>CM077645.1:225580673-225953173 GCA_039707465.1 Rhabdophis nuchalis | reverse complement strand
TTAATTTAATTGATTTTTAATATATTTCTACTACATTTAGTGTTATAATATTTTATTACTCCTTGTGCACCGCCCTGAGTCCTGCAAGGGAGATAGGGCGGTATATAAATGTGAAAAATAAAATAAATTAAAAAATAAAGGTCTTTGTGTTAGATTTTATAGGTGATTTGCAGTCTATGATTAAGTTAAAAATAATTGTGTTGTGGTCACTGTTCCCTATTGGATCAGTCACATTAACATTTTGCACCAGATCCTGTATATTGCTCAAAACCAAGTCAAGGATTCTTGTACCTCTAGTTGGGTCTTCAACCATCTGTTCCAGGGAACAATCATTTAGCATATCTAGGACCTTTGTCTCTTTGTCATGTACTGAACAACGTGGTTAAAAAGGAGAACTATTGTAAACTCATACAACAAATAGCAGCAGATCTTACGAAATGGCAAAATTTACAACTATCACGGAGAGGGAGAATAGCCACAATAAAAATGAATGTTTTACCTAAAGTGTTATGTTTATTCCAGACAATCCCAATCAGATTGGGTAAGGACTTTTTTGAAGAGTTGAAAAAAATGGTTTTAAAGTTTATATGGCAAGGGAAAAAAGCAAGAATAAAGCTAAACATTTTACAAGATGCCAAAATAAGGGCAGGTATAGGATTACCCAATTGGGAACTATACTATCAAGCTGCAAATTTGATGTGGATTAAAGATTGGATAACATTAAGTTGAAACCTCTATGCAAACTTTGATATCAGAAATAAAGGCCCAGAGGGCTGAAAATAGTACTTTCAAAAAGGAGCTATTGGATACCCGGAAGCAAGTGTTGGAGAATACACAGAAGAATGAAGAATTGGAAGGAGGGTTGGAGGGGGCTAAGGGAGAGATTAAAAATGTTTCTAATGAGGTGGGGGAAATAAATGGGCATGTGTCTAGGATAGATATGGAAAGAATGACATATTTTTTGAGATTTCAGAATGTTCTTGAGGAATCTGGTGAATGCCTGCCTGATCTTATGAGTACAATTTTAGCAGACTATTTACAAAAACCTAAGGATGAGATCAGGGGGGACATTGACCTAGCCTATAGAATTAATTCTGCATATGCCAGGATGAATGAAGTGCCTAGAGAGATACATGTGAAATTTGTTTGATCACGGGATTTGGTTCAAGTGGATGACACCTGAAGGGATGCTGGTGTTCTGGGAAGGAGGAAGAGTGAGGATTAAAACAGTTGCTGAGGCGGAAGCCTTTCTTAAAAAACATTCCTCTGCCCTGGGGGAAGATCCAGGGGGGACGGAGGGGGCCACGGCCCCGCCTACGGGGGGCCAGGGAGGAGAGAAAGAAGATACAATAGCCAAAAGACTTAGATCAAAAAAATAACTTTGCCTTGATTTTTCTTGAACAATTTTGCATAATACTTCTATCCGGACTTTTTGTAAATGTCTGACAGCATGGAAGGGAGAATTTAGGTAAATGTACTTGCTTTCATCTTGTAGTGGTATGGAAAATGTTTTCTATGTTAACTTTTTTAATGTGTATTTTGAGGTCTCGGAAGGTCCGACGACTCTGACGTGAATGCTCTCAAAATTTCTTTGTAACCATTACCCTATCCTGTTAAAAAATGTAAAACCAATAAAACTTTTTCAATATAAAAAAACATTAAGAAACACTAGGCTTTTAGAGATAGAAGGACGTGATTTACTATCGGGGATGGCACTCAGCTTTATGGTATAGAAACGCCAGGGAACATGGTCTCTTCAGAAGGCATCACGTAAGAGACTCTTTGATTTTGAACTGGGAAAAGATTAAGAGATTGCATTATCTTAAAATACCAGCCTGGGTATCAACTACTGAAGCATTTTCATATGCAACAATATACAAAAAGGAACGAACAATCAGATACTTCGAGTTATTGAACTCAAGGGGTGATCTTAAAACTATCCAGGAATTTTACAAGATGGAATAGATAGAATTGGTATACATACATGCAAATACATTCTAGATATAAGGAAGATCCAAAAAAAGGAGGGGTTTATGACAAAATGATGGAATTAGATAAAACCTGAACTTTATACAGAGAGAGAGAGAGAGAGAGAGAGAGAAACAGAGAAACAGAGAAAGAGAAAGAAAGAAAAATAGAAAAGAAAGATGAATGGAGGGAGGGAGGGAAGGAAAGAAGGGGGAGGGAGGAGGAAGGGAGGGGTGAAAGAAGGAAGGAAGGAAAGGAAAGAAAGAAAAAGAAAGAGGGATGGAGGGTAGGAGGGAGGGAGGGAAGGAAAGAAGGGAGGAAGGGGGAGGGAGGCAATGGAAGGAAGGAAAGGAAAGGAAGAAATCTATTTTCCTATTTCCTTCCACTTCAAGATACCTGTTTGGTTAACACAGGTTAAAGATCTATTTTTCTCCCAGTGGTCATTTCAAAGGAATCACATCCTCTGAGTCATTTCCTGAATTCAAACCAGCATCCCAAAGAGTCATGGGCTGCCTTTATATATAACGAGTGCCCATAAATCCATTTTACCATCTTCAGAAGACCAAAGACCAGCCAGAAATGGAAGAAAGAAAGAAAGAAAGAAAGAAAGAAAGAAAGAAAAAAGAAAGAAAGAAAGAACTTATGACTACAATTGAGCCCAAAATTTTGGTTGCTAAGCAAGACCGTTAAGTGAGTTTCACCACGTTTTCCAAGTTGGCCACACCCACCGAGTCACATGACCACTGAGCCACTCCCACAAAACAGGCCACACCTTTTTGGCTCTCAAAAGAAATTTTCAGTAGTGCTACTGTTGATATTTTGGCTCTATTGACTAATAAGTTTGCCCACCACGGCCCTAGAGGGCCAAGTGAGCCGACCTCCCCTCCCCCGCGTGCGCATGCGCCGCCTGTTCCCCCTCCCCCCCCTCCTCTAGGCCCAGCCGGTCCGCATAATTTTCTTTAAAATGAAACCGGTCCCTGGTGCAAAAAAGGTTGGAGACCCTGTGTTAGAGTTTTAGTTAAGCTAGGATATACAGTAACATTCAAGGGAGAATGAATGTTTGATTGAGAAGGGTGGAATCAAGGATACTGGAAAATTGAAAGATGGTTTATATGTATTAACTGATAATCATGTAGCTAATGCTGTATGTTCAAGCATAAGGCCACATGATGAGTGCATTCACCTTCTACAAAGACGTATGGGCACATTAATTTTCAAAAGTTGAGACAGACAATCAAAATTGGTTAATGGGTTGAAGTTGAAACTATGTGATAAATACCTGAATTTTAAGGTGTGTAACAAGGAGAAGAGCAAACAAACCCTTGCAAACAGGTTAGATGGGCTCAAAACGAAGAAGCCACTGGAATTTGATGTGGATTAAAGATTGGATAACATTAAGAAACACTAGGCTTTTAGAGATAGAGGACATGATTTACTATCGGGATGGCACGCAGCTCTATGGTATAGAAACGCCAGAGAACATGGTCTCTTCAGAAGGCATCACATAAGAGAATCTTTGATTTTGAACTGGGAAAAGATTAAGAGATGTCATTATCTTAAAATGCCAGTCTGGGTATCAACTACTGAAGCATTTTCATATGCAATAATATACAGATATTCTGAGTTATTGAACGCAGGGGGTGATCTTAAAACTTTTCAGGAACTAAAAACAAGAAGGAATGGATATGAATTGATATACATACATGCAAATACCATTCTAGTTATAAGGAGGATCAAAAAAAGGAGGGGTTTATGATAAAATGACAGAACTAGATAAAATTTTAGCAGGTGTGGATGAAAAAATAAATACAAAACTTTATGCCTACTTATTAGAGTTTAAACTTCAGGAAGATCAAGTGAAAGAAACTATGATAACCTGGGGAAAAACTTTGGGCATGGGATCAATTTAGATAAGTGGCAAAAACTGTGGACACAGAATTATAAAATGACAACGTCAACTGCTTATAAAGAGAATCTGTATAAGATGTTTTACAGGTGGCACTTATCACCATTGAGAATTGCAAGAATGAATAAAAACAAATCTGAAAAATCTTGGAAATGCCATCAGACGCCTGGCTCTTACTATCATATGTGGTGGACTTGTTCGGAGGCTAAAAGCTATTGGACTATGATTCACACATGGCTGGAGAGAATGACAGAAGAACACATAGATTTTAAACCTGACCTTTTTTTGCTCGGAATTACATCAGAAATGTTTGATAAGATTTTGAAATACTTAATTGTTAATATCTTGACAGAAGCTAGAATTGTGTTTGCAAAAAATTGGAGAAATGAGAAATTACCTTCACAAGAAGAAGTTATTTGTAAAATTATGGAATGTGCAGAGATGAGCAGATTAACATTTGAAGTCAGAGAGCAGGAGAGCAAACAATTTTATGAAATGTGGAATAGATTTTATCAATGGCTGGAAAAAAGAAAAACCTAAGAGATAAGAACATAAGAACATAAGAAGAGCCTTGCCGGAAGAGGCCACAGCCCATCCAGTCCAGCCTTCTGTCTCCCACAGTGGCTCCCCATTTGCTTCAGGGTCTTCCCAAGCAGATGTCTTCACCTGCTTAGGATTCCCTGCAAATGGCATTGAGAGATATCCTGCCTATCTCTCAATCCCGGAGGGTGTCCTTAGGCATCCATAATGATAGCCATGAATACCCTTGTTCTCCATGAACTCTTCTTTCTTTCTTTCTTTCTTTCTTTCTTTCTTTCTTTCTTTCTTTCTTTCTTTCTTTCTTTCTTTCTTTCTTTCTTTCTTTCTTTCTTTCTTAACATAAGAACACAAGAAGAGCCTTGCCGGAAGAGGCCACAGCCCATCCAGTCCAGCCTTCTGTCTCACACAGTGGCTCCCCATTTGCTTCAGGGTCTTCCCAAGCAGATGTCTTCACCTGCTTAGGATTCCTTGCAAATGACATTGAGAGATATCCTGCCTATCTCTCCAACCCGGAGGGTGTCCTTAGGCATCCATAATGATAGCCTTGGATACCCTTGTTCTCCATGAACTCCTCTCATCCTTTCTTTCTTTCTTTCTTTCTTTCTTTCTTTCTTTCTTTCTTTCTTTCTTTCTTTCTTTCTTTCTTTCTTTCTTCCTTCCTTCCTTCCTTCCTTCCTTCCTTCCTTCCTTCCTTCCTTTCTTTCTTCTTCTTTCTGTCTGTCTTTCTTTCTTTCTTTCTTTCTTTCTTTGTTTCTGAACATAAGAACACAAGAAGAGCCTTGCCGGAAGAGGCCACAGCCCATCCAGTCCAGCCTTCTGTCTCACACAGTGGCTCCCCATTTGCTTCAGGGTCTTCCCAAGCAGATGTCTTCACCTGCTTAGGATTCCTTGCAAATGGCATTGAGAGACATCCTGCCTATCTCTCCAACCCGGAGGGTGTCCTTAGGCATCCATAATGATAGCCATGGATACCCTTGTTCTCCATGAACTCCTCTCATCCCTTACTTTCTTTCTTTCTTTCTTTCTTTCTTTCTTTCTTTCTTTCTTTCTTTCTTTCCTTCATTCCTTCCTTCCTTCTTTCTTTCTTTCTTTCTTTCTTTCAGAACATAAGAACATAAGAACACCCTTGTTCTCCATGAACTCCTCTTTCTTTCTTTCTTTCTTTCTTTCTTTCTTTCTTTCTTTCTTTCTTTCTTTCTTTCTTTCTTTCTTTCCTTCCTTCCTTCCTTCTTTCTTTCTTTCTTTCTTTCTTTGTTTCTGAACATAAGAACACAAGAAGAGCCTTGCCGGAAGAGGCCACAGCCCATCCAGTCCAGCCTTCTGTCTCACACAGTGGCTCCCCATTTGCTTCAGGGTCTTCCCAAGCAGATGTCTTCACCTGCTTAGGATTCCTTGCAAATGGCATTGAGAGATATCCTGCCTATCTCTCCAACCCGGAGGGTGTCCTTAGGCATCCATAATGATAGCCATGGATACCCTTGTTCTCCATGAACTTCTCTCATCCTTTCTTTCTTTCTTTCTTTCTTTCTTTCTTTCTTTCTTTCTTTCTTTCTTTCTTCTTTCTTTCTTTCTTTCTTTCTGAACATAAGAACACAAGAAGAGCCTTGCCGGAAGAGGCCACAGCCCATCCAGTCCAGCCTTCTGTCTCACACAGTGGCTCCCCATTTGCTTCAGGGTCTTCCCAAGCAGATGTCTTCACCTGCTTGTGATTCCCTGCAAATGGCATTGAGAGATATCTCGCCTATGTCTCCAACCCGGAGGGTATCCTTAGGCATCCATAATGATAGCCACGGATACCCTTGTTCTCCATGAACTCCTCTCATCCTTTCTTAAAGGTTTCGAGGCTGACAGCTGTGTCCACATCTTCTGGCAGAGAGTTCCATACACCAGGGATCCTCTGGGTGTCCACTCCCCCAGTGTCAAGCGATCCCTCTGGAGCTCCTCACACTCTCTCTCGGTTTTTACTACCCTGTATAATTTAGTGTCGTCAGCAAATTTGGCTACCTTGCTGTTTACTCCTACTTCTAGATCATTTATGAAAAGGTTGAAGAGCAGGGGTCCCAGGACTGAATCTTGGGGGACCCCACTCTTTACCTCCCTCCACCTGGAGAAGTGTCCATTTAATGCTACTCTCTGTTTCCTGTCCCTTAGCCAGTTGCTAATCCAGGACAAGGCCTGTCCCTTTATTCCATGACTGGCAAGTTTATTTAAGAGCCTTTGGTGCGGGACCTTGTCAAAGGCCTTCTGAAAGTCCAGATAAACAACGTCAACTGGATCTCCCTTGTCCACGTGCTTGTTGACACTCTCAAAAAATTCCAGCAGATTAGTGAGGCATGATTTGCCCTTGCTAAAGCCATGTTGGCTCTCCTTCAGCAGCCCCTTCTCTTCTACGTGCCTATTAATTTTATCTTTTAAGATGGTTTCCATCACTTTACCTGGGACACTTGTCAAGCTGACCGGTCAGTAATTTCCTGGATCACCTCTGGATCCTTTTTTGAAGATAGGTGTTATATTCGCTACCTTCCAGACATCTGGCACAAGGCCTGATTTGAGGGAAAGATTATATATTTTGGCAAGGACATCAGCAATTTCATCTTATAATTCCTTGAGAACTCGTGGATGGATGCCATCTGGTCCTGGTGATTTGTTAGTGTTTAGTTTAACAAGACATGCAAGGACCTCCTCCCTGGTTATTTCTATCTGGGTTAATTCCTCAGTTTCCCTCCCTACAAAGATAGGCTCTGTTTTAGACATGTGATCTCTGTCTTCTTCAGTGAATACTGAAGCAAAGAATTCATTGAGTCTCTCTGCAATCTTGTTTCCTCCTTAATAATCCCTTGCCTTCCATTTTCATCTAATGGTTCAAAGGCCGTCCCAGTTGGGTTCTTACTTAATAATACAATAGCAGAGTTGGAAGGGACCTTGTAGGTCTTCTAGTCCAACCCCCTGCGTGGGCAGGAACCTTATACCATTTCAGACAAATGGCTATCTAACATCTTTTTAAAGACTTCCAGGGTTGGGGCATTCACAACTTCTGGAGGCAAGCTGTTCCAGAGGTTAATTGTTCTAACTGTCAGGAAATTTCTCCTTAGTTCTAAGTTGCTTCTCTCCTTGATTAGTTTCCACCCATTGCTTCTTGTTCTGCCCCCAGGTGCCTTGGAGAATAGTTTGACTCCCTCTTCTTTGTGGCACCCTCTGAGATATCGGAACACTGCTATCATGTCTCCCCTGGTCCTTCTCTTCATCAAACTAGACATACCCAGCTCCTGCAGCCGTTCTTCATGTGTTTTAGTCTCCAGTCCCCTAATCATCTTGGTTGCTCTTCTCTGCACTCTTTCCAGAGTCTCCACGTCTTTTCTACATCGTGGCGACCAAAACTGTGTGCAGTATTCCAAGTGTGGCCTTACCAAGGCACTATACAGTGGCATTAACACTTCACGTGATCTAGATTCTATCCCTCTGTTTATGCAGCCTAGAACTGTGTTGGTTTTTTTGGCAGCTGCTGCACACTGCTGGCTCATATTTAAATGGTTGTCCACTAGGATTCCAAGATCCCTCTCACAGTTGCTACTATTGATCAAGGTACCACCTATACTGTACCTGTGCATTTGGTTTTTCTTGCCTATATGTAGGACCTTACTTTTTTCACAATTGAATTTCATTTTATTAGATAGTGCCCAATGTTCAAGTTTGTCTAGATCCTTCTGTATCTTAAGCCTATCTTCTGGAGTGTTGGCTATTCCTGCCAGCTTGGTGTGGTTTGCAAATTTGATGAGTTCCCCATTTCTAATGGGAGTCTAATGTACTTAAAGAAGTCCTTGTTATTTCCTTGAGTGTTTTTAACTAAATGCTCCTCAAAGTCTTGCTTTGCTTTCCTGATTGTTGCCTTGCATTTGTTCTGCCAGAATTTATGTTTCTGCCTGTTGTCCTCGTTTGGAGAAGCCTTCCATCTTTTAAACGAGCTTTTCTTGCTTTTGATCACTTCCCGAACAGCTCCTGTAAGCCACATCGGAGTCCTCTTGAACCTGCCGGTGCCCTTTTTCCTTTTAGGTATACATTCCTTTTTTTTTTTTTAATTGAAAAAGTTTTATTGAGTTTTAAAAATGTTTACAAGTAGGGTGAAGGTAAGGTGTGAGAAAGATATTTTGAGAACTTTCACGTCGAGATCGTTGAGAGATATCCTGCCTCTCTCTCCAACTCGGAGGGTGTCCTTAGGCATCCATCATGATAGCCATGGATATCCTTGTTCTCCATGAACTCCTTTCTTTCTTTCTTTCTTTCTTTCTTTCTTTCTTTCTTTCTTTCTTTCTTTCTTTCTTTCTTTCTTTCTTTCTTTCTTTCTTTCCTTCCTTCCTTCCTTCCTTCCTTCCTTTCTTTCTTTCTTAACATAAGAACAGCCTTGCTGGAAGAGGCCACAGCCCATCCAGTCCAGCCTTCTGTCTCCCACAGTGGCTCCCCATTTGCTTCAGGGTCTTCCCAAGCAGATGTCTTCACCTGCTTGTGATTCCCTGCAAATGGCATTGAGAGACATCCTGCCTATCTCTCCAACCCGGAGGGTGTCCTTAGGCATGCATAATGATAGCCATGGATACCCTTGTTCTCCATGAACTCCTCTCATCCTTCCTTCCTTCCTTCCTTCCTTCCTTCCTTCCTTCCTTCCTTCCTTCCTTCCTCCCTCCCTCCCTCCCTCCCTCTCTTTCTTTCTTTCTTTCTTTCTTTCTTTCTTTCTTTCTTTCTTTCTTTCTTTCTTAACATAAGAACAGCCTTGCTGGAAGAGGCCACAGCCCATCCAGTCCAGCCTTCTGTCTCCCACAGTGGCTTCTCATTTGCTTCAGGGTCTTCCCAAGCAGATGTCTTCACCTGCTTAGGATTCCCTGAAAATGGCATTGAGAGAGATCCTGTCTATCTCTCCATCTCGGAGGGTGTCCTTAGGCATCCATAATGATAGCCATGGATACCCTTGTTCTCCATGAACTCCTCTCATCCTTTCTTAAAGGTTTTGAGGCTGACAGCTGTCACCACTTCTTCTGGCAGGGAGTTCCATAGACCAGTGATCCTTTGGGTGAAAAAGTACCTCCTCTTATTTGTTTGAGGTCTAGCTTCCAAGTTTCATGGAGGGCCCCCTAGTTCTAGTGTTGTGCGATAGGGAAAACAGTTTTTCCTTTTCTACTTTGTCCACACCGTGCATGATTTGATAGACTTCAATCAGGTCACCTCTCAGCCACCGTCGTTCTAGAGTGAAGAGGCCCAGCCATTGCAGCCTCAGATGGTAAGGAAGGGGTTCCAGCCCCCTAATCCTTCTGGTTGCTCTCCTCTGCAACTTTTCCATTTCCATAATGTCCTTCTGAAGGTATGGAGACCAGAACTGTACACAATACTCCAGATGGGGCCTATCCCTTTTTTCCATGACTGGCAAGTTTATTTAAGAGCTTTTGGTGCGGGACCTTGTCAAAGGCCTTCTGAAAGTCCAGATAAACAACGTCAACTGGATCTCCCTTGTCCACGTGCTTGTTGACACTCTCAAAAAATTCCAGCAGATTAGTGAGGCATGATTTGCCCTTGCTAAAGCCATGTTGGCTCTCCTTCAGCAGCCCCTTCTCTTCTACGTGCCTATTAATTTTATCTTTTAAGATGGTTTTCATCACTTTACCTGGGACACTTGTCAAGCTGACCGGTCAGTAATTTCCTGGATCACCTCTGGATCCTTTTTTGAAGATAGGTGTTATATTCGCTACCTTCCAGACATCTGGCACAAGGCCTGATTTGAGGGAAAGATTATATATTTTGGCAAGGACATCAGCAATTTCATAATTCCTTGAGAACTCGTGGATGGATGCCATCTGGTCCTGGTGATTTGTTAGTGTTTAGTTTAACAAGACATGCAAGGACCTCCTCCCTGGTTATTTCTATCTGGGTTAATTCCTCAGTTTCCCTCCCTACAAAGATAGGCTCTGTTTTAGACATGTGATCTCTGTCTTCTTCAGTGAATACTGAAGCAAAGAATTCATTGAGTCTCTCTGCAATCTTGTTTCCTCCTTAATAATCCCTTGCCTTCCATTGTCATCTAATGGTCCAATGGGCTTCCCAGTTGGGTTCTTACTTCTAATGTACTTAAAGAAGTCCTTGTTATTTCCTTGAGTGTTTTTAGCTAAACGCTCCTCAAAGTCTTGCTTTGCTTTCCTGATTGTTGCCTTGCATTTGTTCTGCCAGAATTTATGTTTCTGCCTGTTGTCCTCGTTTGGCAAGCCTTCCATCTTTTAAATGAGCTTTTCTTGCTTTTGATCACTTCCCGAACAGCTCCTGTAAGCCACATCGGAGTCCTCTTGAACCTGCCGGTGCCCTTTTTCCTTTTAGGTATACATTCCTTTTTTTATTTTTAATTGAAAAAGTTTTATTGAGTTTTAAAAATTTTTACAAGTAGGGTGAAGGTAAGGTGTGAGAAAGATATTTTGAGAACTTTCACGTCGAGATCGTTGGCCCCTTCCGAGGCTTCATGAGAAAATATAGATAATACATAATTTTCAATAGTACTACAAAGTGGAAAGAAGTGCATACATCATTGTAAAATCTGTGCTAGCAATCATATACAAACATCCAAACAGAAGTTATACTTTGTTAAAAAAAGTCATTTTTGAGATCTAAGTCTCTTGGCAATTGAATCTTCTTGTCCTCCTCCCTGGCCCCCAGTGGGTGGGGCCGCGGCCCCCTCCGTTCTTCCATTTTCATCCTCCAGGATTGAGGAATGTTTTTTAAGAAAGGCTTCCGCCTCTGCAACTGTTTTAATCCTTACTCTCCCTCCTTCCCAGAACACCAGCATCCCTTCTGGCATCACCCACTTAAACCAGATCCCCTGTTTAAATAATTTTTTAGATAAGAAGGAATATTTCCGTCTTATCTCTCTAATCTTTTTCGGGATCTGCTTCAAGATGGCAACCTCTTTCTGTTGGTAAGTTAAAGGACCGTCTCTCTGCACCCTCAAAATCCCCTCCCTAGTTGACCTTCTTACAAATTTAATATGTATCTCTCTGGGTACTTCATTTATCCTGGCATATGCTGAATTTATTCTGTATACCAAATCAATGTCCCCCTGATCTCCTCTTTGGATTTATGTAAGTAATCTGCTAACATTGTACTCATAAGATCAGTTAAATTTTCACCAGATTCTTCAGGAATGTTCTGAAATCTTAAAAAATATGACATCCTTTCAAAATCCATCCTAGACATATGACCAGTTAAATCTCCAATTTCAGTGTTAAGACTTTTAAGCTCTCCCCTTGCCCCAGCCAATCCCACCGCCGGTTCTATTTTATTTTTTTATTTTATCAAATTTATACCCCGCCCTTCTCCTTGTTAGGACCCAGGGCGGCGCACAGGCATTATAGGTCGGGGGGTAGGTCGTTCCAGAGGGCCGGGCCCGCCACAGAGAAGGCTCTTCCCCTGGGTGTTGCCAGCCGGCATTGCCCAGCCGACGGCACCCGGAGAAGGCCCGCTCTGTGGGAGTGGACCGGATGAAGGGATGTATGGGGCAGGAGGCGGTCTCGTATATAGCTAGGCCCCGAGCCATGGAGCGATAGTCATGGATACCCTTGTTCTCCATGAACTCCTCTTTCTTTCTTTCTTTCTTTCTTTCTTTCTTTCTTTCTTTCTTTCTTTCTTTCTTTCTTTCCTTCCTTCCTTCCTTCCTTCCTTCCTTCCTTTCTTTCTTTCTTTCTTTCTTTCTTTCAGAACATAAGAACATAAGAACAGCCTTGCTGGAAGAGGCCACAGCCCATCCAGTCCAGCCTTCTGTCTCCCACAGTGGCTCCCCATTTGCTTCAGGGTCTTCTCAAGCAGATGTCTTCACCTGCTTATGATTCCCTGCAAATGGCATTGAGAGATATCCTGCCTATCTCTCAATCCCGGAGGGTGTCCTTAGGCATCCATAATGATAGCCATGGATACCCTTGTTCTCCATGAACTCCTCTCATCCTTTCTTAAAGGTTTCGAGGCTGACAGCTGTCACCACTTCTTCTGGCAGGGAGTTCCATACACCAGGGATCCTCTGGGAGAAAAAGTCCTTCCTCTTACTTGTTGGAGGTCTAGCTTCCAAAAGTTTCATGGAGTGCCCCCTAGTTCTAGTGTTGTGCGATAGGGAAAGCAGTTTTTCCTTTTCTACTTTGTCCACACCGTGCATGATTTGATAGACTTCAATCAGGTCACCTCTCAGCCACCGTCGTTCTAGAGTGAAGAGGCCCAGTCATTGCAGCCTCAGATGGTAAGGAAGGGGTTCCAGCCCCCTAATCCTTCTGGTTGCCCTCCCCTGCAACTTTTCCATTTCCATAATGTCCTTCTGAAGGTATGGGGACCAGAACTGTACACAATACTCCAGATGGGGCCTCACCATAGATTTATAATGAGGCAAAATGACACTTGCTGACTTATTTTCTATATCTTTCCTAAGGATCCCTAGCAATGAGTTTGCTTTTTTCACTGCTGAGGCACACTGGGTTGACATCTTCATTGAGCTGCCCACCAGGACACCAAGGTCCCTTTCCTGGTTAGTTGCAAGGAGTTCAGACCCCATCAGTTTATAGATGTAGTTGGGTTTTTTTGCCCCAACGTGCACCACTCTGCACTTACTAATGTTGAAGCTCATTTGCCACTGGGTTGCCCACTCCCCCAGTGTCAAGAGATCCCTCTGGAGCTTCTCACACTCTCTCTCGGTTTTTACTACCCTGTATAATTTAGTGTCCTCATCAAATTTGGCTACCTTGCTGTTTACTCCTACTTCTAGATCATTTATGAAAAGGTTGAAGAGCAGGGGTCCCAGGACTGAACCTTGGGGGACCCCACTCTTTACCTCCCTCCACCTGGAGAAGTGTCCATTTAATGCTACTCTCTGTTTCCTGTCCCTTAGCCAGTTGCTAATCCAGGACAAGGCCTATCCCTTTATTCCATGACTGGCAAGTTTATTTAAGAGCTTTTGGTGCGGGACCTTGTCAAAGGCCTTCTGAAAGTCCAGATAAACAACGTCAACTGGATCTCCCTTGTCCACGTGCTTGTTGACACTCTCAAAAAATTCCAGCAGATTAGTGAGGCATGATTTGCCCTTGCTAAAGCCATGTTGGCTCTCCTTCAGCAGCCCCTTCTCTTCTACGTGCCTATTAATTTTATCTTTTAAGATGGTTTCCATCACTTTACCTGGGACACTTGTCAAGCTGACCGGTCAGTAATTTCCTGGATCACCTCTGGATCCTTTTTCGGAGCTTCGGGAGATGAAACGCCGCAAGAGACGCCTAGAGAGTAGGTGGAGATCTTCTCGATCCGAATCTGACCGAACACTAGTGAGAGACCATATTAGGACTTACTTAGTGGCGCTGAGAGTGGCCAAACGTGAGTATTGTGCCACTCTTAACGCGTCCGCGGAAAACCGCCCTGCTGCCCTGTTTGGGGTGACCCGCTCCCTCCTTCATCTGAGGCCGCGGGAAGCCCCTCTGCAGGGTCGAGCAGAGGAATTTGGAGTATTCCTGCAGGACAAAATCACTCAGATTCGGAACGAGTTGCCCTCCACTTGTGGTCCAGTCGAGGCGTCCAGCGTTGGTCTTGAGATTACACCTTGGGAGGAGTTTGACTTTGTTACTACCGAGGATATGGACAGGTTGCGGAGGAACCTTAGAGCCACCACATGTTTATTGGACCCGTGTCCCTCCTGGCTTGTACTGGCATCCTGGGAGGTGACACGAGGCTGGCTCCAGGGTATTGTGAATTCATCTCTGAGTGAGGGGCACTTGCCCACCGTTTTGAAAGAGGCGGTGGTGAGGCCCCTCCTCAAGAAACCATCCCTGGATCCAGCTTTATTAGAGAACTATCGTCCCGTCTCCAACCTTCACTTTTTAGTGAAGGTTGTCGAGAGTGTGGTGGCTCAACAGTTTCCCCGACATCTGGAGGAAGTTGATTATCTAGACCCGCGCCAGTCCGGCTTCCGGCCCGGTCACAGCACCGAAACGGCATTGGTCGCGTTGGTGGATGATCTCTGGAGGGCACGGGATAGAGGTTGTTCCTCTATCCTTGTCCTATTAGACCTCTCAGCGGCTTTTGATACCATCGACCATGGTATCTTATTGCACCGATTGGGGGGGTTGGGGCTGAGAGGCACCGTTCTACGGTGGTTCTCGTCTTACCTCTCTGGTCGGTCGCAATGGGTGTTGGCAGGAGGGCAGAGGTCGTCCCCGAGGCCACTCACATGTGGGGTCCCTCAGGGGTCGGTCCTCTCGCCACTCCTGTTTAACACCTACATGAAGCCGCTGGGCGAGATCATCCGTGGTTTTGGGGTGGAATACCATCTGTACGCTGATGACACTCAGTTGTACATATCCACCCCAAACCACCCCAACGATGCCGTCGAGGTGCTGTCCCGGTGTCTGGAGGCCGTACGGATCTGGATGGGTAGTAACAAACTCAAACTCAACCCGTCCAAGACCGAGTGGCTGTGGTTTCCGGCACCCCGGTTTAGCCAGATAAGTCCAACACTGGCCATTGGGGGCGAACAACTGGCCCCCGTGGAGAGGGCGCGCAACTTGGGCGTCCTCCTGGATTCGCGGCTGTCCATGGAGGACCATGTGACGGCCGTGGCCAGGGGGGCGTTCTATCAGGTACGCCTGATACGCCAGTTGCGCCCCTTACTGGACCGGGGAGCCCTTCGCACAGTCACTCAAGCGCTTGTGACATCCCGGCTGGATTACTGTAACGCTCTCTACATGGGGCTCCCCTTGAGGTGCACTCGAAAGCTACAGTTAGTACAGAATGCGGCCGCGCGGGTGATTATGGGTGCCTCAAGGCAAACCCACGTAACACCTCTCCTGCGCGAGCTGCACTGGCTGCCTGTGGTCTTTCGAGTGCGCTTCAAGGTGCTGACGACCATCTTTAAATCGCTCCATGGCTCGGGGCCTAGCTATATACGAGACCGTCTCCTGCCCCATACATCCCTTCGTCCGATCCGCTCCCACAGAGAGGGTCTTCTCCGGGTGCCGTCAGCGGGGCAATGCCGGCTGGCGACACCCAGGGGAAGGGCCTTCTCTGTGGCGGGCCCGGCCCTCTGGAACGACCTACCCCCCGACCTTCGCACTATCTCGGACCTCCGCCTTTTCCGCCAACGTCTTAAGATGTATCTATTCCAACAAGCCGGCCTAGGATAGCCCCTACTTCTGACTTTTAAAATTAAAATTAATTTGGTATAGTTTTAAAATGGGTTTTTAGCACGGGTCTAATAATTTAATATATTTTAATTGATTTTGTATTTTGTATTTTGTGGTTTTAATAATGCCTGTGCGCCGCCCTGGGTCCTAACAAGGAGAAGGGCGGGGTATAAATTTAATAAAATAAAAAAAATAAAAAAAAATAAAAAGATAGGTGTTATATTCGCTACCTTCCAGACATCTGGCACAAGGCCTGATTTGAGGGAAAGATTATATATTTTGGCAAGGACATCAGCAATTTCATCTTATAATTCCTTGAGAACTCGTGGATGGATGCCATCTGGTCCTGGTGATTTGTTAGTGTTTAGTTTAACAAGACATGCAAGGACCTCCTCCCTGGTTATTTCTATCTGGGTTAATTCCTCAGTTTCCCTCCCTACAAAGATAGGCTCTGTTTTAGACATGTGATCTCTGTCTTCTTCAGTGAATACTGAAGCAAAGAATTCATTGAGTCTCTCTGCAATCTTGTTTCCTCCTTAATAATCCCTTGCCTTCCATTTTCATCTAATGGTTCAATGGCCGTCCCAGTTGGGTTCTTACTTAATAATACAATAGCAGAGTTGGAAGGGACCTTGTAGGTCTTCTAGTCCAACCCCCTGCGTGGGCAGGAACCTTATACCATTTCAGACAAATGGCTATCTAACATCTTTTTAAAGACTTCCAGGGTTAGGGCATTCACAACTTCTGGAGGCAAGCTGTTCCAGAGGTTAATTGTTCTAACTGTCAGGAAATTTCTCCTTAGTTCTAAGTTGCTTCTCTCCTTGATTAGTTTCCACCCATTGCTTCTTGTTCTGCCCCCAGGTGCCTTGGAGAATAGTTTGAGTCCCTCTTCTTTGTGGCACCCTCTGAGATATTGGAACACTGCTATCATGTCTCCCCTGGTCCTTCTCTTCATCAAACTAGACATACCCAGCTCCTGCAGCCGTTCTTCATATGTTTTAGTCTCCAGTCCCCTAATCATCTTGGTTGCTCTTCTCTGCACTCTTTCCAGAGTCTCCACGTCTTTTCTACATCGTGGCGACCAAAACTGTGTGCAGTATTCCAAGTGTGGCCTTACCAAGGCACTATACAGTGGCATTAACACTTCACGTGATCTAGATTCTATCCCTCTGTTTATGCAGTCTAGAACTGTGTTGGCTTTTTTGGCAGCTGCTGCACACTGCTGGCTCATATTTAAATGGTTGTCCACTAGGATTCCAAGATCCCTCTCACAGTTGCTACTATTGATCAAGGTACCACCTATACTGTACCTGTGCATTTGGTTTTTCTTGCCTATATGTAGGACCTTACTTTTTTCACAATTGAATTTCATTTTATTAGATAGTGCCCAATGTTCAAGTTTGTCTAGATCCTTCTGTATCTTAAGCCTATCTTCTGGAGTGTTGGCTATTCCTGCCAGCTTGGTGTCGTCTGCAAATTTGATGAGTTCCCCATTTCTAATGGGAGTCTAATGTACTTAAAGAAGTCCTTGTTATTTCCTTGAGTGTTTTTAGCTAAACGCTCCTCAAAGTCTTGCTTTGCTTTCCTGATTGTTGCCTTGCATTTGTTCTGCCAGAATTTATGTTTCTGCCTGTTGTCCTCGTTTGGAGAAGCCTTCCATCTTTTAAACGAGCTTTTCTTGCTTTTGATCACTTCCCGAACAGCTCCTGTAAGCCACATCGGAGTCCTCTTGAACCTGCCGGTGCCCTTTTTCCTTTTAGGTATACATTCCTTTTTTTTTTTTAATTGAAAAAGTTTTATTGAGTTTTAAAAATGTTTACAAGTAGGGTGAAGGTAAGGTGTGAGAAAGATATTTTGAGAACTTTCACGTCGAGATCGTTGAGAGATATCCTGCCTCTCTCTCCAACTCGGAGGGTGTCCTTAGGCATCCATCATGATAGCCATGGATATCCTTGTTCTCCATGAACTCCTTTCTTTCTTTCTTTCTTTCTTTCTTTCTTTCTTTCTTTCTTTCTTTCTTTCTTTCTTTCTTTCTTTCCTTCCTTCCTTCCTTCCTTCTTCCTTCCTTCCTTCCTTCCTTCCTTTCTTTCTTAACATAAGAACAGCCTTGCTGGAAGAGGCCACAGCCCATCCAGTCCAGCCTTCTGTCTCCCACAGTGGCTCCCCATTTGCTTCAGGGTCTTCCCAAGCAGATGTCTTCACCTGCTTTTGATTCCCTGCAAATGGCATTGAGAGACATCCTGCCTATCTCTCCAACCCGGAGGGTGTCCTTAGGCATGCATAATGATAGCCATGGATACCCTTGTTCTCCATGAACTCCTCTCATCCTTCCTTCCTTCCTTCCTTCCTTCCTTCCTTCCTTCCTTCCTTCCTTCCTTCCTTCCTTTCTTTCTTAACATAAGAACAGCCTTGCTGGAAGAGGCCACAGCCCATCCAGTCCAGCCTTCTGTCTCCCACAGTGGCTTCTTATTTGCTTCAGGGTCTTCCCAAGCAGATGTCTTCACCTGCTTAGGATTCCCTGCAAATGGCATTGAGAGAGATCCTGTCTATCTCTCCATCCCGGAGGATGTCCTTAGGCATCCATAATGATAGCCATGGATACCCTTGTTCTCCATGAACTCTTCTTTCTTTCTTTCTTTCTTTCTTTCTTTCTTTCTTTCTTTCTTTCTTTCTTTCTTTCTTTCTTTCTTTCTTTCTTTCTTTCTTTCTTTCTTAACATAAGAACTGCCTTGCCGGAAGAGGCCACAGCCCATCCAGTCCAGCCTTCTGTCTCCCACAGTGCCTTCTCATTTGCTTCAGGGTCTTCCCAAGCAGATGTCTTCACCTGCTTAGGATTCCCTGCAAATGGCATTGAGAGAGATCCTGTCTATCTCTCCATCCCGGAGGGTGTCCTTAGGCATCCATAATGATAGCCATGGATACCCTTGTTCTCCATGAACTCCTCTCATCCTTTCTTAAAGGTTTTGAGGCTGACAGCTGTCACCACTTCTTCTGGCAGGGAGTTCCATAGACCAGGGATCCTCTGGGTGAAAAAGTCCTTCCTCTTATTTGTTTGAGGTCTAGCTTCCAAAAGTTTCATGGAGGGCCCCCTAGTTCTAGTGTTGTGCAATAGGGAAAACAGTTTTTCCTTTTCAACTTTGTCCACACCGTGCATGATTTGATAGACTTCAATCAGGTCACCTCTCAGGCGCTGTCATTCTAGAGTGAAGAGGCCCAGCCATTGCAGCCTCAGATGGTAAGGAAGGGGTTCCAGCCCCCTAATCATTCTGGTTGCCCTCCCCTGCAACTTTTCCATTTCCATAATGTCCTTCTGAAGGTATGGGGACCAGCTGTACACAATACTCCAGATGGGGCCTCACCATAGATTTATAAAGAGGCAAAATGACACTTGCTGACTTATTTTCTATATCTTTCCTAAGGATCCCTAGCAATGAGTTTGCTTTTTTCACTGCTGAGGCACACTGGGTTGACACCTTCATTGAGCTGCCCACCAGGACACCAAGGTCCCTTTCCTGGTTAGTTGCAAGGAGTTCAGACCCCATCAGTTTATAGATGTAGTTGGGTTTTTTTGCCCCAACGTGCACCACTCTGCACTTACTAATGTTGAAGCTCATTTGCCACCGGGTTGCCCACTCCCCCAGTGTCAAGAGATCCTTCTGGAGCTCCTCACACTCTCTCTCGGTTTTTACTACCCTGTATAATTTAGTGTCGTCAGCAAATTTGGCTACCTTGCTGTTTACTCCTACTTCTAGATCATTTATGAAAAGGTTGAAGAGCAGGGGTCCCAGGACTGAACCTTGGGGGACCCCACTCTTTACCTCCCTCCACCTGGAGAAGTGTCCATTTAATGCTACTCTCTGTTTCCTGTCCCTTAGCCAGTTGCTAATCCAGGACAAGGCCTGTCCCTTTATTCCATGACTGGCAAGTTTATTTAAGAGCTTTTGGTGCGGGACCTTGTCAAAGGCCTTCTGAAAGTCCAGATAAACAACGTCAACTGGATCTCCCTTGTCCACGTGCTTGTTGACACTCTCAAAAAATTCCAGCAGATTAGTGAGGCATGATTTGCCCTTGCTAAAGCCATGTTGGCTCTCCTTCAGCAGCCCCTTCTCTTCTACGTGCCTATTAATTTTATCTTTTAAGATGGTTTCCATCACTTTACCTGGGACACTTGTCAAGCTGACCGGTCAGTAATTTCCTGGATCACCTCTGGATCCTTTTTTGAAGATAGGTGTTATATTCGCTACCTTCCAGACATCTGGCACAAGGCCTGATTTGAGGGAAAGATTATATATTTTGGCAAGGACATCAGCAATTTCATCTTATAATTCCTTGAGAACTCGTGGATGGACGCCATCTGGTCCTGGTGATTTGTTAGTGTTTAGTTTAACAAGACATGCAAGGACCTCCTCCCTGGTTATTTCTATCTGGGTTAATTCCTCAGTTTCCCTCCCTACAAAGATAGGCTCTGTTTTAGACATGTGATCTCTGTCTTCTTCAGTGAATACTGAAGCAAAGAATTCATTGAGTCTCTCTGCAATCTTGTTTCCTCCTTAATAATCCCTTGCCTTCCATTTTCATCTAATGGTTCAATGGCCTTCCCAGTTGGGTTCTTACTTCTAATGTACTTAAAGAAGTCCTTGTTATTTCCTTGAGTGTTTTTAGCTAAACGCTCCTCAAAGTCTTGCTTTGCTTTCCTGATTGTTGCCTTGCATTTGTTCTGCCAGAATTTATGTTTCTGCCTGTTGTCCTCGTTTGGAGAAGCCTTCCATCTTTTAAACGAGCTTTTCTTGCTTTTGATCACTTCCCGAACAGCTCCTATAAGCCACATCGGAGTCCTCTTGAACCTGCCGGTGCCCTTTTTCCTTTTAGGTATACATTCCTTTTTTTTTTTTTATTGAAAAAGTTTTATTGAGTTTTAAAAAATTTTACAAGTAGGGTGAAGGTAAGGTGTGAGAAAGATATTTTGAGAACTTTCACGTCGAGATCGTTGAGAGATATCCTGCCTCTCTCCAACTCGGAGGGTGTCCTTAGGCATCCATCATGATAGCCATGGATATCCTTGTTCTCCATGAACTCCTTTCTTTCTTTCTTTCTTTCTTTCTTTCTTTCTTTCTTTCTTTCTTTCTTTCTTTCTTTCTTTCTTTCTTTCTTTCTTTCTTTCTTTCTTTCTTTCTTTCTTTCTTTCTTTCTTTCTGAACATAAGAACAGCCTTGCTGGAAGAGGCCACAGCCCATCCAGTCCAGCCTTCTGTCTCCCACAGTGGCTCCCCATTTGCTTCAGGGTCTTCCCAAGCAGATGTCTTCACCTGCTTGTGATTCCCTGCAAATGGCATTGAGAGATATCTTGCCTATCTCTCCATCCCGGAGGGTGTCCTTAGGCATCCATCATGATAGCCACGGATACCCTTGTTCTCCATGAACTCCTCTCATCCTTTCTTAAAGGTTTCGAGGCTGACAGCTGTCACCACTTCTTCTGGCAGGGAGTTCCATAGACCAGGGATCCCCTGGGTGAAAAAGTCCTTCCTCTTACTTGTTGGAGGTCTAGCTTCCAAAAGTTTCATGGAGTGCCCCCTAGTTCTAGTGTTGTGCGATAGGGAAAGCAGTTTTTCCTTTTCTACTTTGTCCACACCGTGCATGATTTGATAGACTTCAATCAGGTCACCTCTCAGCCACCGTCGTTCTAGAGTGAAGAGGCCCAGCCATTGCAGCCTCAGATGGTAAGGAAGGGGTTCCAGCCCCCTAATCCTTCTGGTTGCCCTCCCCTGCAACTTTTCCATTCCCATAATGTCCTTCTGAAGGTATGGTGACCAGAACTGTACACAATACTCCAGATGGGGCCTCACCATAGATTTATAAAGAGGCAAAATGACACTTGCTGACTTATTTTCTATCCCCTTCCTAATGATCCCTATCAATGAGTTTGCTTTTTTCACTGCTGAGGCACACTGGGTTGACACCTTCATTGAGCTGCCCACCAGGACACCAAGGTCCCTTTCCTGGTTAGTTGCAAGGAGTTCAGACCCCATCAGTTTATAGATATAGTCGTTTTTTGTGCCCCAACGTGCATCACTCTGCACTTACTAATGTTGAAGCTCATTTGCCACCGGGTTGCCCACTCCCCCAGTGTCAAGAGATCCCTCTGGAGCTCCTCACACTCTCTCTCGGTTTTTACTACCCTGTATAATTTAGTGTCCTCAGCAAATTTGGCTACCTTGCTGTTTACTCCTACTTCTAGATCATTTATGAAAAGGTTGAAGAGCAGGGGTCCCAGGACTGAACCTTGGGGGACCCCACTTTTTATCTCCCGCCACCTGGAGTAGTGTCCATTTAATGCTACTCTCTGTTTCCTGTCCCTTAGCCAGTTGCTAATCCAGGACAAGGCCTGTCCCTTTATTCCATGACTGGCAAGTTTATTTAAGAGCCTTTGGTGTGGGACCTTGTCAAAGGCCTTCTGAAAGTCCAGATAAACAACGTCAACTGGATCTCCCTTGTCCACGTGCTTGTTGACACTCTCAAAAAATTCCAGCAGATTAGTGAGGCATGATTTGCCCTTGCTAAAGCCATGTTGGCTCTCCTTCAGCAGCCCCTTCTCTTCTACGTGCCTATTAATTTTATCTTTTAAGATGGTTTCCATCACTTTACCTGGGACACTTGTCAAGCTGACCGGTCAGTAATTTCCTGGATCACCTCTGGATCCTTTTTTGAAGATAGGTGTTATATTCGCTACCTTCCAGACATCTGGCACAAGGCCTGATTTGAGGGAAAGATTATATATTTTGGCAAGGACATCAGCAATTTCATCTTATAATTCCTTGAGAACTCGTGGATGGATGCCATCTGGTCCTGGTGATTTGTTAGTGTTTAGTTTAACAAGACATGCAAGGACCTCCTCCCTGGTTATTTCTATCTGGGTTAATTCCTCAGTTTCCCTCCCTACAAAGATAGGCTCTGTTTTAGACATGTGATCTCTGTCTTCTTCAGTGAATACTGAAGCAAAGAATTCATTGAATCTCTCTGCAACCTCTGTTTCCTCCTTAATAATCCCTTGCCTTCCATTGTTATCTAATGGTCCAATGGGCTTCCCAGTTGGGTTCTTACTTCTAATGTACTTAAAGAAGTCCTTGTTATTTCCTTGAGTGTTTTTAGCTAAACGCTCCTCAAAGTCTTGCTTTGCTTTCCTGATTGTTGCCTTGCATTTGTTCTGCCAGAATTTATGTTTCTGCCTGTTGTCCTCGTTTGGAGAAGCCTTCCATCTTTTAAATGAGCTTTTCTTGCTTTTGATCACTTCCCGAACAGCTCCTGTAAGCCACATCGGAGTCCTCTTGAACCTGCCGGTGCCCTTTTTCCTTTTAGGTATACATTCCTTTTTTTTTTTTTAATTGAAAAAGTTTTATTGAGTTTTAAAAATTTTTACAAGTAGGGTGAAGGTAAGGTGTGAGAAAGATATTTTGAGAACTTTCACGTCGAGATCGTTGGCCCCTTCCGAGGCTTCATGAGAAAATATAGATAATACATAATTTTCAATAGTACTACAAAGTGGAAAGAAGTGCATACATCATTGTAAAATCTGTGCTAGCAATCATATACAAACATCCAAACAGAAGTTATACTATGTTAAAAAAAGTCATTTTTGAGATCTAAGTCTCTTGGCAATTGAATCTTCTTGTCCTCCTCCCTGGCCCCCAGTGGGTGGGGCCGCGGCCCCCTCCGTTCTTCCATTTTCATCCTCCAGGATTGAGGAATGTTTTTAAAGAAAGGCTTCCGCCTCTGCAACTGTTTTAATCCTTACTCTCCCTCCTTCCCAGAACACCAGCATCCCTTCTGGCATCACCCACTTAAACCAGATCCCCTGTTTAAATAATTTTTTAGATAAGAAGGAATATTTCCGTCTTATCTCTCTAATCTTTTTCGGGATCTGCTTCAAGATGGCAACCTCTTTCTGTTGGTAAGTTAAAGGACCGTCTCTCTGCACCCTCAAAATCCCCTCCCTAGTTGACCTTCTTACAAATTTAATATGTATCTCTCTGGGTACTTCATTTATCCTGGCATATGCTGAATTTATTCTGTATACCAAATCAATGTCCCCCTGATCTCCTCTTTGGATTTATGTAAGCAATCTGCTAACATTGTACTCATAAGATCAGTTAAATTTTCACCAGATTCTTCAGGAATGTTCTGAAATCTTAAAAAATATGACATCCTTTCAAAATCCATCCTAGACATATGACCAGTTAAATCTCCAATTTCAGTGTTAAGACTTTTAAGCTCTCCCCTTGCCCCAGCCAATCCCACCACCAGTTCTATTTTATTTTTTTATTTTATCAAATTTATACCCCGCCCTTCTCCTTGTTAGGACCCAGGGCGGCGCACAGGCATTATATAAAACCATAAATACAATATACATCAATTAAAAATATATTAAATTAATTAACCCGGGCTAAAACCCATTATTAAAACCGTAACCGAATTATAATTTATATTTAAAAGTCAGAAGCGGGGGCCTATCCTAGGCCGGCTTGTTGGAATAGGTACGTCTTAAGACGTTGGCGGAAGAGGCGGAGGTCTGAGATAGTGCGAAGGTCGGGGGGTAGATCGTTCCAGAGGGCCGGGCCCGCCACAGAGAAGGTTCTTCCCCTGGGTGTCGCCAGCCGGCATTGCCCAGCTGACGGCACCCGGAGAAGGCCTGCTCTGTGGGAGCGGACCGGACGAAGGGATGTATGGGGCAGGAGGCGGTCTCGTATATAGCTAGGCCCCGAGCCATGGAGCGATTTAAAGATGGTAGTCAATACCTTGAAGCGCACTCGAAAGGCCACAGGCAGCCAGTGCAGCTCGCGCAGGAGAGGTGTTACGTGGGCTTGCCTTGGGGCACCCATAACCACCCGCGCGGCCGCATTCTGCACTAACTGTAGCCTTCGAGTGCACCTCAAGGAGAGCCCCATGTAGAGAGCGTTACAGTAATCCAGTCGAGATGTCACAAGCGCTTGAGTGACTGTGCGAAGGGCCCCCCGGTCTAGTAAGGGGCGCAACTGGCGTATCAGGCGAACCTGATAGAACGCCCCCTTTCAGCTTCTTTTTTACCAGTTTCCTCATCTTCGGGAAATTTCCTTTATGAAAATTTAAGGTCTCTGTGTTAGATTTTATCGGTGATTTGCGGTCTATGATTAAGTTAAAAATAATTGTGTTGTGGTCACTGTTCCCTATTGGATCAGTCACATTAACACTTTGCACCAGATCCTTTATATTGCTCAGAACCAAGTCAAGGATTCTTGTACCTCTAGTTGGGTCTTCAACCATCTGTTCCAGGGAACAATCATTTAGCATATCTAGGAACTTTGTCTCTTTGTCATGTGCTGAACAACAGTTCGCCCAGTCTATGTGAGGGTAATTGAAATCCCCCATTATAACCAGGCTTCCCTTTTTTGATGCCTCCTTAAACATTCTCCAACTGCCAGTCTCTCTCGGGGGCTTGGGTCGGAGACCGATAACATATGCCTACTGTTAGACCATTCTTTTGGCCTGAAACTCTTACCCACAGAGTTTCTAGTGGTGACTCTAAGTCACCTCGATATGCCAATTCGTATGACTTTATCTCTTCTTTGACATACAAGGCTACACCACCTCCCATTTGCCCCTTCCTGTCCTTCCTGTACAGTTTGTAGCCTGGGACGACTGTAT
This sequence comes from Rhabdophis nuchalis, assembly GCA_039707465.1. Lineage (NCBI taxonomy): Eukaryota > Metazoa > Chordata > Lepidosauria > Squamata > Natricidae > Rhabdophis > Rhabdophis nuchalis. The sequence goes on along the minus strand of CM077645.1, from coordinate 225,927,911 downwards.
CCCATTGGTTATCATCCGTCCACCAGGTTTCAGTGATACCAATAATATCAATATTTTTGTCTATTGCTAAGTATCCCATCTCCCCTATTTTGTTCCGGAGGCTTCTGGCATTTGCATACAGGCATTTATATATACTTTTCTGATGCAGTCTTTTGAGTCCAGTTGCATCCTTAGACTGCTTCTTGCATCCTTCTGCTAGAGTGCTGGTGAAATGGCTCCTCGCTCTTCTCAGTCATTATTGCATCCTCCTCACTACTCAAGTAGACACTTTCCCGAACCGGATGCTGCCCAGCTCCTGTCGGCTTTCCCCCAGTTATCAGTTTAAAAGTTGTTCTGCAGCCTTTTTGATGTTGAGTGCCAGCAACCTTGTCCCATCGTGGTCCAAGTGCAACCCATCCCCCCTGAAGAGGTTTGGCTTGTTCCAAAATGTTCTCCAGTTCCTGACAAATCCGAAGCCCTCCTCCCGACACCATCGCCTCATCCACGCATTGAGGCTTCTGAGCTCTGCCTGCCTGGTGGGTCCTGCACGAGGAACAGGCAGCACTTCTGAAAATGCTACCTTGGAAGTCCGGGACTTCAATCTTCTTCCTAGAAACCTGAATTTGGCTTCCAGGACTGATTGCTTTGCCTTCCCAACATCATTGGTACCAACGTGTACCACGACCACTGGCTCCTTCCCAGTTCTCTCTAACAAACTATCTAGATTTCTCGTGATGTCTGCAACCTTTGCACCAGGTAGGCAACTCACTACACGGTTGTCATGCGCATCACAAATCCATCTCTCTGGGTTTCTAATAATTGAATCACCTAGTAGAAGGAGCCTCTCTCCTGCAGTCTGTTCATCTTCATTCACCTCATCAACTTCATTAAGGGAGAGGTCTTCAGTTTGTTCCTGTTGTTGTTCTTCTTCCTGTATCTCATCAAGTGTGATGAAGGAGAGATCCTCAGGTGGGACCAGTTGCTCGTCTGTGCATTCCTCATCAGGTGTGATGGGGGAAGGAGCCTCAAGTTGATTCTGTAAATTCAGACTCTTAGAGCGATCCCTTGCTCTTCTATTTCTTCGAGTGACATTCCTCCATGGATCTACCTCTTGCATTAGTGAAATGACTTCTTCCTGAGAGCTGTGCCCTGTCTCTTCATTGTCCAGGATAGTCTGCTCTGCTCTGTCCAAGAACAGCTCAAGCTCCTTAATTTGCTGATGGTTAGATATAGTGCCTCCAGCTGCTGGACCTTCTCTTCTAGCAGTGCAACCAGCTTGCACGTGCTGCAGGTGTAGTTCTCCACGCGCCTGGGCAAAATCAGAAACATGGCACAAGTGTTGCAGATAACTACAGCTGCTCCCTCGAACGCCATTTTAATGATTGCAGTATTCAGTGCTCACTTGTTCCTGTTGGTTTTACTCTTCCTCTTTGTGTCTTTAAATCCCCCCTTCAGCAGCACCTCCAATCAGCTCCAGCCACAGGAAAAGTTCAAATGAAATAGAAATATACATATTATATTATTATAAAACTTGGATAAATTTTTGTTTTTAGAAGGAGAAAATATTTTATTTTATAATGGGTAAGTGACCTCTAGAGACAATTGAGAGCAATGTTATAAAATGGGAAGATTTTTATTTTATTTATTTTACTTTATTTTCTCCTTTTTTAAAAATATCCTTCTTATATATTGAACAATCGTGGGGAAAAGATTGACTTGATAAATGAAAATATTGTTATGTGAAACAAAGGTGGATATATATGGGAGGAAAGGAAAATTGATAAATATGTTTGTGATTTTAAGCACTGACGCACAGAACGTTTGCCCGAACGACATGTGGTACAAAGCAGGAGATGATGTTTTTTACTTGTTTTTAATGTTAAAAATAAAAATTTTCTTTAAAAAAGCCAACACCACCAGAGGTTCTGGGCTCAATTGGGGCCGTACGTCAAGGACCACTGGCAGATGGACAGACTTTCAGAGCTTCTTGCAAGGGGGGGGGCTGTTAGGGCTGCCGTAGATGGGTGGGGGTCAACTGGGGGGTTGATTTTGTCCCCCTTTCCTGAGGCTCAGAGGCTGGGAGGTCCGGTTGCCATGAAGGTGGCATTCTGTTGCTTCCGTTGCCAGGCTGGGGGCTGCTGCACCCAGCTGAACCCGAGAGAGACGGGCGGCCTTTGGTGCCAGCGCAAGTGCCCGAGGGACCCTGTAGAGCCTCTCTTGGCGCAAAGGCTTCCCTGGCGCTCCGTCTGCAGCTTGCGGGTGGGCGGCTGAGAGGGGGGGGGCAGGGCCCTGGGCCCATGCTGCTGAGCTTCTGCCGGGGCTCCCAGAGCAGAGGAAAAGGCGGCCTGCTGCTTTACCCTGCTTTTTTTTGGGGGGGGGGAGGGTTACAAGGGTCGCTTCAGGGCAGGGTCGACCTGCTGGGTGGGCTTTCCTGGGGTGGGCCAAGAGGCTCAGGGTCCCCATGTCCTTCTCCCCAAAGGCTGCCCCTTTTCCTGCTGATCTGAGGGAGGTGGGGGTCCTTTCCTAGCCCTGGCAGTGTTGACCCTCCTGCTCTGCTTACCCTCCCTCCCTTCTCTTTTTTCCTTCCTTCCTTCTCTTTTCTTTCCCCCTTCCCTTCCTTCTTTCTTCCTCTATCCATCCATCCATCCCTCTCTCCTCTTTTCTTTTTTCCTTCCTTTTCTCTTTCCCTTCTTTCCTCCCTTCCCTTTCCTCCCTCCCTCCCTCCTCTTTTCTTCTTTCCTTTTCTTCCTTCCCTTCCTTTTCTCTTTCCCTTCTTTCCTCCCTTCCCTTTCCTCCCTCCCTCCCTCCTCTTTTCTTCCTTCCTTTTCTTCCTTCCTTCCCTTCCTTTTTTCTTTTCCTTCCTTCCCTTCCTTCCCTTTCCTCCCTCCCTCCCTCCTCCCTCCTTTCTTTTTTCCTTCCTTTTTTCCTTCTCCTCCTCCTTCCCTTCCCAGAACTCCTGGGAGGATGTTTCTGAAGACCATCCTGAGGGGCCCCCTGGCCCTCTGGTATTGTGGCATCGTCAATTCAGAGGAGTACCTGCACGAGCAACTCCAGGAAAACAAGTATTTCCCCTTCCAGGTGCAGCAGCCCAAAGGTCAGGCGGTTTCCAGGGAGGGGGTGGGGGGTGGGAAGAGTGGGGGTTTGGTAAGACCTCCCCCCCCCCCAAAGCCTCTGCAGGTCCTGCATGCAGAATGTGGGGAAGGAGGGCTGGGCAGCCGAGCACAGGTGGTTGATTGACCCCCCTGGATGGAGCCTGGGGGGAGGGGGGCTGCCATTGCCCCCCCCCCGGAGGACTGGGACGAAGAAGGGGCGACTGGGCAGCCGGTTCCCTTTGACACTGAAGGAGGCACGGCCAGAAACCCCTCTTGGAATACGATGGGCAAAAGGAACCCCAAACTACAGTAGTCCTCAGATCACGACCACAACGGAGCCCAGCATTTCTGTTGTTAAGCGAGACAGTCGTTAAATGACTTCTCCTCCACGTTATGACCCATCTCGCCCCAGTTGTACTCCTTGCCGCTGAAGGGAGGAGCCTCCCGTGTGGCCCATGCAAAGGATAAAAGCATAATAGAAACAGCCGACCTCCGAAAAGGTTGATCAGAAATGCAGGAATCGCATGGATTCCGCAGGGTTTGGGGCCCAATTTCACCCCATATTTTTTGTGAGATGAGGGGAGCCCCTGGAGAGGCTTCCGGGGGCCAAAGCCGCCTCCTCTCCACCCTGAGCTCTCGGCCCCTCTGCCTGCTGGGCGCTGGGGGGTGGGTGGAAACTGGGCCCCTCTGGCAGGGCGAAGGTGGGGGGAGGCTGTGGGAAAACAGCTGCTCTGCTCAGGTGTGGGGGGGGGAATGGGAGTTGCCCAGCGGATGCTGTGAGGTGGGAGGGGGCGGAGACCCCCGAGACCCCCAGGCCCCCCCCCCCGCTGAGCCTGCCTCCCCCCCCCCCCCCCCCAGTGCTGGTGATGGAGTATTACAAGGACACCGTCTGGAAGGGCCTCCTGGGCGTCATCATTTCTCTCATCGCCAGCATCTTCTACTTCAAGACCTCGGCGGTGAGTCCTTCTCCCTGCTCTGTCTGGGGACCCCCAGGACCCCCCTCGCCTCCCCTCCGCTCCCACCCTCAGGAGGCCCCAGGGCTAGGGAGCCTGGGAGTTGCTGGCCTGAAGCCCCGGAGGCACCCAGCAGCCATCGAAACCCCCCCCCCCCAAATTCCAGGTGCTCCCCTTGCGAATCCTGCTCAGGACCCAGTGCAGGAACCCAGGCAGGTCCCAGCCCTTCCCCCGGCTGAGGGGCTGAAAGGAAGGGCAAGGGGTCCCTCCAGGGGCCCCAAGTGGCTCCCTGGGAATCACCCTGAGTGGGGTTCCTCTGGGGGTCCTTCGGGGGTTTCTTTCCAGGCCTTTCAGGACCCAAACCCAGGCAACACGGTCAGTGCTGGAAGGGAGGGGGGGTTGTGGGGAGGAGGAGGAGGAGCAGAACTGCAGGGTTCTGACCTCAGTAGTTTTCTGGCAGACATTTCATGACCCAACTAGGTAACGTCAGCTGTGCTAGCAGGAGTGGGGATTGCAGAGCTGAGAAAGAGGAGGACCAAGGAAACCCCCCCCCCCTGCGTGACCCCCCCTTTGCTCCCGAGCTCCTCCTGGCTGGGCTGGAGAGCCCAGGGGCCGAGGGAGAGAGCGGGGCGCCCTGCCCCCTCCCTGAGCCCAGCCCTCCCCCTGCAGGCCTATCAGGACCTCTCGGCCTTCTTCATCTTCAGCCTGGTGTCCAGCCTGTGGGTGCTGGTCAGCAACCTCTGCAAGCGCCGGCTGATCATCAACCACATCCGAGAGTACTACCAGTTCTACATCCGGGGCATCCTCTGGCATGAGGGCCCCTTGCACCAGATCTACGTCCGGCTGGTCGGCCAGCGAGACGGTAACCCCGGGGCCCTCGCGCCTCCCGCCCCTCTCCCAGACCTACGGCCAACCTTTCTGTCGCTAAGCGAAACCTTTGCTAAGTGAATTTTACACTTCCTGCCATAGTCGTTAAGCGAATCACAGCAGTTGTTCAGTTAGTCACACTGTTGTTAAGTGAATCTGCCTTCCTCGTTGACTTTGCTGGCCGGAAGGTCACAAACGGGGATCACGTCATAAATATGAGTCAGTTGCCAAGCATCTGAATTTTGATCACGTAACCCCAGGGACGCTGCATCGGTCGTAAGTGTGAAAAATGGTCATAAGTCACTTTTTCAGTGCCATTGTAACTTTGAATGGTCGCTAAATCAATTACAGCTAGTCCTCGACTTACGACCACAATTGAGCCCAACATTTCTGCCACTAAGCGAGACAGTTGTTAAATGGATTCTACCCCATTTTACAACCTTTCTTGCCACGGCTGCTAAATGAATCAAGTGCAGTCATTCAGGTAGTGATACGGTGGTGAAGCGGATCAAGCTCCCCGTTGATTTCACTTCTCCCAAGGCCACAAAACAAGAGCTCAGCAGGCTACTGCGACCGTCATAAATATGAGTCGCTTGTCAAGTGCCTGAATTGTGACCGTGGGGGGAATGATGTGCCGGTCGTACCTGTGGAAAGCCATAAGAACCAGACTCACCAGGCCTCAGTCCCAACCACCGGTGGCTTTGGGGTTGAGCATATCAGCCCAGTCCAGAAGCCCCCATAGAACCGTGTGTGTGTGTGTGTGTGTGTGTGTGTGTCTATTTTTGCTCTTTCTGGTTTGAACCCTGGTTGAAAGTTATTCCAACCATCATTAAACCGCCACATCTCTGCTGAGGGAAGGGAGGGGGGGGGCTGAGAAGACCTTTGTCGGGAAGCATGAAGCCTTCTGCTGAAGGTCCAGGGCCATCACCTGCTGTTGCCCTCTTCCAGCCCATGGAACGGTCTTCTACAGCCTCATCATCAACGGCTACCGCCTGGAGGTCCTCACCCTGGTGCACTTGACGAAGAACCACGAGGTGAGAGCTGGGCAGAAGCAGGGCCGGGAGGCTGTTCCATGGGGCAGCAAGAGGGTCAAGGCAGGTGGCTGGAAGTCCATCTCCTCCCCAATCCTCTCAGCCTCTGCCACAATGGCCTCACCCCACCCGGAAGGCTGCCCCGTTTTGGGTTGTGATGTGCCAAGACAACCTTCCTCCATCTGATCATCCATCCATCCTCTTTTTATCATCTATCATCTATTACCTATCTCTGTCTCTGTCTGTTATCTCTGTATGTCTGTCTATTATCCATATATCTATGATCTCTCTCTCCCTCCCTTCCCCTCTATCCATCCATCCATCCATCCATCATTTCTCTCTCTGTTATCATGCCTGTCTGTCTGTCTATTATCTATATCTATGATCTCTCTCTCTCCCATCCATCCATCCATCCATCTATCATCTATGTCTATTATCTCTCTCTTCCTCCCTTCCTCCTTCTCATCCATCCATCCTTCCATCCTCTATCTATTTCTCTCTCTTTCTCTCTCTCTGTCTGTCTGTCTATTGATAAAATGTATTTGCCACCCATCTCATATCCAACTGGGGGCTTATAACATAAAAACTGTAAAAACATCAAAATCATCCATTATAAAACACAGCAGACAAAAACAGGAAGAGATGTTCTTAGCTGGTTGGACCACAACTCCCATGCTCCCCAGCCAGCAGGGCTTGGGCAGGTTCCTTGTGAGATGCGAGTGATAGGGTTTATGTTTAGGACGCGGTCAAGCAGATTCCCCCCCCCCCCCAGCCACATTCTGCTCCTCCTCCATCCTGAGGTTTGCTCCCCGCCCTCTTGTCCTTTGCTCCAGTTAGAAAGACCCCCTCCCACCCCCAGCCCTGCAGCCCCCTGGGGGGAGGAGGCTTATCACCCCTGGGCCAGCCTGGCCTTGGCCATTCCAAGCATCCAGCATTCTATAGTTCAGGATCTTGCCCCCACACCCACCAGTCCATCCCATGGTCCCATCTCCCACTGCCACCCTGGCAGCTTCCACCCATCCAGTCCCGGTCAGGCGCAGAGGTGCAGAGACAAAGGATGGCCTTGGCTTTCTAGAAAGAACGTTGTTATGGCTGCCTATCATCTAACTCTATACAACCCCCCCTCCCATTTTCCCACCATAGAAAAGGCATAGTAGAAGAATAGGAAGTGTGGCAGGCCAAAGACCCCAAAGAAAAGAGGGCTGCAGGCCTGACCCGACCTTTTCCTGCCCAGCTGAGGAAGTCTCCCCCCTTCCATGGGGCCCTGAGCTACTCAGGAGGGAGAAGAACAGCCCCCTATCCCTCAGCTTTGCCCCCACCCATTTGCCCCTGGCCACACCTTTCCCAAGAGACTTACGTCTAGGGGGCCACAAGGAGGCTGCAGAGGGACATATAGGCGTCCAGCTTGCTCTTGCCGCCTTGCTGGCCCGGGGATCTGCCTCTCTGCGGATCTCAAATCTCCCCCCCCCCAACCCCGTCCTTCTGGAAGAGCCCCCCCCCCCCCCGGCTGCTCAGGCACGGTGCCTTTTCTGTGGCCTTTATGCTCTTGGGAAGGAGCTGAAGCCATTCCTCCAAGGAAGAGAACACCCCCAGTATTAAAGGGCAGCTGAGGGTTTCTGTTTGCCTGGACGGGGCTTGGCCTCCTGGCCTCTGCTTCGGTTCCCCCTCTGGGCTGAGCCACATAGGCTGGCAGGCTTCCCAGGCCAGAGGGGGTCTCCTGGTGGCTGGATGGGGAGCCAGAGGGAGGGTTCCTGGGGTGCCCAAAGGACAAGCCTTGTGCCCTTCGTAGCCTTTTCCCTTCTCTCATCGCCTGCTGAAATGCTCCCCCCCCCAGCTGCTGTCTTATTCATCCTCGTCTCCAGCCCCTCCCTCAGGAACCCCCCCCCCAAAACAGTTGGATCCCATTTGGGATTCTGCTTTTCCAAGAATCCCCGTCAAGAAGGAAGAGGCGCCACCCTCTAAAATCCCAAAGGAAGAAGATGCTTCTAGCCACCCTTGCTGAAGGCACGGAGGGTGGGTGGGGGAGGGGGGTAGGAAGGGTGCTGGCTGAGCACCATGAGAACTGTAGTCCAAGCAAGGCAGCACAGAGGAAGGGACAACCCAACTCATATAGTCCACCTGCTGCAGGGACCAGGGGGGCTCCCTCTAGAGCAGGGGTCTCCAACCTTTGCAACTTTAAGTCTGAAGGACTTCAGCTCCCAGAATTCTCCAGCCAGCAAAGCTGGCTGGAGAATTCTGGGAGCTGAAGTCCTTTAGACTTAAAGTTGCAAAGGTTGGAGACCCCTGCTCTAGACAGCCGAGGACACGGAACCCAAAGGAAGCCCCCCAAGGAGGGAGGGGGCCTAGAGAGGAAGGGGCTGGAGTAGGACCCCCTCCCCCGGGGTCTGGCCTGGCTTCTGCTAGACAGCTGTGGTAGCACAGGGCTTGGAAGGCAGCATTGGAGGCTGACTCTGCCCACTGCCAGCAGTTCAATTCTCACTGGCTGAAGGCTGACTCAGTCTTCTGCCTTCCGAGGTGGGTCACAGGAGGCAAATAGGCTGACTCTGTAAACCGCTTAGAGGGGGCCGGAAAGCACCGTGAAGCGGCATATCAGTCCAAGGCCTGTTGCTATGGCTCAGCTCTGACTCCTTTCTCTCCCCCGCCAACAGCTGGTCGACAGCCTTGGGCGCCGCATCGCCCGGCACCTGAACCTCAACTACTTCGACTCTGAGGACATCTCCACACTGCACGTCATCTGCCACTTCCCCCCCGAGGTGGAGGAAGAGGAAGAGGATGATTCCCTGAACGTGTAGCCCCTGTAAGAGTGTCTGTCCATTAAAGGTCTCCCTGTTGAGACGGGTCTCCTCTGGTCACCTGCGCCCCAAAGGGCCCAGCCCCACGGCTCCAGTGTGAAGACCAGCAAGGGTCAAAGGCAGATTAGGCAGCCCCTGGGAGAGCAAGCAGACGATCCTTTCAACAGGAGCCAGCCCTGGGAGACGGCAGCCCAAAAAGCCAATACGATCCTTAGTTGTATAAAGAGAGGCCTACAATCAGGATCCCCTGAAGCCTTAGTACCGCCTTAGGAAGCCTTAGGAAGCCACACCCAGCTTTGGTCACTACACTACAAAAAAGATGCTCAGACTTTGGGGAAAGTGCCGAGAGTAGCAAACGGGATGATCAAAGACCTAGAGGCAAAAAGATACGAATATTTGGGTTTATTTTATTTATTTTATTTTATTAAATTCGTATAACCGCGCCTCTCTCCCCAAAGAGACTCAGGGCGGTGCACAGGAAATTAAAATAGAAATATAAAACGACAATAATAAATACTAAAAGCCAATTAAATACAATACCCTGTGCTAAAATCCTTAAAACTCTTACCCATTAAAATCCAATTAAAACAATTTAGGGTTCAGTCTATAAACTTGATTGTGGGGATTAGGCCAAGCCGGCAAGATGGAAGAAGTACATCTTCAGATGTTGGCGGAAGGAGCGGAGGTCCGTGATAGTTCTAGGTTCGGGGGGTAGGTCGTTCCAGAGGGTCGGGCCCGCCACAGAGAAGGCCCTTCCCCTGGGCGTTGCCAGCTGGCACTGCCTGGTGGACGGCACCCGGAGAAGTCCCTCTCTGTGGGAGCGAATCGGACGAAGGGATGTATGGGGCAGGATACGGTCCCGCAAATAACTAGGCCCCGTGCCATGGAGCGCTTTAAAGATGGTGACCAACACCTTGAAGCGCAGCCAAAAGGCCACAGGCAGCCAGTGCAGCTCGCGCAGGAGTGGTGTTACGTGGGAGTGCCTGGAGGCTCCCCAAATTCCCCGCGCGGCCGCATTCTGAACTAGCTGCAGCCTTCGGGTGCACCTCAAGGGGAGCCCCATGTAGAGAGCATTGCAGTAGTCTAGGCGGGATGTCATGAGTGCTTGAGTGACTGTGCGAAGGGCGTCCAGGTCCAGTAGGGGGCGCAACTGGCGTACCAGGCGAACCTGGTAAAAGGCCCCCCTGGCCACGGCCGTCACATGGTCCTCCATGGACAGCCGGGAATCCAGGAGTTGCGCGCCCTATCCACGAGGGCTAGATGTTCACCCCCGATGGCCAGTGATGGCGTCAACTGGTTGTACCGGGACGTCGGAAACCACAGCCACTCGGTCTTGGATGGGTTGAGTCGGAGTTTGTTACTTCCCATCCAGGCCCGTACGGCTTCCAGACACCGGGACATCACTTCAACGGCATCGTTGGGGTGGTTTGGGGTTTGGCCACTCTAGACAAAAGAAGGACCAGGGGAGACATGATAGCCGCATTCTGGTATTTGAGGGGCTGCCCCAGAGGGGGAAGAGGGGGAACACCTATTCTGCAAAGCACCACAGGGCAGGGCAGGAGACAATGGATGGACACTAATCAAGGAGAGAAGCAACCTGGAACGAAGGAGAAACTTCCTACCAGGGAGGACAATTAACCCGTGGGACGGCTGGCCTTGGAGGGGCTTCATCCATGGAGGTTCTGAAGAAGAGATGGTGCACCCAGTGACACAGGGCAGTGATGGTGAACCTTTTCGGCAACGAGTGCCCAAACTGGAACACGTGTGCATGTGTGTGCGATGGAGCACTGGAAGTCCGAAGACCAGCTGGCGGCCACACACATGCCTATTTTTGGGCTGTTTTGGGGGCTGTTCAGGGGCATTTGGGGGCTTCTTTTGTAATGGTCTTCACGGGCACAAGATGATCTTTGCAGGAACCGGAGGGCTGGAAAATGGCCTGAAAAAGACCCAGAAAAGGCCTGGAAAACTGCCTGATTTTGGGGCATTTTCTGGCGCTTTGGTACCCACAAAGATCAGGGTATCAGAAAGCAGAAGAGCAGCTGGCGACAGTGCCCGTGCCCACAGAGAGGGCTCTGCATGCCACCTGCGGCACGTGTGCCATAGGTTCTCCATCACGGATATAGGGTCTCCTGCTTGACTGGAGGGTTGGACTAGACAACGTCCAAGGCCTCTTCTGACTGATTGATTGATTGATTGATCGATTGACTGGACCCTACAGGCTGGCTCTGGGGCCCCAGCAGCACCTGGCGCCTCTCTTGATCCCGAGGCTCCCCTGGCAGACAGCGGCCTCTGCTGGAAGAGACTGGGAGCAGGAAAGATAATGGGGGGAGGGGGCTCTCTGCAATCCCCCGGGGGGGGGGGGTGCCTGGGGGGAGGGTGACCCAAAGGGGAGGACACTGCAATAGATTCTCCACCCATTTCTACCATCAGGGATCCATCAGTTCAGGGGGTGGCCAGCCTGGGTCACTGCCAGTTCTGCAGCCAAGGCCAAAACGCCACTACCGGTTTGCCCGAACTAGTACGAACCAGTAGCGACCCACCCCTGGGACCCATCCTGGGAAGCTGACCAGGCCCAGAGAAACCGAGGTGGGGGGGAAGTGCCAGTAAAAGTCCCAGGCGCTGCCAATAGAGATGCCCTTGGAAGGTGGCACGACCGGCTCAGGACGGGACCCTCCGGCACCCCACGACTCTAGTCCTCCTGCTCCTGGTTGCTCCGCAGCCTGCAGGCTTGGCCAGGGGCTCCGGGAAACCCCCCTCGACCCCCCCCCCGCCCACAACCGCCCAGCGAAGCAGCCCGAGCCGGTTCCTCGCGCGGTCACGAGGTGGCGGTGCCGGCTCGCCTCCGCTCCCACCCGCCCGCCTCCGCAGGGCATCCCAGCCCCCGCCGCCGAAGCTCCCGGGGCGGCCACGGGGCGAGCGGCCTTTCCACGCAGCGCCTGGGCTTTCTCCTCGCAGGGAGCGGAGCACAGCAAGCCCCGCGCCCGGGAGGCGCCGCTTTGTGGGGCGCTGGCCCTCGCCTGGGTTCCACCGCAGTGTCGGCTCGGCTTGTGCGCCGCGAGATGTGCGTGGCTCGTGGGGGCGATTCCTGAAACCGGCACCTCTCGGCCTCCGCCCCCTCGCCGCTCTCTTTGGCGTTCCCGGGGGAGGGGGGCGAGGAGTGCGGGGCCATTTGGCGGCGGAGGTGGGTGGGTGGGCTGCCTTTCCCGGCCCCAGGGAAGGCAGCAACCAAACGGGATGGGGAGGGGTCGGTGCCTCCTGTTTCTGGCGCCCCTTTCCAGATGGGCGACGATTTCGAGCAGGCGGGGGCCGCTTCTCCCCCCCCCCCCCCCGTAAGCAGTGGCGGGGCGAGGTCCGCCTGGGGCCCCCCCTCCGCCGGGAAAGCTCGCGTCACTCTTTACTCCGGCCTACCTTACAGGGTTGTTGTTGAAAGATCGCTTTCCCCGTTGAAGGAGCTGATGGAGGAGCGAGGGGAAAGAATGATGGGAGCCGTTGCCCTTTGCGCCCGGAGCCCGGGAGGGGAGAGTCGGGGGGGGCTCCCACGGCACTTAGCCGCCCCCCAGCCTTCCCCCAGGAGCCTTCCAGAAGTGGGGGAGCGGGTAGCCCCCTCCTCACGCAGGCGCCCCCCCCCCCCAGCTCCCGTGGCGCTGCGCGGCCCCTGTTGCGATTGGGGCTTCCAGGAACGGGGCGAGGCTGACGGGGGTCTTTGCTCGAGGGCGGCCAAGGGGGCGCCGAGCCGAGAAGGGCCTCGCCGATCCCGGCCAGGCTGAGCGGCAGGGCGGCACGTTTCTGGCAAAACTTTCCTCCGGTCTAGGCGGCCCTTTGAATCGCAACCAAACTGCGCTCTCCGGTCCGCGGCCGACTTAGATCGGGTAGGATATGGTGCAGAGCCAGGCCGGGGCCGTGTCCTCCGCCGCGGGGGCCTGTTGCATTCCGACGACCGGCGGAGTCTTCGGCTGGTTGCCCAGTTTGCTCTCGGCTCGGAAGCCCCGCTGCGAGCGAACCAAAGCAACTGCGCTCGTGGGGAACCGGCGGGCGAACCAGGGAAGCCGCCCCGCGCGTGGCTGAGAGGGACTGGGCTTACTAGCAGCGGCCAAGGCGGCCCTGGGGGTTTCTGGCCTTGGGCAAAAGAGGGAAAGCGGCCAAACTCCCGGGGTCGAGTCTGGCTGCGGAAGGACCCCCCCCCTCGGTCCCTCTACCGGGCCAGTCCCCAGCCGATGCAGCTCTTCCTCCGGGGCGGAGGACGCCCCCTCCCCGACGGTTCTCGGAGCGAACAATGAGAGCCCCCAAGGGGGCTTTCCCGGGGGGGCGGGGGGGCTCCTTGGGGGCGCTGATCTCTTTCTTTCTTTAGCGCTTCATTTGTTGCCGGCGGGAGGGGCGCGGGGCGGAGGGAGTCCTCTGGGTCCTAGCACCGGGTGACACCCCCCCCCCCAAGCATGTAGCGTGTCCTTGACCGGATCTTTTGCGCAGAATGGGCTTTGTAGTCCAGAAGGCCAGAAGCGGGAGGTAGAGCCCGGTTCTCCCTTACCTCCCGGCAACAAAGCCGGGCCCCCGTCAACTCTAGGCGAGCCAGAAGGCTCGGGGTCCTGGGGGTGGGGCGGGGGTGGGTAGCGGGTCAGGATGGCCCCGGAAAGCGCTTGAACCCAGGGCGCTAGAAGTAGCAGGGAAGCGGCGGGGTGCGGGTGGTCTGGCTCACAAGCAGCATTTCAGATTCAAATCCCAACGCCCCCCCCCCCCCCCCCCGTAATGCAGGCTGGTTCTGTCCACCGGTACTCGAACTGGGGACCGATTCAGGCGAGGGCATGACTGGCAGTTCAAGGACGCCAGAGCGCCCCTTACACACTCGGCCCCCTCCCCGTTCTTGCCGGAAGATGCAGCCGGCAGAATCTGAAGAGAGGGGCTGCCTACACCTGGCCTTGCCCCCCCTTTCTCCTGGGGGGGGGTCAGCGGAGGGGAGGAGGCTCTGCCCGGGAGAAGCGGCCTGCAGCGGGAGCTCCTCTTCGGGCGATCTTGCACGGGGCGCCCAGTGGCAGCTTCCTCAGCTGTCCTTGGGGAGGGGTCGCTCCTGCTGCAGGGACCAAGCGACCCCGCTGGGCCCCCTCCCTCCTTGCAAAAGGCTCCGTGAGGCTCCCTGCCTTTCCTGAATCTGGAGCACAGAAGAGCTGAAATGCACCAATGCGCCTTGGTGGTTCACTTCTTAATTGTGGCACACTGCTGACTTCATCAGATGCAGGAAGGGAGGACTGCAGCGTTTCTCCTTCCCATTCCTCCTTCCCTCTGCAGTTTCCTCTCTTGCCTATTTATATTTATTTATGCATCATATCGATATTTATCTAGTATGATATTTCTAGACCGTCCCAATTAAAAAAGGCGGGGAACCCTGCGCATTACGGAGGGAGGCAGGAAGAAGCCAGCAGGTTACAACGTCACAGAACCAGAGAATCCACCATGCTGCACTGAGGCTGCATTGCAAAGCCCAATAAATCGACATAAAAAGGGGCTTATGGGCAGGAGGGAAGGGAGCCGATCTGGAGGAGCAGGGAGGGGGGTTCACGGTGGGGCAGGGCTATTCCCAAGAAGCCCTCGACCTCTTTCCTCTCAATACAGTTACGGCACTGTCTTTCTAGAAAAACAAAATACCTAGCTTTGCATAGGCCAGGGGTGGGCAAACTTTGCAACTTTAAGTCTGAAGGACTTCAGCTCCCAGACTTCTCCAGCCAGCTTTGCTGGCTGGAGAAGTCTGGGAGCTGAAGTCCTTCAGACTTAAAGTTGCAAAGTTTGCCCATCCCTGGCACAGGCGATCCCAATCTTTGGCTTAGCACAGGGGGGACAAACTCGAGGCCTGATCTGGCCAGTGCTTAGATGGGACCACCCTGGAAACAGCGAAGGATCGGCCTCCCTTTTCACTGACAGAGGGCTGCAGGTGGCTGTCGCAGCCTAAAAATGGAGCTCGGGAGCCTGTTTTTCTCAGGCAGAGCTCTTGGGCCCCAAACAGTGACATTGAGCTGCCCCCCTCCCCCTGCCCAGGTCAAACACAACCCTGATGCAGAGGGAAAACCACAACACGGTGTGTGGTCTCCCTTATTCTGGCCATGCCGCGAGGGGGAATTCACTGAAGAAAGCCAATGATGTTAGTGGTGAAGGGGAACCAGGCCTCCAAAGAACACGATGGCTGGAGACTCACAAGAGCAGCGCCAGATCGGAAGAGAGACCGCCTGGGCCAGAGAATTGCCACAAACTGGACTTGGCAGAAGGACCAGGGCCATCACCACCACCATCATGGCAGGCCTGAGCCCTGGGATGGAAACCTGGAGGCCTTCCGTTTCCTCTCGGGGATAGCAACCCACCTGCTGCTGCCCCAGCTGCCTTTTATGGCCTGGCCCCCTCCTGTCTAACCCAGGGAGGTCAGGGAGGTGGGACGGCTGCAGCCTTCTGGCTCTGACTGACGGGGGGGGGGGGGGAAGCCCCCATAAAACACGAGTGTTATCGCAGCTACTTCCTTTCCCGTGTAGCTTTGAAGTGCACAGAGACAAACACCAGCTCCCTGCCACAACTCCTCTGAGAAATACTATGGATTAATCTCATCCGGTAGAAACGGAATGAAACTTTGCTTGGAAAAAATAAGAAAGGCAACATGGCATTTTATTTTTAAATAGTTGCATGCAAGGTTTTCATTAGAAGAGATGTAGAGCTGATATATATTGCCGTAATTAAAAAAAGGAATCCCTGCGGATTTTATTACACTAATTGTTGCTGATCATAGGGAACGGTGCTCAAGGCCACTGAGTCAGCAATGTCCCAAGGCGTCTCCAGGGTCATGTGGCCAGCATGACGTTGCAGAGCATTGTTACCTTCCCACAAAAGGGGTACCTATTTATCCACTCGCACTTGCAAGCTTTCAAACTTCTAGTTCGGCAGGAGCTGAGTGAGGACCCATCGTGCGGCATTCAGGACTTCCCAGCTGACAAATCCAGCATCTGAACCGCTGAGCCACCATGCTGCCTGATATGTATTATTCTACACAAGATAATTTTTAATAATAAATAATAGTATAAAACAACATTAAGTCAGAGCTGCCAATTCTTTAGCCGCTGTTGGCTTACATTTGCATTGAATTTCCCCCCAAGAACCAAGGACGGTCTCGGCGTAATCCATGGGCAGATCCAGGCAGTGGGTCTTTCGCAACTGACAGATGGAAATTTATTTATTTATTTATTTATTGAATTTATACCCCGCCCTTCTCCGAATGGACCCAGGGCGGCGCACAGGAACATTAAAACATACAAAACATATAAAACTATTTCTTTTTTAAAAACTTATTCCACTAAGGGTCTGTGCTAAAACCGAATTAAAATCCCCATTTTAAAACTATTTAAGAGTCGGTATTGGAGGCTGCGCTAGGCCGGCTAGTTGAAATAGGTGTGTCTTCAGACACTTGCGGAAGAGGCGGAGGTCAGAAATGGTACGGAGTTCAGGGTGCAAGTCGTTCCAAAGGGCTGGTCCCACCACAGAGAAGGCTCTCCCCCTAGGTGTCGCCAGTCGGCATTGTCCGGCCGACGGCACCCTGAGGAGGCCCTCTCTGTGGGAGTGTATCGGTCTGAGGGATGTATGGGGCAGGAGGCGGTCTCGCATATAACTAGGCCCCGAGCCATGGAGCGCTTTAAAGATGGTCGTTAGGACCTTGAAGCGCACCCGAAAGACCACAGGAAGCCAGTGCAGCTCGCGCAGGATAGGTGTTATGTGGGAGTGTCTAGGCACTCCCGTAATCACCCGCGCGGCTGCGTTCTGGACTAACTGTAGCTTTCGGGTGCACCTCAAGGGAAGCCCCATGTAGAAATGTTGTCAATGCCCAGATTTTCTAAGTGCTGCGGTACCCAGGATGCCGATAACCGCTGGGGCCCCCATAGCTGCTTCATGCTAGACTCTTTCAACTTTGATTTTCAGATCTTGATCCTTTGTGATCTTCTCCCATTCTGTGTCTTCTACCATCCCCTGAGATTGCCACACTTTCTGCTTTTCAACCACCGTTGAATCTGGAGGGTTCTGAGCCAAGACCTCCCCAGTTTGTATTCACAAACGCTACAATATTTTAACCTGCTCATTATTGCTATGTTATTTTGGTTCATCACACAGTCAGCCAGATGTTCAGACTGGATTCGGCAATATTATCCACCTCTTGAACTCTTTCTGAAGGACGGGCAGAGGTAAGGCTGGAGGATGTAAGCTTATTATTTATCACATTTAATATAATTGCCGACTCTAGTGGAACTCTGTGCAGTATACAAACTATAATTAATAATTCAAACAATATCTTAACAATTTAAAATATAAACAAAACAAAACAGTGCAGACTCAGAAGCACAACTGAAATAAAAACCCAGCAAAGGAATAGAAGGAAGAAAGAGGAAAAGGTAGAATCGCTCACTCAGATCAGGGAGAATTGTTGCTTCTCTCCTAATTAAGGACAGGCCGATTGACGTCTGATGTGAAGATGTATCCATCTGTACAAAACACTCAAATGCAGGTCCTGTACCTAGGGAGACAATTGTTGCCAGAGGCATTGTGTACCAACCGGTAGAAACGGGAAAAAATTAGTGATAGCATTTTCCTCTTTGTGATATTTATTTATATTACATTTATATGCCAGTCATCTCACGGTTTGACAGGTGACCTTGGCCTGTCTCTGCCCCTGGGGTTGGCCCATTCTCCCCTGAACCAGGGAGGAAGATGAGGGGCCTGGAAGTCTCCCTGATCTCAGGGGGCCTCCCTAAACTTCCACCCTCCGAGGAGCCACAGCTAGAAGCTTCTGTCAGCCAAGCTTTTGGGCTCAGTTTTGGGTTCCTTCCCAGGAGCGTTAAAGCCCCCCCGCAGCCAGGCAGGGGAGGGGAGGGGAAGGAAGGACCCTTCCCCTTTGGTGGATGGGTTCAATGATGCCATTCATGCCACCCGTTTGGTGCAGAAGTAGAGCATCAGGCTAAACCCCAGGAGCCCGAGTTCTGCCAGGCTCCATGCCAGCTGGGTGACCTTCGCTCAGCCCTGCCAGGAGGAGGCCAGGGCACCTCCCCTCCCAGAACCCCTTGGCAAGAAAACTGCAGCGGCTTTTCCAGGCGCTTGTCAGGAGTTAACACAACTGGCACACACACACACACAAATAAAACACACACACACACACACACAAACATACACCACACATACATAATCACAAGGCAGAGCAACCACCAACTTGGTGGGTTGGAGAGAAGGGTTTGCCCCAGTTATAATCCTAGTGCCCTCTGCCTCTCCTATAGTTGGCACCAAGCCAGCCTGGCATAAACCTTCGCTCTTCTTTCGGTCTCTTTTGCTTTCCATTTGAGTGGAGTTTTCCTAGTTGGCCTGCATGCCAGCCAGGGCTTGGCCTGGCATTCTTCGCCTCTCAGCAGAGGCGGGTGGAGAAAAGAGCCCCCATGTTGAGGGGGGGCCCTGGGAAGAGCCTGGCAGTCTAAGGAGGGGCCGAGAAGAGCCGCCCAGAGGCTCAAAGACCTGGAGGCTCAAACAGGAAGAATGGCTGCAGGATTTGGGGTTGGCCAATCTAAAGGAAAGAAGGACTGGGGGGACAGGATTGCAGCCTTCCAGGATTTGAGGGGCTGCCCCAAAGAAGAGGGGGTCATCCTATTCTCCAAGCCACTGGAGGGCCGGACAGAAGCAATGGATGGAAACTAACCAAAGAGAGAAGCAACCTAGAACAAAGGAGACCTTTCCTGAGAGTGAGGACCATCAATCAGTGGAACTGCCTCCCTCCAGAGGTTGTGAGAGCTGCATCACTGGAGGCTTCCAAGAAGAGACTGGACGGTCACTTGTCTGAAATGGTCTCCTGCTTCAGGACTAGAAGACCTCCGAGGCCCCTTCCAGTTCTATTACCTTCTTGTTCATTATGACACCTGTATACCAGGGACTAGAAACCTAACAGCCCAGAGACCAGCCCAGGGGCTCCCCCGAGGCCAGGAGAAGCGGGCCCAGCTTGATGCTGGGGGTGTGTGTGTACCTGCCCCCTGCTGCTTGGAGTGGGGGAGGGCCAGAGCCCCCTTGCGAGAGGGGAGGGGCAGCCCCGGGGGCTGGTTGGGGGGAGTTCCTCCTGGCGGTGGGGGAGGCGCAGGGGAGGGAGGGCAGCCAAGTCTTTCTGCTGACCACACACCTGCACAATCGGCACCCAGCGAGTCAGAGCGGTGGCCGCAGCAGAGGGAGGGCGTCCTGCAGGCTGGGAGAGCGTGGCTGAGTCAGGAATTGGGGAGGGGGAGGGAGGGAAGGGGCCGGAAGGACAGGCACTGCTGGGCCCCTTCCTGGGAGGCTCCGGGGGGGGGGTGAGGCTGGTGGAGGGAAGGGCCAGAGAGGGGGGGGGCACCAGGCCTCCGGTAGGAGCTGGCCAGGGGGGCTTCAGGCAGGGGGAAGCAGGGCACCTCCAGCCCCAGTGCACCCCTGCAGGGACCTTCAGAGTTGCCTGGCTAGTGGGAGATCCCTCTTTTGGGAGGGGGGGGGGCTTCCTGCTGCCTGGCTGAATTGCCTTCGGGATCCAGGGGGTGCCAGGTGGGTGGGTGGGTGGGTGGGTGGGCGCTCTCTGGCAGATGCTTTGCTGCAGAAGGTGGGCAACATCCTCAGTGATAGAAGATGCAAATCCTCCTCCCTTCCAGCACTGAGGATGCTACCTAGCTGGGTCATGAAACGTCTGCAGGAAAACAGCCAGGCTCAGAGAGCATCAAAGACCTTTCAGCCCTCAGCCAGAAACCTTCTCCTTTCCGAGGTGCCGGTGGGGGGGGGGGGGAGGCTGTGCCCCATGGCTTCCTTCCTTGAAAGGGTTCCTTCGCCCATGCTGGCTGGGAGCTATGGGGCCTGAGAAGGGAGGGGCTCCATTTCTGCTTCTGGGCCAGGAGGCTCCCAAGGGCTCCTCCTGAACCCCCGAGAGAGGAAGGGGCAGCCCAGAGAGGTCTGGATCCCCCTCCCTCCTCCTTGAGCAGAGGCTGGGATGAGCCTCCGCTGTCTCGTCTTGGCCCAGTTGCTCGTCCTCCTTGCAAAGGAAATGAGAGGATGCCAGCCTGCTGAAGAATTCTGGGGCAGAATCCCAGCTCCCTCCGAGCGCATGAAGGTTGCAGGGGCAAACCTGTGGATGTCGGCTGCCATCTCTGCCAGGGGAAGGGAGCCCGTGCTTCTCCTTGGGGCACAGGGGGGCTTTGGGCAGGTGTGAGGGGAAGGGAGCGGGCAGGCGGCTGAGACGGGCACAGCAGGGAAGCAATTAAACTGATTAACAACAGCAACATCTGATGGGTGTCATGGGCGGAAGAGGCAGCGCCTCCCCCCCCCAACCCCCTTCCTACCCAGAGGGTGAAGCTGGCAAGAGGGGGGGAAATATGTGGGGAAGAATGTAGGGTAGGATTTGGCTTCTCAGGCTAACCTTGGCAACTGCAACTGATGCAGCCTTCCCATTCTCTCTCTTTTCTCTCTCTTTCTCTGACTCTCTCTCTTTCTCCCCCTTTCTCTCTTTCTTTCTCTCTTCTCTCTCTCTCTCTTTCTCTTTCTCTCCCCCTTTCTCTCCCTCTCTCTCTCTTTCTCTCTCTTTCTTTCTCTCTTCTCTCTCTCTCTCTTTCTCTCCCCCTTTCTCTCTCTCTCTCTTCTTTCTTTCTTTCTCTCTTCTCTCTCTTTCTCTCTCTTTCTCTCCCCCTTTCTCTCTTTCTCTCTCTCTTTCTCCTTTCTCTTTCTCCCTCTTTCTCTGACTCTCTCTGTCTCCCTCTTTCTCTCTTTCTCTCTTCTCTTTCTCTCTCTTTCTTTCTCTCTTCTCTCTCTCTCTCTTTCTCTCCCCCTTTCTCTCTCTCTCTTCTCTTTCTCTCTCTTTCTTTCTCTCTTCTCTCTCTTTCTCTCTCTCTCTTTCTCCTCTTTCTCTTTCTCCCTCTTTCTCTGACTCTCTCTCTTTCTCCCCCCGCCCACCTGTTTGTGTTACTGAAGATGCAGGAGTTTGTTTAACTCTCCAGCGGTTGAGACTGCTGTTTCCAAAACCATCATTGAGCGGAAAAGGAAGCAGGATTTCCAGCCTATCCTAACTCCTGAAAAGCCCCCCCCCCCCTCCCAATGGCCCTCTGCAGCTCCTTCCCCGACTGGGCTGTGGGTCAGCCTCTTGGCTTTCTGGATTCTGCCTTCTTTGCCGTCTCCTGAGCCCCTTTGCCTTCCTTTGAGGGATTTCTAGAACCACAAAATCGCAGCTGAAACCTGGCCTCTCTCCAACCTTGGCAGCTCTGAGCCTGGAGGACTTCAACTCCCCCAAACCCCCCAGCCAGAGAGAATTCTGGGAGCTGAAGTCCGAGAGACTGTTCAGAATGGCAACCGCACTGAAGAAGGGGACTTATGGCCATGTTTCATACGTATGACCTTTCCACGGTCATGTGATCCAAACTCAGGCCCTTGGCAACTGTCTCATAGTTACGACGGTGGTAGCCCTTTGGAGACCTTCTGACAAGCAAAGTCAATGGGGAAGCCGGATTCACTTAACGACCGTGTGGCCAACAGAACAACTGCAGGGATTCACTTAACAAGGAAGGTCATAAAAGGGGACAATGTTCACTTAACAGGCGTCTCATTTAGCCACAGAAATTTTGGAAACCATCGTGGTCGTAAATCGAAGACTACCTATGCTTGGTGTGGGGAGGATCTGGATGGCCATGTAGGTCCAGGAGGTTAAGCACGGAGCAGCAAAAGAGACCCAGGAAGCCTTGGCCTTCCTCCCTCAAGGTCACGGAAGGGCTGAACTGGTCAGACTGGGGCTGGAAGGCAGGGCCAGTCCCGGCTGCCACCAGATCAGAAGGAGCCAGAGGAGCTGGAAGAGGAGCAGAGAAGGCAGGGCTGGCAGGCCGAATGCTATGCAGAAGAAGCTGGCTGCATTGACACCCCCTGCCCCAACAGAGAAGACTGTCTTAACAGAACGACAGAGCTGGAAGGGACCTTGGAGGTCTTCTAGTTCAGCCCTCTGCTCAAGGAGGAGCTTGAGGCAAATGGCTGTCCAGCCTCTTCTTCAAAACCTCCAGTGATGGAGCACCCAGTGATGGTGGCAAGCCGTTCCACAGGCTAATTGTTCTGGTTGGAAGTTTCTCCTTAATTCCAGGTTGCTTCCCTCCTT
The DNA here is from genome assembly GCA_039707465.1 of Rhabdophis nuchalis. NCBI lineage: Eukaryota > Metazoa > Chordata > Lepidosauria > Squamata > Natricidae > Rhabdophis > Rhabdophis nuchalis. Next base: position 225,906,065 of record CM077645.1, on the reverse strand, counting down.
GGTTAGTCTCCATCCACGGCTTCTTCTGCCTTCAGGTGCTTTGGGGAGTAGGCGGAGCCCCTCTTCTTTGGGACAGCCCTTCAAACCCTTGAAGGCCACTATTTAATTTAATTTAATTTAATATTAGACTTATAAACCGCCCCCTCTCCCCGAAAGGACTCGGGGCGGTGTACAGGGAAAAAAATTAAAAACCATATAAACATACAATATATAACAAAGCTAAAAACGAATTAAATTACCTGTACTAAAATTTAAAAACATTAAAATAGGAACCCTCCTAACCTGAAATTCCCTAAATCTAAAATCCATTTATGTCCTTGACAGAAGTTATGTTATAAGAATCAATACCATTTACGCAAGACCACCTTGTTGAAATAAATATGTTTTAAGTGAGCGGCGGAAGAGGGGAAGGTCCGTGATAGTGCAAAGTTCGGTGGGTAGGTCGTTCCAGAGGGCCGGCCCAGCCACAGAGAAGGCCCTACCCCTGGGTACCGCTAGCCGGCATTGCCCGGCGGTTGGTACCCTCAGTAGGCCCTCTCTGTGGGAGCGTATCGGACGCAGGGAGGTATGTGGCAGGAGACGGTCCCGTAAGTAACTAGGCCCCGAGCCATGGAGCGATTTGAAGATGGTGACAAGCACCTTGAAGCGCACCCGGAAGGCCACCGGTAGCCAGTGCAGCTCGCGCAGGAGAGGTGTTACGTGGGAGTAGTGAGAAGCTCCCAGAATCCCCTGCGTGGCCGCGTTCTGCACCAACTGGAGCCTCCGGGTGCACCTCAAGGGGAGCCCCATGTAGAGAGCTTTGCAATAGTCTAAGCAAGACGTCACGAGTGCCTGAGTGACAGTGCGGAAGGCGTCTCGGTCCAGAAAGGGGCGCAACTGGCGTACCAGGCGAACCTGGTAAAATGCCCCCCTGGTCACGGCCGTCACATGGTCGCCTAGGGACAGCCGGGAATCCAGGAGGACGCCCAAGTTGCGAGCCCTTTCCGCGGGGGCCAATGACTCGCTCCCGATAACCAGCGATGGAATAAGCTGGCTATGCCGAGACGCCGGAAACCACAGCCACTCGGTCTTGGACGGGTTGAGTCTTGCCTATCTTGCCTGGGGTGGCCTGAGAAGTCCTGTCTTGGCCAGGAAGCCTCCTTGGTCCTTTCCATCCCCTGGGACTGTGAAGGCACGGCCATCCTCCTGTCCCCCCTCGTCCTTCTCCCCTCCAAGGCTGCCGCTTTCGTTCTTCCTCTGGCGCCACCCGTGGCCGGCTGCTTCTGTGAGCCATCTGCCCACTTGCCCCCCCCCCCAAGGCCTCTGATTCAGCCGCCTTCTTTGGCCCAGAGAAGGTCAGCAGGAGAAAAGGAGCCACGTCAAAGGGTGGGGGGGGGCTCCTTTCCCTCACGGGGAGATCCGAGGGGGTGGGAACAGCCTAGCTGCAGAAGTCCAAGCTGGGCATCAGGCGCTGGACCACGCATGCCACAAGAGCCAGGAGGACCACCAGCCTCTCAAGAACAGGCCAGGAACCGGAAAGAGACACCGAGAATAATAGAAAAGGAAAAAAGGAAGGAGGAGAACATGAAAGGAAGATGGGGGAGAGAAGAAAGAGGCGAGGAGAGGAGGGTGGAAGGGAGAGGAAGAGAAGGAGAGAGGGGAGGGAGGGGAAGAGTAGGAGTAGGGAAGAAGGAAGGGGGAGGAGGAAGGAAGGAGAGAGGGGAGGAGGGAGAAGAGTAGGAGTAGGGGAGAGGGAAGGGAAGAAGGAAGGAGGAGAACATGAAAGGAAGATGGGGGAAAGAAGAAAGAGGCGAGGAGAGGAGGGTGGAAGGGAGAGGAAGAGAAGGAGAGAGGGGAGGGAGGGGAAGAGTAGGAGTAGGGAAGAAGGAAGGGGGAGGAGGAAGGAAGGAGAGAGGGGAGGAGGGAGAAGAGTAGGAGTAGGGGAGAGGGAAGGGAAGAAGGAAGGAGGAGAACATGAAAGGAAGATGGGGGAAAGAAGAAAGAGGCGAGGAGAGGAGGGTGGAAGGGAGAGGAAGAGAAGGAGAGAGGGGAGGGAGGGGAAGAGTAGGAGTAGGGAAGAAGGAAGGGGGAGGAGGAAGGAAGGAGAGAGGGGAGGAGGGAGAAGAGTAGGAGTAGGGGAGAGGGAAGGGAAGAAGGAAGGAGGAGAACATGAAAGGAAGATGGGGGAAAGAAGAAAGAGGCGAGGAGAGGAGGGTGGAAGGGAGAGGAAGAGAAGGAGAGAGGGGAGGGAGGGGAAGAGTAGGAGTAGGGAAGAAGGAAGGGGGAGGAGGAAGGAAGGAGAGAAGGGAGGGAGGGAGAAAGGAAAGGGAAAGGAGAGGAGGGTGGAAGGGAGAGGAAGAGAAGGAGAGAGGGGAGGAGGGAGAAGAGGAAGAGAAGGGGAGAGGGAAGGGAAGAAGGAAGGGGGAGGAGAGGAGGAAGGGAGGAGAGAAGGGAGGGAGGAGAGAAAGGGAAAATGAGGTGGGGTTACAGGAAGGGATGGTAAATAAAGCAGCCCAAACTGTATATTATAACCTATTAAATGAAATAACAAATGTATAAGAATGAGAAAAGTATAGAAGAATAACAACTATGTGAATGGATACATAAAATGCTATCTAAGAGAATAAAAAATAATACATTTTCTGCAAAAAAAAAACAAAAAACCCCAGGCCAGGATGCTCTTCTGAGCCTCACTTGTACAGATACAGATTAAGAGAGTGGGAAGGGACCTTCTAGGTCATCTAGTCCAACCCCCTGCCCAAACAGGAGACCCTACGGCAGAGGTCTTCAAACCTGGCCAATTTAAGACTTGTGGACTTCAACTCCCAGAATTCTCCAGTCAGCAGAGCTGATGGCACTGATTCACTGCATGTTCCTTGAAAAGCATCGTCCGAGTGGCCAAACTGGACTGGAGCTGCCTGGGAAAGGCTGGCTTTATCCTCTCTGTTCGGCTCCACTTCTCTGTTTCCTGTGTAAGTAATGTATTCTGATTGGTTGTTGGACTCGTGTGTGTGTGTGTGTGTGTGTGTGTGTGTGTGGTCTTACCTAACTTTGTAGGTTGTGTGTCTTTGGAGTCCCAAGCTTGGTTGAGTTCCCAGATGCCATGAGTTTCTGTGGAAGGCTACTCCCACCTTTGTTGTGTAGAGTAGGCTAGCTCAGGCTTTTTAATGGCCCATTGACAAAGGTGGGGGCTATTAAGAGTGAGTCCGTTTCCTGCCTGAAAACATGTTTCTCCATTTCTGATCCAGGGAAATATAATATTCTGCCTTTTTCAATATTTCCCAGGATATTTCCTTTTTCTAGGAGAAAGGGGAGGGTGCTACCTTCCTGCAGAGGGACCCCAACCTCACAGGAAATGCGAGCTGCAGGCGTAAACTCCTCCTGGAGCCTGATCGGAACCTTTTCCTGCATTGGAAGGATTGATGTCCTTCCAGCACTTGGATTAGAAGAGGCCCCATGGATCTGCGGTGTTTCAGAAGAGCAGGGGCTGGGCTGGGCTGCTTCGTCTCTGGGGACTCTCCGTCCTCCAGGCCAGGGTTGTCCCAAGGGGCCTTTTTTTCTCAAGAGCCAACTGGACTTTCTGGTTTTTCTCTGAAGACGTTTCGATCCTCACCCAAGAAGCTTCTTCAGCTCTGGCTGGAAGGCGGCGAAGGGAAGGATTTATCTCCCTTGCAGGCAGCTGCTCATCTGCATCCTTTGGGAGGGTCCTTGAGGCCCTCTGGAGGTTCACCTGTGTCCTCAGGAGGGTCACCTGAGTGGGGCAAAGGGTTCCTGTCGCCTGCAATTATTTCTTTGCCCCCCTCTGGAAACCCCTTCCTCCTCCCACCCCATCCAGAGGGAGTTTGCCCCAAATTGGACAGCACCCTCCACTCTTGCTGAATGAAAAAAGCTTCCTGGATGAGAAGCGAAACGTCTTCAAAGGAAAAACAAGAAGCTCCGGCTGGATAGGAAGAAGAACTGAGCCCAGGAGGACCAAGGCAGCCGTAGAATGGAGCCCACTTGGTCAAAAGCATCCTAAAAGAGACCCAAAACAAGATGGCGAGGTGACATCATCAGGTAGGGTGATTGGAAAAAGGAAGCTCAGGTGCGCATTGGTTGGAAGCCTGTGGGAGAGGCCTTCCTCCTGCAGGGGATGGAGGAGGAGGAGGAGGAGGAGGAGGAGACGGCCTCATTAGGCAGCCCCCTTCCCCCCGCCCTGCTTCCCTGCCTGTCTTTGCTGCTGAGGAAGAGGAAGGGGGCCCAGCCCAGGAGGGTCCGAGGGCTCCTTCAGGGTCCTGCAGAGGCGGGGGGAGGCAGGAGGGTGATGAAGATGGGAGCTGGCACTTGCACTCAAGGAGGGAACTAATGAACATCTGCTGGCCCTGCCGGAGATTCCTCCATCGCACACCCGCCTGCCGTCACCTGCTCGCTCACTGGCCACGGCTGCCTGCCCCCGCCTGCCCGTCCGACGCCTCTTCCCAGATGGGCACAGATGCCATCCTGGGGCCAAGAGGGGGCAAAGGAAGCCGGCCAAGAGGACCCTCTGCCTTCAGATGGACGCCTGAGGCCCTCTCAGGCCACCCTCCCAACGGTCAGCCTGTGAAGGGGCCCAGAGGCCGGAGGGCTGCAGGTTGCCCTTCCGCTCCGCAATGCGCCCCCAACAGAGCCCACAAGGAGCTGGCAAAGAGTGGGGTGCGCTTGGCACAGCTCTCTCCACCACAGCCGAGGGAACCCTCTCGAGACAAACCCAACCTGGGCGGTCGGCTGATGGACAAGAGCCTCACCTGGACCCCCAATGACGTGGCTCAGTCCCCAGCGAAAGGCCCAGCCGTTCTTCCACTGCAGTGGCCTGCTTCCTCGGGGCGGGGGGTGGGGGGTGGAGCCCCTCAGCCTGTGGTGCTGCCTGGGGGAGGGGGCTCTAGCCAGGCAGGGGCTCCCTTGTGCTCCCCCTTGGATCGATGGGCAAAGCTGCAGGGCAATGAGACAATGGGCTTTTGCTGCGGGGCAATTCAATAATTCGATTTAATGATTTCAAATCATTCCAAAATATGTTTAATTGTTGTCCTCCCCATTTCATTCTGTCCCTCCTTTGGCCTCCTTTCTTTATATTGGCCGTTTTCTTTGACATTAGTGAGACTCTTGTCCCTGGTCAGTTGGCCCAGCCGCTACTCCAGATACAGGCTGGAGAATTGTCTGCTTGGCTGAAAAGCTCTCAGGTGGACGGTGGTTGATGGCAGTGCGTGTGTGTGTGTGTGTGTGTGTGTGTTGAGGGCAGGTGGGCCATCCTGAATGGGTTGCCCCCCCTTTAAAGAGGGCCAGGCAGACGAGGCATCACCTCATGGCCCTTGAACTGTCCCCATCCTCAGACAGCCTGTGTCCGGATTCCTTGACTTACGACCACAATTGAGCCTCAGACGTTGAGTGAGACCTTGGCCAAGAGGGCTTTGCTCCCTTTCTTGTCATGGTCGTTAAGTGAATCCTTGCAGTTGTTCACTGGGTCTCATGGCTTCCCCATTGACTTTGCTGGACAGGAGGTCATGAAAGGGGATCCCAGCACCCTGCCAGCGTCAAAGCTATGAGTCAGGTGACAAGTGTCTGCATTTTGGTCACATGACCACAGGGATGCTGTAACGGTCATAAGTGTGAAACACGGTCTTCTACTTCTTGTGCCGTATCCGTCATCGGACGTCGGTGGTCATGCTGCCGATCCTATTTGTATCAACAGCCGCAGGAAAAAAGGGCTGCAGACTTTTGTCCAAACTGGTCTCTTAGATTTTGAAGCCACAACTCACTTTTCCCAATGCTGGCTTAATTTCCAACGGTCACTAATTGAATGCCTATAAGTCAAAGCCTTCCTGAAGTTTGGTCAAGAGGTCAAGAGGTTGCAGCGAAGGAGTGGCCAAAGGTTGAGCCTCTGTGGTGGGGCTGCCGTCTTTGACCAGGCCCTGTCCAGGACCCCTCCCCTTGGCCACAAGAGGCACCCGAATATCAAAGAAAGGGTGGGAGAGAATCGTGAGAGGAGGGGCGGGACAAGAGGGGACAAAAGGAAATGACAAAGGTTACAATAATTTTTAAGGAGTGCCAAAGGTGCTTTTTCAGCTGGACTGTCTGGGTTTTGTACATTTTGTACATTTTGTACATTTTGTACATTTTGTACATTTTGTACATTTCTGGCTGTACATATCTACCCCAAACCACCCCAACGATGCCGTAGAGGTGATGTGCCAGTGCCTGGAAGCCGTGCGGGCCTGGATGGGAAGTAACAAACTCAGACTCAACCCGTCCAAGACCGAGTGGCTGTGGTTCCCGGCATCCCAGTACAACCAGTTGACTCCATCACTGGCCATAGGGGACTAACATCTTACCCCTGTGGATGGGGCACGCAACTTGGGCGTCCTCCTGGATACCCGGCTGTCCATGGAAGATCAAGTGACGGCCATAGCCAGGAGGGCGTTTTACCAGGTTCACCTGGTCCGCCAGTTGCGTCCCCTATTGGACCGGGATGCCCTCTGCACAGTCACTCATGCCCTCGTGACATCCCGACTGGACTACTGCAATGCTCTCTACATGGGGCTCCCCTTGAGGTGCACCCGAAGGCTTCAGCTAGTCCAGAATGCAGCCGCGCGGGCAGTTATGGGAGCCTCTAGGTTTTCCCATGTAACACCGCTCCTGCGCGAGCTGCACTGGCTGCCTGTCATCTTTCGGGTGCGCTTCAAGGTGTTGGTTACCATCTTCAAAGCGCTCCATGGCACGGGACCTAGCTATCTGCGGGATCGCATTCTGCCCCATACATCCCTGCGACCGATTCGCTCCCACAGAGAGGGACTTCTCCGGGTGCCGTCCACTAGGCAGTGCCAGCGGGCGACCCCCAGGGGAAGGGCCTTCTCTGTGGCGGGCCCAGCCCTCTGGAACAACCTTCCCCCCGAAATTAGAACAACCACAGACCTTCGCTCCTTCCGACAGCTTTTAAAAACTCATTTCTTCCGTTTGGCTGGCCTAGGGTAATTTTAATTAAATTTAATAGTGTTAAGGGGTTTTTAGGGATAGTTTTTATTTTCATAGATGTTTTTAGCGCAGGATATGTTTAATGTACTTTGTTTGTGTCAATTTGTTTTAATCTTCCTGTGCCCCGCCTCGAGTCCCTTCGGGGAGAGAGAGCGGGTTATAAATAAAATTTATTATTATTATTATTATTATTATTTTCTTTTGAAGGCATTTCGCTTCTCATCCAAGCAGCTTCTTCAGTTCTGACAGGATGGTGGGGAAGGGGAAGAATAGAAGGAATCCACCATCCAGTCAGAGCTGAAGAAGCTGCTTGGATGAGAAGCGAAACGTCTTCAAAGAAAAAAAACGGAAAGTCCAGTTGTCTGGTTTGGGACAACCAGGACCTGGAGGACTGAGAAGCTCCACAGATATTTTTTAAGAATTTTAAATAATTAAATTCAATTCTTGGCCATGGTGAGTTGCCCCATTCTTGGTTGACCAACACTCCAAGCCGTCTGGGCTACCTCTGGGTGCTCCACAGAGGCGGCGGCTTCCCACACCTTCTCCACGAGGAACTGGACGCGTAGGAGCCGGACTGGAGGCCTCCCCAAAGCCCCTCTGGCCCAGATGAACTGCCCAGGGCCAGGCAACCTTCATTAGCACAGAAACAGCTGCAGTGGGGGAGGCTTCCCCCCCCCAAAGCCTGCTCCAGGTGCTTTGTTCCGCCTCCGACAGATGTGAGCAGGGATGAGCTTCTCGGATGGAGATGGAGCGTGTCTCCTCCTTTCGGAAGGGGTCTTGGGGGGGGGGCTTTGGGAGGGGGCAAAGCCTCAGGAGAGGCAGGGCAGTGCTGACCCCTGTTTTCACCAGCGTTTGGGGAAACCGAGGAATTGGGCTTTTGCTACAACTGAGTGCAAAAGCAAAGGAAGTATCTTATTAGCATCGGTGGAAAGTTCTCTCTATCAGTCATTAAAATAGTAGCTGTTTACTTAGAGCAGGGGTGTCCAAACTTGGGAACTTTAAGACTGGTGGACTTCAACTCCCAGAATTCCCCAGCCAGCCAATTATCCTGTCTTTATTTAGAGTTCTTATCCGAAAGGAGGAGACACCCTCCTCCTCCCTCCCGCCTCTTATTTTCCCCACGGCAAGGACCCTCTGAGGCGGCTTGGCCCACCCCACCTGATGACCCCCAAGCAGCCTGTCAGGGAGACTGGGCTGGGCCCCTCAACGAAGCCCCTCTGCCCCCCTTCTTCTGCCACAGCCCAGGACAAGGCCCACCCAGCGCTGGGCCCAGGCGCTTCTGTGCTGCTGTTTCCCCTCCTAATTTTGGCTGTTTTCTTTGACAGTCAGTCCTTGACTTACAGCACTTTCCTTCGTGTCTGTTGAAAGTTACAACCTCACTAAAAAAACCAACTTAATGCCTTTTTTCACACTTACGACCACCGCAGCATCCCCAGGGTTATTGTGTGATTTACATTCGGACCCTTGGCAACATGGCTCATATTTATGATGGTTGCCGTGTTCTGGGGTCACGTGATCCCATTCTGCGACCTTCTGACAACCTGGGGAAGCCAGATTCACTTAACAACCATTCGACTAACAGCGACTGCCGTGATTCACTTAACAGCTGCGGCGAGAAATGTCATAAAATGGGGCAAAACTCACTCCACACATTCCTCACTTAACAACATACATTTTGGGCTAAATTGCGGTCGTAAGTAGTGGACTCCCTGTGTTTCTCTCACCGTTTGCGAAGGCATCCTGCGCCTGCCCCCCACCCCAGCCCCACATCATCCTGGAAGAGCAACCAGGGGGCTGGAGGCTCAAACCTATGAAGAACGGTTGCAGGAACAGGGCCTGGCTGGTCTAGGGAAGAGAAGGACCAGGGGAGACAGGAGAGCATCTTCCAGTATTTGAGGGTCTGCCCCAGAGAGGAGGAAGGGGGTCCAGCTATTCTCCAAAGCCCCTTTGAAGGCCAGAGAAGGAAGAATGGATGGAAAGTGACCAAGGAGAGATTCAACCTGGAAATAAGGAGGCATTTTCTGACAGGGAGGACAATCAACCCATGGAAGAGAAGTTGCCTTTGGAGTTTCATCACTGCAAGCTTTCAAGAAAAGACTGGACTGCCACCTGTCGGGAATGGTGCAGGGGGGTTGACTAGATGATCTACCAGGTCCCTTCCAACTCTGTCTATTCTATTCCTATCCCTATTCCCATTCCATTCCATTGCACTCCACTGGGGTTGAAGCCCGCTGAGCTGGTTTCCTTGCGGGGACCGGGGGTCTGGTGGGAACGGCTCCTTCCCCTTGGGTGCTTGGTGCTTCCGACTCTTGCGCCGATCCCAGCGCCTCCGATGCGCATCTTCCTTCAAGGGAGGCGGGACGGCCAGCGCCTCCCCTGCCTGGAGAGCCCCGGGCGCTTTAGGGGAAGCCGCGTGCCCGCCTTGCCAAGGGGCGGCGCAGCGCGGGGGACGAAAGGAGGCGGCCCCTGCAAGGGCCCGGGCCGCGGCAGCTAGGGGAGAGCGCTTGCGCGGGGCAGCGGCGGTTCGATCCGGCCGACTCCAAGGCACCGAAACTCCGGGGCGAAGGAAGGACTTGGCGGAGCCTCCGGCGCAGAGCAGCCCGTCTCAGTGGCGTAGCGTGGATTGTCAGCACCCGGGGCAAGGCAAGTAATTTGCGCCCCCTAACCCGTGGATTTTAGCACTCGAGTCTCTTCCACTAGATTAGTTAAAGAAACCCTTACCCCCTAAGCACATGTATTGTTTGTTATGAAAATACTGATGTAATTAAAGTAAAATGCATCTAAATACAAGTTTATTTTCAAACACTTTATTGAGTGCGAACATGCATTACACATTCTCCACATTTTCAGCAGGTCTATGAATACAAATCTACAAATGTAGTAACCTAGCATCAGGCTGACATTCATGTACCTCTTTTTCTGCCAAAGCTGGCGCTGTAGCCCAAGGAGAGAACACAGCACTTTAAAAACGTGGCCCAAATAAATCCCAAATTGACAACATATTGGGCCAGAACTGCAAGGCACTTTTCATGTCGCTTTCACATAATCTTTGCTTCAAAATATACCTGCTCAAAAGGCAACTGAAAGATGCTACTTGGATGAAATTAAGCCATAACTGGGGTTAGATAGTATCTGAAATCACAAGCCAAACAAAGATCTGTCTGCACAATAGGCTAAGGCAGGTAAGGTTAAACTAACCCAGCCTAATCTGTTGTGCGAATGCTACAGCTAAATTAACCACTGAATTAAACACGTTGTGAGAACACAGCCTTTCAGTTTAAAGAACTCAGAAAAGAAACAGCTGGGAAAGAAAGGAACAAACGAAAAGAAGCAGAAGAAATCTCTGCAAGGGAACCTCCGAGCGCCAATTCATTCATTCGCTCAACGGAAAACGTTAAATTAACGTTTATCTATTCATTAATCTCTATACACATTCTTACATATATACTGTATAATATTCTTAAAGGGAAAAGTGAATCGCTTTTTTAATAAAAGTTGGGATTTCTAGTACTTATGGCTGGGAAACAGAGTGTCAGATTTTAATGGGAGTAGCGGTTAAGATTTGGTAATAGAAATAATTATTGCAATGATAGTTTTTGAATCTTTTTCTCTATATAAACTTTGCTCTGATTAGAAGTGTAGGAGAAATATTGAGAACTAGGGATTTATAAGATGACTGTAGGATGTGTATAAGATTTAATTTATTTAATTTAATTTATTTAGATTTATAGAACCGATAATAAGTGATAAAAAGATGTATCAGCTTGGGATGAATTTGACTAAAATTGGAGGAGGCATTAAACTCCTTTGTTCAATGCTTATGTGTATTATTGTTCAATATAAATTTATTTTAAGGGAAAATATATATATTAAGTTTGGAATGTTGAAACGCCACCCCCAGAACCCATCAGAGAAAATAAATAAGCAAAGGCAACAATGGAAAGAGGAGAGACGAGGAGGGAAAGGAAGAAAGGGTAAAGTAGAGAAAGTAAGGGTGGGGAATGAAGAGTAGGAGAGGATAAGAAAGAAGAGAGGAGAGAAGGAGAGAGGAAAGAGAGGGGGGAAAGAGAGAAGAGAGGAGAAATGAGAGGAGGAAATAAGAAGGCAGAAAAGGGAGCTTGAGAAGATAAGAGTAAGGTTGTTGCAAAATGAGATGGAGACACGGGGAGGCAAGAAAGCGATTCTTGTCTCTTAATACTGAAGCCTCCGTTTCCCGTCGCCCCACCGCTACAGTAAAAAGGCTCGGTTAACACATGAATTGCTTAGCCGGCCCCAACCGATCTCCTCACTTTTAAATTGGGCGCCGATAAGAGCGCACAAAGCAGCTGTCACTTTCGCTGCAACCTAAAGGCTGCCTCGCAATCGCTGCAAACTTAAGTAGCGCGACCTCCAGTTCGGTTACTAAAGTCTTGTGAGGTAATTACGGGCGTTTAGAAGTATGCAATCGCTTTGAAGTGCGATTTAGCACTTTACCTCTCTTTTCAACTACCAAAAGTCCTGCGCTCTAAGGTGCGATTTAGTTGATCTGTCTGCTCAGCCACAAAAAGACTTGTGAAGTAAATATCGGCGCTGCGGCTCCTCCTCCTTCATTCTCTGCCTTCACCCCTCTTCTTCTTTCTTCTTGGCGCTCTCTGTCTGCATTCCTTCCTCCTCCGTTTTTTCCCTTCCACCTCTTCCTCTCCTCCTCCCTTCGTCTTCCTCTCTTGGCATTCTCTCCACATTCTTCCCTCTTTCCGCTTTTCCTTCCACTTCTTCCTCCTCCTCCTCCCTCTTCTTCTACCCCCCTCCCTCCTTCCTCTTCTCTCCGCACTTCCTCTCCACATTCTTCCCTCCTCCTCCTCCCCCTCTTCCAGAAAGCACCAGTTGGAAGGAAAGTCTGCCTTCCCAGCCCCTCCTCATTCCCTGCCACTTGGGGAAGGGAGCCCATCCAAATCGAGGGGGAAAGATTTGCGCTTTGAAACAGCGGATAAACTTCCTTCTGCCTCCCCCTTCCCAATTTATCTCTTCTTTCCTCTCTTTCTTCTTCTTTCTCTTTCTCTCTCTCTTTGCCAACCGGCGCCCACCTCCTCTTTCCCCCCCCTCCCCGTGCCGCCTCCTCCTCCTCCTCCTCTTTACCCTCCCTCCTTCCCCCCACTCTCCCATAGCTTTGGCGTGCTCGCTGCGTCGGGAAGGAAAGGAAAGGCGCTCCTTGCACCAATTTGGATTTTTTTGCGTTTTGCTTTTCATTGTCCCCCCCCATCCCCCCCACCAAGCCAAAACTGTTGCAAAAGAAGCTCTGACAGCTCCGAGCCCAGCGCCATCCGTCGAGCCGCGCCGGGGATCAAACGCGGGTTTTGAAGTGTTTAAATGTATTATTCATGCCGCCCAAGAGATGCCATCTAGGGGGCTTTTTGGATTGGGCAGGGGGCTGCCCGAGCGCGCCCCCCCAGATGTTGCGCCCGGTGCGGGCGGCACCCCCTGCACCCCCCACGCTACGCCACTGGCCCGTCTGAAGTGGGCGCGCTTGCGGAGCCCGGCCGGTGCGCGTGTCCCGAGCCCCTTCTCCCCCGGGGCTTCTAGGGCCGTTCCCAGCTCCAGCCCGCGGAGGCTGCTCGGCCAGAGACCGACTGGAGACGGAGCGCCGCTCCCCACACTGGCCGGACTGGGAGAGGGCGGGGCACCCCACCGCACTGCCAGGTGACCACTGACCCTTCTGTCGGGTACTATAAACAGGACCAATAAAGGGGAATCTTTGAACTCCCGGTTGAAATGAGGGGTCCCTGGTTGTTTTCTTGCAGACGTTTCATGACCCAACTAGGGAACATCATCAGTTTTGGGCAGTAGTTTGCTCTCCAAGCTTATTTCAATTTACTTTCTGAACGTTTCATCACCAGACCAGGTAACTATCAGCAGGATTGTCTTGTCCTATTCTCCTTAGCTTGTGGATGTCTTGGGTGACACGTCTTGGAGAGCAAACCAGGCTACAAGTCTCTTCTATTATTTCAACGTCAGGAATGCTCGTTTATAATTTATTTTATTTTATTTATAATTTAATTTGCAAAACCGCTCCCTCTCCCCACAGGGACTCGGGGCGGTGCACAGGGAAAATAAGACAATAAATATACAGCATTACATAAAAACGAATTAAATCAATTCCTGTGCTAAAATCCCAATTATAACTAAAATACCCAATAATAAATAAAACCCTATAGCAGAGAGACTATCCAAGGTCATGCACAACATGAGCAGAACAGGTATTATTGTTACCTACCAGAGAATCTCAGAGACTCCGGGACTGCTAGTGGCGAAGGCTTCCTTGGATGTGACTTGGGGGGTCCAGAGGTCCATACCCATCCGAGTAACGCTCAGCCGTTTGGGAGGGGTTGGGGGAGGGGGGGCAGAGTGATGCAGAGTGCAGGATTACAGCACCTGATCCTATATTTGCATTAAGCACATCAATTGTGTTCAGCCTCCATTGCTGCAGGTGCAGAACAGGTGAAGCTCAGCAAATTTTAAGAGTTGCTTGGGGGAGGGGTTGATTTGATGCACCAGCCCCCAACACCCCCCCACCCCACCCCCACCCCACCCTCATTCCTTGGTTCCTAGTTCAATACAGGCTACAGATCCAGGAGAGCCAGTTCAATAAATAAGCATCTTGTGCGAATCCTAGAATGTTACGGGTTGAAAAGGATGCAGGAGGTCATCTGGCCCACCCCCAATTCCCTCCCCCAGAATCCCCATTGGGCAACCAGCCAGCCTCCGCTCAGCCCCCTCCGGAGAGGGAGGGAGGGACCCCCAGCTCCTTGGCGACCTGCTCCGTTTTCAGCTGCCCCTTCTGCCCTTTCGATTGAACTGAGCTCTATTCCTTCCGTCACTTAAAGCTGCAGCTTCTATTTCAGTCCTCTGGAACAATTTCAAACCACTCTGCCCCGTCCCCCAGGTGAAGGTCCTTCGGATATTACAGGTAATCTTCACCTCTTCCCACACTTACCCCTTCTTAGGCTCAACCAGGGGTGGAGACCTCTGGGCCCTTTGGGATCTGTGGACTTCAACTCCCAGAATTCCTCAACCAGCCATGAACTCTATAGGTCAGGGGTCTCCAACCTTTGCAACTTTAAGTCTGAAGGACTTCACCTCCCAGAATTCTCCAGCCAGCAAAGCTTATTATGTATATTACCCACATAGCAAAGCTGGCTGGAGAATTCTGGGAGCTGAAGTCCTTCAGACTTAAAGTTGCAAAGGTTGGAGACCCCTGCTATAGGTCATGTAGGGGTCATATTGCCCACCCCCAACTCTTCCTCATTTTCCTTCCTTCCTGATCCCCTTGGCTGTTCCCTTCAGGTGGGTCAAGGCCTTTCCTAAGAGGTGGTGCCTAGAGATGGACCGAATGTTGCAGCCAAAGTGGGGGGGGGGGGGGAACAACTTGGGTCTTCTCTTGATGGAGACCCTCTGCCTCTGCCGTGGCATCCCAGGATTGGCCTGGCTGAGTTTGCAGCTGCGTCACACGCTCGGCTCATGCTCAGCCCCCAATAAACCCTGATCCCTTCCGCCTCTGCTGCTGCTCCCAGCATTCGTGTGTGACCCCCCCAGCCCCACGTGCATGCACGGCAGAGGCCCCAACACCAGCCGGCTGGCGAGAGGTGTGCACGCACGCCTCGTGGAGCTGAGCTGGGGTCCCGGTCACATGCCCGCAGAGAGGGCTCTGTGTGCCATAGGTTTGCCACCAGGCCCTCCACCACTTCAGACAAAGGGTTGTCCAGCCTCTTCTTAAAAACACCCAGTGATGGAGCACCCACAAGGTCTGGTGGCCAGCAGTTCCACTGGTTAATTGTCCTCCCTGTTAGGAAGTTTCTCCTCGATTCCAGGTTGCTTCTCACCTTGATGAGTTTCCCTCCGTTGCCCCTTGTCCTGCCTTCAGGGGCTTTGGAGAAGAGGGGGAGCCCCTCTTCTGTGGGGCAGCCCCTCAAATATTGGAAGATGGTATCATGTCACCCTAGTCCCTTTTCTAACAGGGCTTTGTGTACAGTGTATTGCCTGGGTCTGTTTGCTTACCTAATAACAGCCCTTTCCCAGCCCCTCCTTCCTCCCTGTCTCATCCAGCCATTGACGGAAGAAACCCCTCGACCGAAAGCACCTCGGCCGCTCCTTTTCCTTTCATCTTTCACGTCCGTCTGTCCATCTCTGCACAATTGCATCTTCTTCTCTCCGCCTTTCCTCATCTCAGCCCAGCCCTTCTTTTCACCCGCCCAGTTCCTGCCACTGTCCTTTAAGTGCTTCGGCCTCCGGTCTCCTGGCCATCCTCCTTGCTCTTCGATTCCCCTCCCATCATCCCCAGCCCCCAGGGCTCCGTCCAGGGCGATGGGTCTCTGCATCCTCCTCAGCCGGAGAAGGCAGGCGAGTCTGAATTGGGCAAGCTGGCATTTCTAACCGGGGCACCAGGAGGGGCTCCCAGAACGATCTTCTCCGGGGTCCCATCTCCCCCCCCCCCCCAGCAAAGCCTGCTGGTTGTGCTGCCAAAGACCTCAACTCCCGCAGTCCAGGAACTCCAGAGGAATTCCCCCCTTTCCTTGGCCTCTCTCCTGCCCCTCGCCTGGGCTGCCCTTCCACACCCTTCGGCTTGGCAGACAGGCAGAGGGGCTCCTTGTTGGGGGGCCGGTGTTGGGAAGGGGGGGGGCTCCACCTGTCTCAGCCACGCAGGCAATTACAGGAGGGGAGAGGAAGGTCTGGGTACCCAGCTGACGGTGGCAAAGGGCGCCCCGGGGAAATGCGGGCGATGGGTCCATCAGGGCCCTGGGCTAATTAACGGTTGGGAGCCGCATGTGGGGAAAGAGCCGGCCGGCGCTGAGGCCTGATAGGGAATCGGCCCACACATCTGCTCCACGCCAGCTCAGCACAGGGCGATAAATCACAGCAAGGCCGCCCTGCCCCCCCCCCCCACCTCCCTACCCGGCCCGGGCTGCCTCCTCCCTGCCCCCCATCCGGCCCTGCCTGGCTGCCAAAGGGGCACTTTGTGTGGCTGGATATCCATCGCTCTTCAAGGGGGGGGGGGATTGGCAGGGGAATGGGCTGGGAGAGCATTAACCAGGCTGCCACATGTGCCTTCCAGTTGATTATCCTCCAATTAGTGCGGCGTTTGGGGATGCCCAGTGCCAGTTCTGTGGCCAGCAATGGGGAAGGGTCCCGAGGCAGAGGAGGAGGTGAGAGGGGTAGCCTGGATCCCTGGCCTTGGCCCTGCAGAGGGCCCTTGGAGGCCCCCCCCCCTGCAGCTCTGCACAGCACAGCCATCTCCCAGTATTTGAGGGGCTGCCCCCAAAGGACCGGGGTGGGGGTGGGGGGTGGGGGTTTCCACCTCTTCTCCAAAGCATCTGAAGGCAGAGACAAGAGGCAATGGAGGGAAACTAATCCAAGAGAGAAGCAACCTGGAATTCAGGAGGAACTTTCTAACAGTGGGAACAATGAGCCAGTGGAACAGCTGGCCACCAGATGCTGTGGGTGCTCCATCATTGGAGGCTCTTAAGAAAAGGCTGGAGAGCCACTTGCCTCAATAGGCTCGACGTCTTCAGCAAGGGGATGGACTAGAAGGCCTCCCGGGTCCCTTCCAGCTCTATTCTGATTGAGGCTGGGGGAGGGTTTGGGGGGGACGAACTGCAGAGGCGGAGCAGGGAAGTTCACGGCGGCCTTTGGGGGTGGGGGGAGTGGGTGTTGCTGTGCATGTTTAGCCTGGGCAGGGCCTGCTCAGTGGAAGCTCTTGATTTACAGCAGTTCGTTTAGTGGCCGTTTTTCACACTTACCACCGTTGTGGTAGCCCCATGGTCACGTGACCAAAATTCAGACGCTTGGCCACTGATTCACTCGTATTTATGACGGTTTCGATGTCCCACGGTCACACGATCCCCTTTTAGCGACCTTTTCACAAGCCAAGCCAATTGGGGAAGAGAGATTCACTTAACAACCGTTGCAAGGAAGGTTGCAAAATCCTGCAGGTGGCTGGAAAGGAATCGCAGCCTCTGAGCGACCCGCAGAGTGCCAAGGAAGCCCAGCTGGGCCCTGGGCAGCTTCAGGACTTCAGCCTGTCACAGGTCCTTCCAAAGGGGGTGCCTGAGTGCACGGCCCATGCATGACAGAGGCCGCCCAGACACGGCTGTGGGAAGCTGGGCTGGCGTGTTTCTGTGCCATTTTACAGGACACGGAAGAGGCTGCAAGCCACGGCTGCCAGCTGCAGCTGTCCTACTTTCTCCATCTCCCCCTCCTCAAAAGTCTCCGGCAGCTTCTGAGAGGAGCCCAAGCACAGAAGACACCCCCCCCCCCTCAGCAAGGCTGAAGAGCAGCAGAAGAGAGTCGTGGGGGGGGGGGAGCCTTGGGCCTCGGCAAGGCTGCCTTGGGAATGGGGCATCCGGTTTTGGTCTCCAGCATATAAAAAACATGTTGAGACTCTTGATGTCATTTTTACACAACTCCTGGTCCCCTCCTCAAGCGGGAGACCCTGGACCATGTCAGACAAGTGGCTGTCCAGACTCTTCATGGAAGCTTCCAGGGATGAAGCTCCCACAATGTCTGAACTTCTGTTCCATGGGTTGATTGTTCTCACTGTCAGGAAATCCCTCCTTATTTCCAGGTTGAATCTCTCCATCAGTTTCCACCCATTCTTCCTTGTGTGGCCTTTGGGTGCCTTGGAGAATAGCTTAACCCCCTTCCTCCTCTCTGCGGCAGCCCCTGAGATATTGGAAGGCTGCTATCCTGTCTCCCCTGGTCCTTCTTTTCATTAAACTAGACCTGCCCAGTTCCTGCAACCGTTCCTCATATGTTTTAGCCTCCAGTCCCCTCATCCTCTTTGTGGCTCTTCTGTGCCCTCTTTCCAGAGTCTCCGCATCTTTTTTTATATCACATTGACCAAAACTGTTTGCAGGATTCCCAGGGTGGCCTTCCCAAGGCCTTAGAAAGTGGTGCCAACACTTCCTGTGATCTTCCATCTCTCTGCCTTATGCCACAAGGCCAGGGCTCCGTGTGGGTCCAGGCAGGAGCGCCTGGGGGGCTTTGGTTCCTTGATGCTCCAGGATGGAGCTCCGATGTTGCTGAGAAGGTTCTGATCTTCACATCTTCGGTGTCCAAGGCCTTCTGTGTCCGCCAGCCGCCCTGGGAGATTGGCTTCAGCTCCCGCGATGCCCAAGGGGCCTGGGGCTTCTGGAAGGACACCGAAGGGCCGGTTGGGGGAGTCCCCCACTGGCCATTTCCAGCCCCGCATAATGATCCCAGCTGAGGCCAGATGGGGTCGTCATCTTCCTGCCCAGCCTTCCGGAACAGGGTGAGGGATCTGGAGGCTGTCATCAAAATGCTAATGGGCGAAGGAGTCACCCCTCGTGCTGCAGCCCCTCCCTGCCCCCATCTCCCCCCTCCCTCCCTCCCTTCAGCTGAACCTGCCCCCCCCCCCACGGTTCCTTCCTGCTATGCCCAGCTTAATTTGGGGATCAGCCTGTGGACGGAGGCCAGAACGCCCCCCTCCGTGCCTCTCCTGCCCACTGGAGGAGACTGCTGAAGCTGGGCTGCAAAGTCCAGCCTTCTCTGAATTCCTCTTCTCTGGCAGAGGCCGAGGGCCGGCAAACGCCTCAGAATTAAACGCAGGCGATTAGTTTATCCAAATGAAAAAGACAGAAATTCAAAGGACAAGGAAAACAGGGGGGAACTGGGGGAGAAAAAAGGAGGGAGGGGAAACCATGTAGGGCAGGGGTCTGCAAAGTCGGCTCTTTTAAGACTGGTGGACTTCAACTCCCAGAGTTCCCCAGCCAGCTGGCTGGGGAATTCTGGGAGTTGAAGTCCACCAGTCTTAAAAGAGCCGACTTTGCAGACCCCTGATGTAGGGCAAAGGGGGGGACGGGGGGGAGAAAAGAAAAGAAAAGCCTGGACTTGAGATTCTTTTTTCGGAGGAGATGAAACCTCCACTCTTCACATCCCCATCTGTGGCCGCCATTTCACTCCCAAGAAGCCTCCCTCTTCCGCAAAACCTAAAAGCCACCTCATACTTCTTTTCCACCTCAAGCACAAAGTCCACAAGCGGTTTCCAAATAGAAAGAGAATTCATTTTTATTCTTTTCCTTAATGGAACCTTAATCAGTTTTGCCACCTCTGCTCCCTCCCTCACCCTTTGCAGCCCTCCTTCCTTCCTTCCTTCCTTCCTTCCTTCCTTCCTTCCTTCCATCCTGGTGCGAAGAAGGCTGGGAAATGCCTGTGGCTTTGTTTGCAGGGGTTGGGAGGGGACAACCACACAGATAAGCATAGGGAATAGAGAGCATTGGGGGGGGGGCTTTCATAATCGGGGGGCCTGGTGACTGATGGGACCTGCCAAGGCCGCCGTTCGCTGAGCTCTCCCAGCCCTTTATCTTGACATCCCAAAGGGGCCCAGAGGAGCTTGCAGGCTGCCCACCTATCCTTGGGGGTGGGGGTGGGGGCTTAAAGCTGGCGCATGGCTCCTCCCCACTTGGATTTCAAAGAAGCCCCCACCCTCACTGTTTGGATGCCAGGCAGTCCAGGGGGAAGACGGTCCAGTTGCTGGGCTGGTTGGGAAGTAGATGTTTGTGGAGAGGAAGTAGGGGCAACCGGTAGGAAGTGAGAGCCATCGCGTGGTGCAGCAGGAGAGCAGGGTGTGTGTGTGTGTGTGTGTGTGTGTGTGTGTGTGTGTGTGAGTGCATTCTCCTCGCAACGAGAGAGGTAGCAGGGCAGCATCTGCCAAAGGCGGTGCTTTTTTCCAAAGGCCCCTGGGCTTCCTTGTTGATGTGTAAGTGGGTGAGGGCCTCCCCACTTGCTCAGCCCTCTGTGGCTCACGGATGCCCTTGCAGCCACTTTCCCTGTGGCCCCCCCAGACTCCCCCCCAGGCGTGAATCAGGCTTAAGTCAGGGCCTTTAGCTGTGCTGCTGCTGAAGTTCTTTCCCACAACTGCCCCCCCCCCTGCAGACGCTTTCCTTGGGGAAACTCCTCCAGATCTTCTGCGGATGAGTTTTTTGGACCCCCTGGTGGTGGTGAGACCAAGGAAAACCTGCGCTCGGATGTCCCCTCTTATTCTGCGCCATGGGGGGGGGCGTCAAAGTTCCTCCACCTGATCACCCATTGCCTTGTGGGTGGGGGGGGGGGGAAGAGGGGGAGTCAGGGCTGCAGGGATGGGGGTGTCTCCCGAAGGAGAACCTTTTACACTGGAAGGGCAGAGAACACCAGCTCAGCCATGGGGAAGAGCCGGGAGTCTTTAGCCAAGAAAGCCCAGGACCCCTGGCCTTGGAAGGACAGCTGTGGGGAAGGCTCCACTTGGGGAACCGGAAGGAGGATGGGCGGGGTCATTATTTCCCCAGAAAGACTGCAGTGGCTGAGGCCTGATAGATGATGCTCTCTGGGCCTTTTATGCTAGGAGCCAGCCGTGGGCAGCAGCTGCCAAAAAAGCCAACCCAGTTCTAGGCTGCATCAACAGAGGGATAGAATCCAGATCACGTGAAGGGTTAATGCCACTTTATAAGGCCTTGGGAAGGCCACACTTGGAATACTGCATACAGTTTTGGTCACCATGGTGTAGAAAAGACGTGGAGACTCTGGAAAGAGTACAGAGAAGAGCAACCAAGAAGATTAGGGGACTGGAGGCTAAAACATATGAAGAACAGTTGCAGGAGCTGGGTATGTCTAGCTTGATGAAGAGAAGGACCAGGGGAGACACGATAGCAGCCTTCCAGTATCTCAGGGGTTGCCCCAAAGAAGAGGGAGTCCAGGTATTCTCCAAGGCACCTGAGGGCAGGAGAAGAAGCAATGGGTGGAAACTAATCAAGGAGAGAAGCAACTTAGAACTGAGGAGAAATTTCCTGGCCGTGAGAACAATTAACCAGTGGAACAGAAGTTGCCTCCAGACATTGTGGTGCTCCATCACTGGAGGTTTTCAAAAAGAGACCGAACAACCATTTGACTGGAATGGTATAGGATCTCCTGCTTGAGCAGGGGGTTGGACTAGAAGACCTCCAAGGTCCCTTCCAACGCTGTTATTCTGTTGCATTTGCATTTGTGAGGTTCTCGCTTATTCTGGCCAGTGACACTGGAGAGGCGATTGAAGGCAGCAGCCGCCGTAGCCTCTCTCTCTCTCTTAACATGCCCAGAGGCCCCTCGCCTTAAAAGTTCCAGGAACACCCCTCTGCCTTAGGGAAAGCAACTGGTCTGCAAGGGAGGCTGAGAGACGTGGGGCAGCCCCAGTGACTTGCCTCTTGATCTCAGCACGCCAGGCAACGAAGTGTGCATCCACCCCAAGTGTGTGCGTGCAATGGGGGGAGGGGGGGAGGCGGGCCAGAGCTTTGTTCCCGTGCCTGGAAGAAAAGGGGCCCCCGTGGGGACCAGCGACAAGGATCAGACACTCCAATTTGCATAATGGAGGCGCCCCCGGAGTCACTCTCCCACCCTGCACAGCCGAGATAAAGGGGACGGGTCCCTCCTGGCCAATCAGGGGGCTCAGCCGCCCCCTCCGCCCCCCCCTCCGCCCCTCCCGGGAGTGGTTATGACAAATAAGATTAATGTTCCCTCCGCCACCCCTCCTGGCCTCCACAAAGGCCTCTGTGCCAGGGACCTCGGGTTATGGCACCCACGGGCAGGGGAGCCAGCTGGGCTGTGTGGGCGCCCACGGGAGGCAGGACACAAACCCCAGCGCCTGGCGCCTTCCGTGCACCTCCCTGGGTGTGGAGGCTGTGGGAGACCAGGAGACGGCGGCGTCACCGGTGTGGGCTGCCTCAGCAAGGGCCCCCTTGGCCAAAGGTCTCTGTCTCTCTGCCTTTGGGCCAGGACTGTCCAACCTTGGCCCCTTTAAGACCTGCAGCTGGGGAATCCTGGGAGTTGAAGTCCACAGGTCTTAAAGGGGCCAAGGTTGGACACCCTCTGCTCTATTTATTTATTTATGTATTAAATTTATACCCCGCCCTTCTCCTTGTTAGGACCCAGGGCGGCGCACAGGGATGTTAAAATACATACAAAATATATAAAATATATGAAATTTAAAATACTTATTCTAATAAATAAACCCTGCGCTAAAAACCGAATTAAAATCCCAAGTTTAAAAACTATCTAATAGTCAGTATGGAGGTTACGCTAGGCCGGCTAGATGAAATAGGTGTGTCTTCAGACACTTGCGGAAGAGGCGGAGGTCGGAGATGGTGCGGAGTTCAGGGGGTAGGTCGTTCCAGAGGGCTGGGCCCGCCACAGAGAAGGCCCTTCCCCTGGGTGTCGTCAGTCGGCATTGTCCAGCCGACGGCACCCTGAGGAGGCCCTCTCTGTGGGAGCGTATCGGTCTGAGGGATGTATGGGGCAGGAGGCGGTCTCGCATATAACTAGGCCCCGAGCCATGGAGCGCTTTAAAGATGGTCGTTAAAACCTTGAAGCGCACCCGAAAGACCACAGGAAGCCAGTGCAGCTCGCGCAGGATTGGTGTTATGTGGGAGTGTCTAGGCGCTCCCGTAATCACCCGCGCGGCTGCGTTCTGGACTACCTTCAGCTTTCGGGTGCACCTCAAGGGGAGCCCCATGTAGAGAGCATTACAGTAGTCGAGTCGAGAGGTGACGAGTGCTTGAGTGAAAGGAGAAAGGAGAGGAGGAGGGTCGCAGAGGGCTGTGAACTGCAGCCAGCGATCCTCTGCCTTTCTGGATGTGTCCACCTGCTCTCCAGCCACCAATGGAAGGAAAGAGCCGTTGTGCAGGAAGGAAATTCTGTGTCCAGGTTTGGTTGCCCTGAAACCAAAATGATGTTGAGATTCCAGAAAGATCAGCAAAGACAATGAGGGGACTGGAGGCTGAAACATATGAAGAACGGTTGCAGGAACTGGGTAGGTCTAGTTTAATGAAGAGAAGGACCAGGGGAGACAGGATAGCAGCCTTCCGATATCTCAGGGGTTGCCCCAAAGAAGAGGGAGTCAAGCTATTCTCCAAGGCGCCTGAGGGCAGAACAAGAAGCAATGGGTGGAACCTAATCAAGGAGAGAAGCAACCTAGAACTAAAGAGAAATTTCCTGATGGTGAGGACAATCAGTCAGTGGAACTGCCTGCCACCAGAGGTCCTGTGTGCTCCATCACTGGAGGCTTTAAGAAGAGACTGGAGAGCCACCTGTCTGAAATGATATAGGATCTCCTGCTTGAGCAGGGGGCTGGACTAGAAGACCTCCAAGGTCCCTTCCAGCTCTATTCTATTCTAATTGCTCTGGAATCAGAAACTTCTTCTGTGGGTTGGGCTGCGCAGAGAAGAACATGACCAAGTCTTGAACCGCAGAGGAAATAATAATAATCTTTATTGTCATTGTAATAAGATTGTAATAAAATTACAATGAAAAAGACTTGCTTCTATTTTCTTTGCCCAATTTTAAAACCTCCCCCACCAAGAGACTCCCATGGCGTAGAAGTAGAATACTGAAAACATGAAAACAGGGAATAAAGGTTAAAAAGAGGGAAGTGATGTTCAAAAGATGATGATGCTTTTCAGGGCTGTGTGTTCCCCTTGGCACCTCAAGGAAGGCAGGAGAGGCTGTGCCTTCAAGCCTTTTGGGGGGCCTGCCTCCCCTTTGGGGGAGATGAGAAAGTTCCACAGGGTGGGGAGCAATGTCAGAGGAGTCTCTCTTCCTGCCCCCCCCTCCCAGTTGTTCTTTGGCTGACTGGGATCTGCATTGCAACAGGCCTTCCCTGCCTGGCCAGATGGAGTGGGAGAAAGGCCTTTCCACAGGTAACCTGGCCTCTTGCAATGGGGGGGCTTTACGCCATAACCAGCACCCTGAACTGGACCCAGAGGCAAACTGGCACCCAAAGCAGCTTGCGCAACAAATGTGTTACATGTGCCATTCTTTTGGGGGGGGGGGCACAAGATTGCCTGCCACCTTCGGCACCTCCTGCTGTTTTATAAACGGATGAGGTTACCTTGCCAGGTCATGAAATGCCTGCAAAAAAACAACCAAGCTCAGAGAGCACCGGAGACCCCACCTTTTATAAGGGTCTTCACTGCTTCACAGCCCCCATGCCCAAGGCTGAACTGGCACCAACCTGCATCACAACATCACCCGCTGTCCAAAGGGTGGAGAATTCTGCCTTTGGCCTGATGCCAGAGCTGGCCTGTCACCTGCCTGTCTGGCTCTCCTGCTTCCCCAGGAGATGAAAGCTGGGGGGTCCTGGAGGGTGGGGTGGGGCTATTCCTGGGGGTTGTTCTGCCCCTCTTTGCACTCTGCCTGAGCCACCCCAGACCTCCTGCCTCCCAGCTCGGCTGCCCTTCACCAGTCCCAAGGCTTTGGGGGGGGGAGAAGGTCAGAGAGGGGCTCAGGGGCCAGCGGGGCTCCTGGCGGCTGCCTTGGTGGGGGGAGGGGGAGGTGTGCTTCCAATGGAATGGGAGGGGATGACCAGGTGGTCTCCCACCCAGCCCTACTTAACAGGGCGGCCCCGACGGCTCTTTAGGTTTGAAGTGGGGCTGCTCTGGGCCTCTCCTCCCCCTCCCCCCCTCCCTCTCTTGGCCATTTCAGCGTCTTATAGGAGACAAGTGGGGGTCACAACCTCATGGGGGGAGGGCAGCCCCGCTATGACAGCCAGTCGGGTCAGCCCAGTGGGGGGGGGGGCGCTCAGCGAGAATCCGGGGTGTGCCACGCGCAGGGGCGCCTCCCTTCGCGGGACGAGGGCCGCCGAGGGAGGCGGGGGGAGAGGAGGGGGAAGAGCGGGGGGGGGGGGGGGAGGCTGCAGAATTGGTCCCAGCTGCACCTCTTCACAAAGCCCCGCAGCCCCGGGTGTTCCTGCCCATCAGCCTCAGTTGCGCGAGCTGACAATACAGTTAATAAGCTATTCAGGCAAAGGAAGGGAGCCTGGCGCAACCGGGAGGCCGTCGTCACGGGATCCGAGGCGGGAGGGAGTTCAGGGCAGGCACCGTGGAGGGCCCACCCGCGCTCGGCCCAGCCACCCCTCCTTCGCCCGGCCCGGGGCTTCGCGAGACCCGCGAAGACTCGGCTGGCGGCGGCTGCTTTCAAGGGCCCCGCCGCTCTCGGAGGAGGGGGCGGTGGGCAGCGGGCGACCCGCAACTGCAGCGGCTGGGGGTCTCTACAACCCCGGAGGCGGCCGATGAGCGGAGGGACTGGAGCCGCCACCGGTGGGGGGCGGGCGGGGAGCGAGCGGGCGGCGGGGCCCCCCGTGGTCTGGGCTGCTGGGGGGGAGGGAGGGGCTGTCCGGGGCTTCTGGGCTTCCCGAGCGAAGCGCGAGAGTGGAAATTAAATGCTAATGAAGCGCTTTGATTTAGCAGCGCTCCGTGTTGCGGCGCCTCCTAGACTATTATTATGCAAATGCGCGCGGGGCCCGCCCCCTCCCCCATTCAGCCGAAATGAGCTCTTCTTGGCAACGCTCGGAGTCAATTACGGCACTTACCTGCTTAATGATCGCAGCCCGGGGACGGGGGGGGCGAGGAGGCCGCCAGAGTCTTGCCGGTAGCAGGGCCGCCTCGGCTGTGGGGGGGGGGGGGAGGAGGGATAAGACCACTCACTCCATGCTGGGCTGTGGGGGGGGGGGAGCCTTGAACTTGGGGTGAATTGGGGCTCCGGGGCCTCCTGCCCCTCTTCTTTGCCCTTTGTTGGTCTTGGTCTGCTCGTTAATTTATCCGGCTTTTAATTAACCGTCCTCTTTCCCCCGAGGGAAGATCACTCCAATTGGGAAGGTGAAATAAAACGACTGAAATAGTTAAAGCCAAAGGCACCTGCCTACCTCCCCCCCCCCCCCATGAGAGCAGGGGTGGGAGAGGCCTCCCCATAGGTGGGCTGTGGGGCTCCCACCGCCCTCCCCCACTCTCTTAGATGGGTGACTGCATGATCTAGAAGAGGGACCGTTACTCCGGGGATCCCACTTTGGCCCTGGGTCTGGACAGGCGCTGGTCTTTCCCTGGGGGAGCGGGGGGGGGGGGAGGGGAGCTCCACTGAGCAGGGAAAGGGGGTCTCGGGGTGGGTGTGGCTGGGGCTGCGTGGCTGGCTGGGGGCCGGAATAGGGGGGCTGCAGGATCTGGAAGACGTGCAGTTGGGGGGCCCATAATGCAAATGCAAGGACAGCCCCTCCCCCCTTTCCTGCGGAGCATCTGAAAGGCAGAAAGTCCTGGCCTTCTTCCTCCCGTGGGCAGCTTCCTTCCCCCTTGAAAGGAGGCTCCCCCAGCCCCTCCACCCCTGGGGGGCTTTGCGGAGGGCAGGTTGGGAGAGCCTGCATCTCCCTCTTCCGAGCCAGGTGGCCAGAGAAGCCAGCATCGCTGGGGATCCTGGCTTGGCAGAAGCCACCCTGCCCAGCAAAGCCCCGCCCCTTCCCCCCATGCCTTATGCATGCCAAATCCCTCCAGGGAGGCGGAGCTTCAACCGCACCGTTGCAGTTGTCCTGTGGGCTGTTTTGACCCCCGCAGAGCCCCCGGCTGCCTCTGGCTGCATTCACACAACACACTGAACAGGGTCTATGAAAGAGCTTGGCTGTTTCCCACTAAGCCTTATACTTTGGATGTCCATGGAGATTCTCCACCATCCAAGAAGCTTCTTCAGTTCGTGGAGAACTGAATGATGAACTGAGGAAGCTTCTTGGATGAGGAGCAAAATGTTTTCAAAGGAAAAACCAGGAAAGTCCAGTTGCGCCTTTTGGAAAAAGCTCCTTCGGGTTACACTGGCTGGTTAGCCGGCTGGGCAGCCCCGGAGCTTTCGGGGAGCTGCAGCTCCTAAGTGCTTTGGGCTTTTTCATAAAATTTGCCCTCTGGAAAGGGGCAGCCTGCTCCCCCCCCCCTACATGATTCACTTAACAACTGCAATGATTTGCATCACAACTGTGGCCAAAAAAAGAAGAAGCTTGTAATGTTGGGCATGACTGACTTAACCTTTGCCCTGCTCAGCAATGGAAATTCTGTTCCCAGTGATGGTCATAAGTTGAGGACTTAATTGCTAAACCTGGCAACTTTGAACCTTAGTTATTCTTCCTGTTGCTTTAGTTTGACTGTGAAGTGAGCCCCTTTGAGAGACACAGGAAGAAGAAGGAGGCCAGGGCTGGATTTTGCATAACCAATGAATCTCAACGTCCCTCTCCCTCCTCCCTCCTTTTTAATCTTCCTTCCTTCCTTCCCTCCCCCATTTCTTACATTCCTTCCTCCTTTCTAATCTTCCTTCCTTCCTTCTTTCCCCATCTCCTTCCTTCCCTCCCCCATTTCTTACATTCCTTCCTCCTTTCTAATCTTCTTTGATTCCCTCCTCTCCCTCCCTCCCATCCATCCATCCATCTTCCCCTTCCCCATTTCTTACCTTCCTTCCTCCTTTCTAATCTCCTTTCCTTCCTTCCACATTTCCTTCCCTCCCTCCCTCCCTTTTTACATCCCTCCTCCTCCCTTTCTTACCTCCCTCCCTCCCTCCTTTTTAGTCTTCTCTCCTTCCCTTTATCTTCCCTCCCTCCGGAATGCAGGCTCCACCAGCAGGGGGCAGCAGCAGCCAGAGCCTCCTTTGACCTTCATCCTTCCAGATTCGGCCCGGGAGCCTCTCGCCGCCTGCCTGCCAGTCGCTCAGCTCTGCAACGCGCCGAGGGAGGACGGGGATTCCTGGAACACCTGAAGAGTTTCCCACCCCCGCTTTGAGGGGCAGCCCCACTCCCCATCTTCGAGGAGAAACCGGGAGCGCCAAGGGCGCCTCCTCGCCTGCAGTGCAGCGCCCGCCGGAGCAGCGGCTCGGTCGCTCAGCTTTTCCAGGCGGATCGTTGAACCGGAGGGCGAGCCATGCTGGCTGGGAACGACGGGGGCTGTGAGCCAAGAGACCCGGAAGGCGTCAGGTGGGGGGGGGGGTTGGAGGCCGCCGAAGGGAATCTATACCTACCTGAAGATTTTCAGCATAGCTTGCAAATCTTCAGCCGCTCAGAAGCGCCGCCCATTCAAGAAATACTGCCCCCCTCCCTCCCCCATTTCCTCCCTGCGGCTCCAGGTCCAGAGTGAGCCTCAGTGCCTGAGCCTGAGCTCCTGCCCTGCCCGGGGGAGGCTCTGGGGGGCTTCCGTGGACCCCATACAAAGCATTTCTGAAAGCAGCGCTATTCAGGCCCTTATCTGCGCCTTCCCAGGAGCTGCGAAGTGGCCACCTCCCACGGAGGGGTTTAATTACTGCTTCTCCCCCGGGAGGATTTTGCGCTGGGATGGCAGGATTCCCAAAGGTTTCCCAAGCCCCCGTTTGCAGCCTGAGAAGTTATCCTGGCCTGCCACAACCGTGGGCCTCCTTCTAAACATTTGCTTCCAGAGGGACAAGGATAGAAGCAGCTCCGAGACAAGCGGAGCCCTGTTTACACCTCCTCCAGTCCTGAAGTCCTTGGCGGGGAGGGGGGGGGCTGCTGGTGATCTGGTCACCTGCAAGAAGGGAATTCCTCGGGGGGGGGTCCTCGGCCAACTGCCCCTCCTTGTGCCTGGGGCAGCTGGGTGGGCTTGGGACACACAGAACATCTGAGCCAAGTTGTGGTGTTTTCAGTTTTCCCTTCTAAAGAGGGGGAGCCAGCTGGGTGTCATGGTTAAGGGATGAGGCTAGACACTGGGTGACTGTGAGTTCTAGGTGTGCCTTAGGCATGATACCGGCTGGGTGACCTTCAGCCAATCACTCTCTCTCAGCCCTGGGAAGGTGGCTATGGCAAATCACTTCTCAAATCTTTAACTTTATTCAAATTTATATACCGCCCTATCTCCCTTGCGGGACTCAGGGCGGTGAACAGGCAATCATAAAACATAAAAACCTCAGGTACAATAAATATAATAAAAACAAATTAAACAAGAACCTGTTCTAAAAAGTCCCAATAAAACCCAGTGATAAAATAAATTTAAAAGCTATACCAGGCCGGCCGCACGAAATAGATGAATTTTCAGGGCCCGGCGGAAGAGGCGTAAGTCCGTGGTCCACAAATCTTGCCATGAAAGTGGCAGGGGCCCACCCAGATAGATGCCAGGAGTCAATACGGACTCAAAGGTGTGTAGGCCACACCCACAAGCACACACTTAAACAGGCAGAATTCCTGCCATGTCCAAGAACACCTCTCCTGCACACACCTGATGACCAATGTCATCCCTACCAGAGGCATATGGACTAGCTACCTGAAGTTCTGCCTTTCTCCCACGTTTATTTTATTTTATTTTATTTATTTTATTAAATTTATAGACCGCCCCCTCTCCCCCATGGGGACTCGGGGCGGTGCACAGGAAATTAAAAATCCAATAAATACAACAATATACAAAATAAAAAATATTAAAATACAAAATACGTTGCTATCTCTCCCAAGTCATCTACCAGGGTCAGCATGCCCCATGCATTGCACAAACTGCCTGACTCTCTGACTATATATATAGTCAAAGAGTCAGACACTTGTCTGTCTGTCTGTTTGCCTATATCATCTATCATCTATCCATTATCCATCTATATCATCTTTCTGTTGATATCATCTGTTTATCACTTAACCATTATCTATCTATCTATCTATCTATCTATCTATCTATCTATCTATCTATCTATCTATCTATCTATCTATCTATCTATCTATCTATCTATCTATCTACCTACCTACCTACCTACCTACCTACCTACCTACCTATCCTGTCTATAGCATCTATCCATCATCTATCTGTCTGTCTCTGTCCATCCATCCATCCAATTTGGAAATCTTTGCTGCTATACCGCCATCATTCTTGGATGCCCTTCCTCACATCGTGCAGAAATCCCACTCTCACCTCCTGGAGCCTTGCAGGTATGAGGTCTTCTGCATTCCCCTTCCCTCTTCCAGGGTCGCCTTGGACAAGGCAGAGCTGAGCAGCTCCATAAGGTCACATCCAGCATGCAGCGATTCTCTCCCTGACCAAGCAAAAATCACATCCTGTTACCACCATTGGTTTGGTTTTAACTCTGAACATGGTGGACACTCGGAAAGCCATGGTTAAGGGCTAGTCCGGAACTCTTAGGGCAGTCACTATGAAGACAGGGATGACCCTCCATTGACCAAACCGGGGTCTCCTGCCTGGCCACATACTTTTCCTGGCCAATTGCGGGGGAGGAGGCATTCCTGATGGATGGGACAGACACCCTCCCCCCACCCGCAGGAAAGCGGGGATGCTACAGGCATCTCCCATCTTCAACTCCAACAGCTCTTAGCTCGGCGCTGGTGCCCGGAGCCCCTCCGAAGGCTTCCGAGAGCTGCTCAGCCTGATGCCTGCGGGGAGGGGGGGGGAGGGTTGGGGTCCCCGCGGCCTTTGTTGTCAGTCGGGGTTCCTGCGCGCTCCCTGCTCTGCCGAAGTAAACAAACCTGCCCCGGGGAAGACAATGGCGAGCGGGCTTGTTCCTAGATATTTGTTAATTAGGGACATATGTCTCCTAAAGGAATCGTTGTGCAAGGGGGGGGGGGGAACCTTCTGCTCGCCATCCCCCCTCATTAGCATGAAACGAAGGCCATTGGCTCGGGAGCTGTGATGTCACGGGGTGACTTGTAAACTCGGAGCGATGGGGGATTGTGAGCTTGGTTTGCGATCCCGTCCTTCTGCTGGAAGCGAGAGGGAGGGCAAAAATCCATAGGGGAAAAAAGTATGCAGCAGGCGCCCGCGCGTCCCCGGAGCACATCCTCGCTCTCGCTCCGGCCAAAGGAGCCGAGGAATCACGGTATCAATTAGGGCGCAGGGAACGGGGGCGACGGGAATCAAACGGCAGGGCAGCCGGGAGCTGCCGACCCACCGTTAGAGCCGAGTGCTCGGGCGCAGGGACTTGCACTTCGGAGTCCCAGCGCTGCTGACTTGCCGGAGGTCCCTGGGTTGGCGCGCGTGTGCGCGAGGCGGAGAATATGACCTTCAGAGACGGTCGGGTTGCAACCCGATTCCTCTTTCCCTTCAGTGCCCGAGCCCTCCCCCGAATCTCTGGGCCTGCTAAGACAGGAGAGACGCCTTCCGAGCTAGAAAGGAGGGAGGGGTAGGGACTGCTGAAGTCTTCGGGGGTCCCAGCTGGGAGTAGGCGCCACGGATGGCCAGGCTGAATTGCGGTCTGGCTGCTCTCCGAACCCCTTCTTTCTAGGGGGTCGTCCCACCCCT
Source organism: Rhabdophis nuchalis (assembly GCA_039707465.1). Taxonomy (NCBI): domain Eukaryota; kingdom Metazoa; phylum Chordata; class Lepidosauria; order Squamata; family Natricidae; genus Rhabdophis; species Rhabdophis nuchalis. The sequence continues at coordinate 225,875,073 of CM077645.1, read as the reverse complement.
TCCCCAGGCTGCCTCCGCAACCCTTGCAACCGAAGGCAGACCTCCCACCCCCGAAATTAAGAGGGACTTTAATGGGGCCAGTCGGTGGTTTCCTGAAGGATGCTTCTGTCGAAGGGCTGGCTTGTCTTGGCTCCCGTTGAGTTGCGGTGACCACAATCCATTAAGGGCCGCTTGAAGGCTTCACTTTTCCTGTCCACACCCTCAGAGCGGAGGCTCAAGCCACGAGTAAACCCTAGTTTCAGAGACAGGGTGCCGGGAGTTATACCTCACTTGGGTCTGAAGAAGCAACGAGCCTTCCCCTCTGTCCATGGTTCTTGCAACTCAAGCGGTTTCTGAATTCCCTGGTGGAGTTTGTCACTCCGTCTCCCCCACCCCCGTCATAGTAACACCTCAGATTTGGGCTGAAGGGACGAAGTAGCACCAGAAAGGAGAGTTTATGATTGATTTTTACTCAACCTTTAGGTTTATACTCTGCTTCTAAAATCAAATTTAATATTAATGTACAAAGTCAGAAAATTATCAGTAAGAAAACCTAAAACACAACCGATGCATAAAAACAGCCGTGGCATAGATACAAAAATGGACTAGTAACATACAGTTTAAAAAAAACAGATGTAAGAACTAGAGAGAGTAGTTATGATGTTAAAATACTGAAATGGGAGCTGGTAGATCCGAAGCCTTGAAAACAGGGGACCGTGTCGGAGTTCAAGAGTCTTGCGGTGCCTCCAAAGGGCCAGAGATGAGCAGACTGAGGAACTGACCTCCCTGAGGGGTCCTTGGCCTGATCCGGGTCTTGAAAAGTTCTCACAACCGGGCATCTAGGACGGGGCTCACCAGCGCCAAGGCCGGCTGAGAACTCTGGCACTCTGGCCCTGGCTGCGGTTCCTGGAACTTGCCGGTGAGAGCTTGCGTGGCCCCCGGTGGAGATGCCGAAACTCGGCTGCAACCGCGCGAGGTTTGCCACCTTCCTGACTAGTTACTGACAGCCTCCGGCGGCCGCCCTTGCCCGATCCACAGGCGCTTCTGCCCCCTCGCCCCCTGCGAATCCCCCCTCCCTTTCCTCTGCACAAAAGAATAAAGGCCCGCTGTACTCTCACCTCATTAAAAAGTGAGGGCTGCGCTCCTTTTATCGCTTCCCGGAGCCCACAGGTCCTCCCGGACGCTCCGTCCAATAAATCACAGCCCGGGAGTCGAATGGGGAGGGGGAGATCACAAAGATCGCCCCCAGCCTTCGTTAGCCAGGACCGGTGGACCGAGGCGGAGCGGGTGGGCTGCGGAATCAGGCAAAACTTCCTCTTGAAAGCTGCAAACGCGGGAGAATCCAAGGTCCCCCCCCCTCACCCCAGGACCGGGGGAGACCTAATATCATGCGCCTCCTCCCCCTCCCCCTCGCCTGTTGTCCTTCGCCTTTCCCTCGCCAGCCGAGAAGCAAGAGGCGAGAGGAGGTTTCCGAAAAGATCGGGCAGGAGGCGACACACAGCAGCATCACAAATCATTCCGTCTCAGCGCTGCTCCCGAGAGATTTTTTTTTTTTTGATGGATTAAATTAAGCGCTTCCATTTCCGTCCACCACCTGATCGCTGCATTATAAATCCGAACAGCTGATCCGCGAATCTTCAGAAGCCCAGCGGCGCCTGCAAAGCGGAGGCTGCGGCAAGGAAGGCTGGGAGCTGTCCAGTGCTGAATGAGGAACCCCCAGCCAGCCAGCAATAACCGCCCCCCCGCCCCCCCAGCTCCCGCTGCCGCCGCCGCCGCCCCGAAGCGGAACGGCCGTGCCAATCGCAGCGCACACACAGCCTGGGAGGCGCGCGCATTCCCGACCCGAGCAGGGGCTGCCGCACTGGAGGAGAGGACCGGCGGTGGGGGGGGCGGACCGGCGAAGGACACCGAGCCCAGCCAAGCCGCAGCCGCAGCCGTCGCCGGCCGGGCTGGAGGGGCGCGCGGGTGCGAAGAGCGGCCGGCCGGGCGAGCCAGCGAGCGCGCCACCGGTTGGGCACCGAGCGAAGCGGGCGCCGGTCCGGTCGGGAGCTGTCCAGGTGCTGACTCCGCCGGCCGCCTCTTATGAACCAGCGCGGCGTTGGCCGTGAGCTCTCGAACTCCTGGGGGGCTCCCGAGGCGAGCTGGAGGGCAAGCGAGCGGCCTGCCGGAGAGGCGCAGCCTTGCCTCGCACAAAAGCCGCCGCCGCCGCCGCCGCAGCTGCGGAAAGGAGGACCGGCGCGGCGCAACCGCCCAGGCTGGAGACCTCCGCGGCCGGCGCCGCTCCCTTCAGGCCTTCGGAAGCAGGAGGCGAAGCAGCCGCAGCGGCGGCAGCCCACAAAGCCATAGTCCCCGCGGTGGGCGACGGCCATCCCCGGCGCCCCCCCGCCTGCCTCCCCCGCGGCGGCCTCCTTCCTCTGCCTTGCCTCTGACCCCCCCTCCCCCCCCCCGCCTCTTCTCCCTTTCTCTTCGCCGGTCTTTGATCGCCTCCCCCCCGCCCGCCCGGAACCCATCGGCGGAAGCTGCGGGCGTCTTCTCACATTCCGGGGGAGTCCAGAACCATGCCCAGATCCTTCCTGGTGAAAAAGGTCAAACTTGACGATTTCCCCTCGGCCGACCTCGAGAATTCCTACAGCAGATCGCGGACCGACTTCAACTCCCGGATCCATGACAAGGGTGAGGAGGGGGCGGCGCGGGTGGGCGAGGAGGAGGGGGGGGGGTCGGCCTCGACATGGGCCGAGCGGGGGCGAGGGCGGGGGGCCGTCTTCCCTGCGCCCGGTTCGGAACTCCGAGCCAGCAGGCCGCGAGCCCCCTGGCGCGAGCGAGGCAGAGCGCGCGGGGGCACCGGGCGATGGAGCGCCGCCTTCCTATTCTGGAATGCGAGAGCCATATTGAGCGGCTCTGCGCCTGCCTGCCTGGCTCGCTGGCGGCGGCGGCGTTGACTCGGCACCTTTGGATGGAACGCAACCCGGCTAAAATTAGAGCTCGCGGGTTCGAGGCGCGGGGGCGGCAGGCGGGCCTCTTCCAGGGGATCCGGCTGGGCGAGAGGTGGGGGCGCGGGAGGGGCGAGGAGGGGTGCGGGCGGTGGGAGGCATTTCGCCGCAGTGGCGCCTGCCTTGCCAGCGGGGCCTTTTGTCTCTCGCGCGGCGAGTCCAAGGGCAAGCGCGCGGCTGCCTCCGACCGGCGCTCCCCTGGGGAGGCGCGCTCTTGGGGAGGCCTGCCCAGACCCTTGCCCGGAGGTTCCCACCTCGCAGTCCGAGCGGACGATGTCCGCCCTCCGGCCCAGGGAAGCCCCCTTCCCGCTTTTGTTCGGGACAACGCGGCTGCAGCACGTTGCATAATCGTCAGCATTTAGCTGAAGTGGCGGGGGGGGGGGGAAGGGGGGGTGATTGGCTTCCGCAACGCTGCAGCCCCCCCCCCATGCCTTTGGCCTCCTGCAGAGTTGACCTTGAGGGGAGGGTGGGGGGGGGGCGAAAGAGGATGCCTCGCTTGTCTTCCTCGGCCTACCCGCTCAAGGGACAGAGGCTCCCCCCTCCCGCCCCTCCGCGCCACTCTCCGGTCCCCCGGCCGTTTTTTGGCCCAGCAGCCGCAGGTGAAGGCTAAACCGCTCTAAGGACGGAGCCGGAGCCTCGCGGAGCACTGCGGATATCGGCAGGAGGCCCGGTTGGGCGGGCTGGAGAGGGATGCGGGGCCCAGGGATTGTTGCCGCTTGTTGCCTCAACCAAGTGGGGAGCCCCGAAAGCCTCCATTGGGGACTGAAGGGCTTCTCCGCCGTCCTTGTCAGGTGTCTGTGCTAACGGGCTCTCCCTCCTGCCTTCCCCCCCCTGCCTCCCTCCCTCCCTCCCCCCACCCACCCCTCCTGGCTTCCGCTCTCCCCCCCCCGCCCCGCCCGCAGGTGGCTATATCAGCGACTACATCGCGCCGTCTTCGGTGTACGAGGGGGAGGGCGAGAACGGCCTCAAGGTGCCCCCGCCGACGGCCGTCATCTACCCGGCGACTCACGGCGACTCGGACCAGGCCGACAGCCCGCACTCGGCCTTGGCCGGGGGCTACATCAACGGCGACGCGGCGGTGAGCGAGGGCTATGCGGTCGACGCCTTCTTCATCACCGACGGGCGCTCGCGCCGCAAGGCGGCGGTGGTGGGCGGCGGGGCCGGGGGCGCGGGCTCCCGCCTGGGCCAGCCCCCTCCCGCCAGCGGGCAGCCCCCGCCCCCGCCGCCCCCGCCGCAGCGGCACACCTGCAGCGAGTGCGGCAAGACCTACGCCACCTCGTCCAACCTGAGCCGCCACAAGCAGACCCACCGCAGCCTGGACAGCAAGATGGCCAAGAAGTGCCCGACGTGCGGCAAGGTGTACGTCTCCATGCCGGCCATGGCTATGCACCTGCTGACGCACGACCTGAAGCACAAGTGCGAGGTGTGCGGGAAGGCCTTCAGCCGGCCGTGGCTGCTGCAGGGCCACATGCGCTCCCACACGGGGGAGAAGCCCTTCGGCTGCGCGCACTGCGGAAAGGCCTTCGCCGACCGCTCCAACCTGCGCGCCCACATGCAGACTCACTCGGCCTTCAAGCACTTCCGCTGCAAACGCTGCAGCAAGACCTTCGCCCTCAAGTCCTACCTGAACAAGCACTACGAGTCGGCCTGCTTCAAGGGCGCCGTCCCGCCGCCGCTCAGCCCGCTGGAGGCCTGACGGAGCACAGCGCGGCGCCCTCCTCCTCCTCCTCCTCCTCCTCCTCCTCCTCAGGCTGCCCCCCATCCTCCCCGCCCCCTCCCCGCCCTGCGAGGCTCCAGGAAAGCGGGGCGGAGGCCAGGGGCGGGGCGAAACGCCCAGCGCCTCACCTGGACAGGTAACCCCCCTCCCAGCCGCAGCCTCCCGGCCGCGCTCGCTCCCCTCCCTTTGCTGCTCCCGCGGAACGACGGGACCGACGCCTCCGCCCTCCCGGAGCCCCTCCCGCGAGCGCCCCTCTTTCCGCTGGACGAGGCGCCGGTTGGTTTCCTTCCACGAAGCCGCCGAATTTCTATTTTCCTAAAAGTTTTTACGTTCCCTTATTTTGATTTCGCTGTTTTAAGAGCAAAACCAGGACAAGAAAGGTAGAGAGGTATGTATTTAACTCGGAGGCGGTCTTATTTATGGATGGGTTTATTTATTTGCTTCCTTAACGAATGTATTCATTTGTTTACCTGTCGGTTTATTGCGCGGGGCAGTGCCCCCTCCCTCCACGTTGCACTTTTGTGTTGGGTTTTCAATTCTTTTGTTGCTTTTAAAGCCGAGCCGACGATTTGCACCGCTGTTGACTTCCAATCCGTTTGTTGCCACGACTTCTTTACTATGCCAAAGTCTACGTCACTTTTCGAAGGGGGGGGGGGATGAGGAACCCAGGACTGGCCGTTCTTTTCTTTTTTCCCCCCTTCTTTCGGTCTTGCTTTCTCCCCCCCTTTTCCGGGTCGGGGCGAGGGTGGGGGGGAAATGATCGCCATCCTTTCTAACGCAGGATTTTTTGCATGCAAGAAGAAATGTATTTAAATCTATGCCAATTTGATGATGCTTTTTAAAATTATTATTATGATGGATTTTCATTTGTAACACTTTACATCACTTTGTTTTCCTTTGCCAAACTTTTAGATAATAATAGTCTATTTGAGGGCAATATTCTCCTACTGAACTAATAGAAGCAATAATTAACGTAATGCATGTTATTTTTAAGACAATAGTAATACTGAGGAATCAGGTAACTTTTAATCCAACTTCTTAATAGCAACGGATATCAGGGACTTTGCCAGTGTAGTGAACTCGAGTTAATGAGGCGAACCTTCCTTCTCTTCTTCTCTTGTCTTTTAATGAATGCACACTGCCTGCCTTCTTCAACTTTCTTCCGAGTAGCTTAGTCAAGTCTCCGGGCTTGTAGCGCTTGCCTGGCCGGAGAAATACGAGCAACACCCCGCCCGAATCCCCCCTCCTCCTCTCCCCCCCTTGCGGGGCCTATGCCCCACCCCTCCCCCGTGGCTTTCAGGCTTCGCCAGCCCTACCCTCTGCCTCCGGGGGGGGGGGGGAGGAAAGGGGGCGTAGGATGCAGCCCAACAGGGGTGGAGAAGCCTGTTCCCCGTTTCCCCCCTTCCTTCCTTCCTTCCTTCCTTCCTTCCTTCCTTCCTTCCTTCCTTCCTTCCTTCCTTCCAGGGTCTCCCCCAACTCCAGAGCCTGCGCCCAACAAGTGCCCCTTCCGCTCCATCGGTGAAGAGACGCCGCAGCAGGGACGACTTTCCTGCTCTCCCCAGGGTCAGGTCTGCCTCCCGATCAGCTGCCGGGTTGCTGATGGTTCCGGCTGTCCTCCCCCCCCCCCCCCCGTTCTCCCCCCCCCCCCCCCCCAGGCTTGGCCCTCTGGCACAGCCGCCTCTTCCGATCCTCCCGTTTCCCCCCAGGAACCTTCCGCCCACGTCTCGGGCCTGCGGGGAAAGGAAGACTTCTCCTAAAGACATTGCCTTCCGTTACGAACATTAAGCCCCCTCCCCAAAAGCCACGAGGACCCCCCCCCTTCTCTCCCACTCTAAGCACTACTTCCCCTGTAGGTCTTTCCATTTTATGAATAACTTAAGAAAAATAAACAGCACAAAAGAATAAAAAAATACCTTAATAGAAATCAGGTAGAAGGAACTTGTATTAGCTAGCACCTCCTGTTTTTGTACTTAAGATAATTAACGATGCTACTAGAACAATGACTTCTAATACTAATATTGCTATTAATACTCCCTCTTGCTGACTTAAAAAAGGGAAAGGACGCGGATGCTTTGTAAATATCGTTTGGAAATTTACATGAATTTTTACAAGCTGTTAAAAGAATTCTGAGCCTGTTTGTGGGGGGCGGGAGGGAAAGCAAAAAGCGAAAACCCGAAAGTCTTCCCGGGGAGAAAAGACGGACTGTCCGAGCGGAGAGCCATGGCCAGGATGCCAGAGAGGATGTTTGAGGCAGACGCTGAGCGGTGGACCAGTAAAGCACAATTCGCACACCGTGTCCTGCAGCATTTCACAATAATAAGAAGCATAATAAAAAAGAGAGGATACTCTTGTAGAACACCCGGCGTGGCGCCTTCTTCCTCTGCGCGAGCGAGGCTACTCTGCGGGAGGGGGAGGGCTGGCTCTCTGCACATGCTCCGAGCCTCGTCGAGCTTGGGCCGGCCTGGAGGCCCAGCCACGAGCAAAGGAGCCGCCTCGAAGCGGGCTCTTTCCCCGGCTCGCCCTCCTTTCTCAGGCGGGGGCTCTTCGGTCCTCCAGCCGTCCAAGCTCCCGTGGAGGAACTTCTGAGGGCCGCGGTTGGTCAGAGCTACCTGCGACGTCCCTCTGGCCGCCTCCCTGGCCCTGAGGCGCTGCAGCTCACCAGAGAACTCCGTGGATCCTGGACGTCGGCTGTCACCCTCTGAGCCCCGAAGCCTGCTCTTTCCCCTCCATTACCCTGCCGGGAATGCCAAAGATGCTCCGGTTCCAGGGATTCTGCCTCCCCTCCCCACATGCCAGGAGCGCATCGAGGAAAAGCCCCCTTGTAGACCCGAACTGGTTGGGGCAGCGCAGGAGGGCATTGACAACTTCTGGAGGGAAGCAGTTCCACTGGTTAATTCTTTTCTTCCCATCAGGAAATTCCTCCTTAGTTCTAAGTTGCTTCTCTCCTTAGTTAGTTTCCACCCGTTGCTTCTTCTCCTGCCTTCAGGGACTTTGGAGACTCTTCCACCAAAGGTCTATGAAGAGGCCAAGTTAGGGTTAACCCTAAGCCTGACCCTCTCCAGCTGAAGCCAAGGTCCCCACAGCCTTCAGGCCCGCATCCGCCAAGCAGCTGTGCCGGGCTCCGCAAACCTTCCCCGGGGCATTTTGTAGGCATATCTTATTTCGGCCACCCAACTTTTCGGAGGTAGCCCAAGTCAGCTCGGGCCGGTCGCTCAAAGGAAGGCGGGCCTCTTTCCCGCGGCTGGAGGGCCGCCGGGCGAAGCAAGGAGGGGGCTTTTCTCCTGGAGGCGAAAAGAATGGCGGATTTAGTGCAACGGCCTGGATTCAGAAGGTCCCGGATTCCAGGCTGGGCTTTGGCTCCCCCAACGCGGGACCCGGGATGGGAGGGAGGCGGAGAGTTGGGCGACTGCTGTCAAGCCGGGGCTGGAGGCAGGCAGGCAGGCAACAGTGGCGTTTCTAGCTTGCGGAGGGCACCTCGGTCAACGCGAGCCTCGAGGCTGTGGAAGCCGAAGAGGCCTCTGTACGCTCTCAAGCCAGAGCTGGCCCGGGGCGCTTCTCCACCAGCCACCTCCGGGCAAGCCCGGGAGAGCGAAGGGAAGCGGCTGAGGGAGAGGAGGGGGCGCAATCTAAGGCCCCGGGCAGGGCAAAGCGCAGGGAAGCCCCAAAGGCGCTCCTGGTGCCGGGCGGGAGGGGACAAGCTGCTGCCTCCCTCCCCGCCTGCCTGCTGACTCAGGCGGAGGCTGAGGAGGGTCAGCTCAGGTCAGGCTGCAGCAGCGGGGGCGGGGCGGGCTCTTCCCGCCCCCGCCGCACTCCGCTGCCCCTACAGGACAGTTGCACCGCACAGACCGGGAAGAGAGCGCGGGAGAGAAGAATTTAGAATTAGAATTTATTTGACTTTTATCCCGCACCTGTCTCCCCGAAGGGACTCGGGGGGAAGGTGGGACGGATTCCTTTGGAGGCGGGGTGTGCGCGCGCGGGTGCTTACCGAGCAGAGATGCGAACGGGATGTCACGTGCTCAGACCCCCCCCCTCCAAAAACCCCAGCAAACAATACTTTAAAGAAGGGGGCCCCCTCCCCCCCCGAAGGAAAGGGGAGGCATCTTTCTCCCCGTGGCCGGGCTGTAATGGGGCGGGCTCTGGCCTTGAAAGTGATACGAATAGAGCCTCTCAGGAGGTCCCTCTGCCGTTGCCTTCGACCGCGGCCAGGAAAGGCGGGTAGCCTTTACCTGCCAGGAAACAGCCAGAGAAAGGCCCGCTTGCTGTCCCGCTTGCTGCTTTCGCCAGCGGTTCCGAGCGGGGGGGGGGGCTGCAAAAGGGCGCTCCTGTCCACCCCCGCCAGAGAACAAAGGGGGAGGAGGCGGTATTCCCCCCCCCCGAAGCATTCCCCATGGTGCACAGCCAGGGACGTCGGCGATGAGGAGGGTCTCTCTACCTCCACAGGACCCTCCTGGAGCGACTTCGGCGTTTCGTGAGCAGGCCGTTGAGTCCCTCCTTCCTTCGGGGGTCCACCTGCGCCTGGCCCGCTTCGGGGAGGGTCCCGGGGAGTCGCCCTCTCTCCTCAGATTAGTTCACCGATCAAGGTGAGATCCTGCAGCCCAGGTGCTTCGTGGAAGAAGAGCGGGGGCTCCGGCAGCCCAGGAGGAACCACCGGTCGGAGGATCCCCGCGCGGCTGCCTTCCGAAGGGCCCGGCGCGCTCCTCCCTCATCCAGGCGCCTCCGGTTCTCTAGCGGGGTGGCGGCTGCGGGGCCGAGATCACCTGTGGCGGAGCCCCCCCCCTTCAGCCCCGCCCGCCCACCCAGACGCAGGGAAGCAGCAGAAGGTCGGGCTGGCCGATTCCGGGAGGGGGGCGCCAGCAGGAGACCCTTCTGCGGTTCTCAAGGCGGGCTGGGGGATTTGGTGGGCTCCGCTACTCGTAGTGAGAAGCGGCGTGGGAAAAATCCTCCCCCGGGCAGAGTTTTAACTCCGATCGGATGGGCTCGGCTGCCCCGGGGGAGACCGGAGTGGTCAGTGGCCGGAGAACTCTCGCTGCCTTCGCTGTCCCCCTCCCACTCCGTTTATACGCGGGCTTTTCCCACGGAAGAAGCGGGCGGCGCTCCTTCAAGGTCATTGCTGCGGGGCCGCCATTCCCAGACGGGCCGCCAGGTGGAGCAGCGCGCCAAGTCCCTGCTTTTCGGCCGCTGCGGCTGAGCCGGGAAGCGGAGCCCGAGCTGTGCCGGGGGCTCCTTTCCCACCGGTGCCCTTAATTCCGGCGGAGCCGCTGCCGTCCGACTCCCGGCTCTGACGCAGCCCAGAGGCTCTTCCGCAGCTGAGCAACCGCTGCAGCGGGGAGTCTTCGGCCAGCAGGGCCCCTGCCGTGGGAGCGCCCCAAAGGGAGCCACTCTGGCGATCAGGCGGGGGGAGGGGCACAAAGAGTGTCCTTGGGAAGAGTTTAAAGAGGCTGACCGATACCTGGTCAATCAACCTCCGTCCCTCTGGCCTGGCCTGAGTGGCGCTTGGGGTGCTGGCAGGCAGGCAGGCAGGCAGGCAGGCAGGCAGGGAGGGAGGGAGGGGGAAGGAGAATCCGGGCACCGCTCACAGCGTCAAGGGGGTGGTTGAAAAGCCCGCAGAGGAAACATGTAAAGCGACAATAAAAAGGCAGCCAAACCCAACCAAAAGAACCGGCAGACTTTCTTAGGGAGTCCAAGGAGAGCGAAGGCCGGGCGTGTGCATGCAGGCATCCCGCCTGGACAGTCCTTTTCTCCAACCGGGTCCTTCAGCCATACTGGCTGGGAACCATAGGCACTGGAGTCCCAACTCCTCTGGCAGGCAGGCAGGCAGGTCATTGGAGGGAGCCATGGGGAGTCTGAGCCTGGGGAAGAAGGGAGGGGGGTGCTGGATGGCAGAAGGGAAGCGGGATCTGGACGGTCAACCTCATGGTCCCAATTCCTCCGGCTCTTCCTCCTCTTGCCAGCCGCAGGGTCACTTTTCCCAAGTTGAAAGCAAAAGCTTCTGTCGGTTGGCAAAGGCTGCGCCCTCCCCTGCCCCCCACCCTCCCAGGAGGCTCTGCAGGTCTCTGAGGCTCCTTGACCAGGCTTTGCATAGTTAGCATGATAACATATTTATTCATATTATGTTCATATATTAAGATGCCATATGGGAGCATCAGGACCCCTTGACGTTATTAGCACCCCGGGACGGGTTAGGCCCTCCTGACGGTGCCCTCAAGGCAAAGGAAAGGCTGGAAATGAGCAATCTGAGAAAAAGAAAAAGCCAAGAGAAACACAAGGCTCAGCTGGTTATTACAAGGCTCCTCCAATAGAGGAGGAGGAGGGGGAGGAGGGGGGATGGAATAGAGCAGGGGTCCCCAACCTTTGCAACTTTAAGTCTGAAGGACTTCAGCTCCCAGACTTCTCCAGCCAGCAAAGCTGGCTGGAGAATTCTGGGAGCTGAAGTCCTTCAGACTTAAAGTTGCAAAGGTTGGGGACCCCTGGAATAGAGTGAAGAACAGAATAGGGTAGGGTGGAGGAGGAGGAGGAGAATGGAATAGAATGCAGAATACAGCAGAATAGAGTAAGAATAGGTTGGGATGGAATAGAATAGAATGCAATAGAAGAGAATTCAGAAGAGAAGGGAAGAGAAGAGAAGAGAATTAAGAATGGAATGGGAATAGGAATAGGAATAGGAAGAGAAGAGAAGAGAAGAGGGATGTGGGGGCTCCTGAGGAAATCCAGGGCCTCCCTTGGGTGTCCTGACACTGAGCAGCTGCAGAATTTTTTCCGCCAGAAGAACCCAGTGGATCCACTGAAGGTGAATCTGGACGGCCGAGAGTGGGGATTGGTCCTTTCCATTTGCCCAGGGCTTGCAAATGCCTTCCTGAGTGGAGCAGGGAGGAGCTGAGGCTTTTCTGTTGAAAGGGGCAGCCCAGCCCGTCACCCGCAGGGCCCCTTTCCAAGGCTCTTCCGGCCCATCCATCACCCGCGGAGGATATTTTCCACCTCCTTATCGGGGGCTCCATCTGTCCCAGGCTCCTCTGGCGTCTTCGCCCCCACCCGCACAAGGCCATGACGTCCCCAAAGCTCAAGGGTGGCACAGGCTGCATCCCCACCCCCCACTGCTCCCCCAGAGAGCATCCAAACGGTCCCCCCTGTAAGCAGGCCTCCTGTTGGGCCACCAATGGCTAGCAGGGAGTTGGCCCTGAGCCCAAAGCCCTGCAGCCTGGCTCCTGATGGGCTGAGTAGTGGGGGGGGGGCTCCCCGACTTGCAAGGCATAGAGGCCTCCCTCACTGGATGGTTGTTCAGGCTTGTCAAGGGGACGCAGTGCGCCTCCAAGGGCTGGGCCACAATTCAGTCAAGGTGGGGGCTCCAGCCTTAAGATCAAGGCCCTTTTCATGTTTGCCCTGTCAATCAAACAGAGATGGGCTTTATTGGATGGCTGCCATACTGAAGTTTTTGACCCCTCCCCACAGATGCCCCAGGCAATTCAGGAACTAGTTCAGTCCAGTCTAGGGAAGAGAAGAACCAGGGGAGACCGGAGGGCAGCCTTCCGATACTTGATGGGCTGCCACAGAGAGGAGGAAGGGGCTCAAGCTATTCTCCAAAGCACCTGAAGAGCAGGACAAGAAGCAACGGGTGGAAACTAATCCTGGAGAGAAGCAGCCTAGAATTAATGGGAAAATTCCTGACAGTCGGAACAATTAACCGGTGGAACAAATTGCCACCAGAAGCTGTGAATGCTCCAACCCTGGAGGTTTTCAAGAAGAGATTGGACACCGCCCCTTGTCTGAAGTGGCTATCCGGGTCTCCTGCTTGAGGAGGGGGTTGGACTAGAAGACCTCCGAGGTCCCTTCCAGCTCTGTTATTCTGTTAATTCCCTGCTTCTTTCAATAGGACTTGGCCCTCCGTCCCCTGCTGCCCTTCAGTGCCCCACTGACCCTCAGGGACCAGGCTCCACACTCCGCCCTGCCTCTATTCCTGCTGGTCCTGGGGGAGGGGCTGCGAGACCCCTGGCTGGAACGGCCCCTGCCGCCCATCATCCCCAACCCTTGGGAGGGGGCAGAGAACCCCCTACAAGCGTCTGCTGAGCCTTGGCAGGGAGCTCCTCCCCCCACCCACCGCTGCACTTCCAAGGTGCCCCCCCCCCAGGGCAGAGCCAGGACTGGGTTCTGCCCAGCCTGCAGAGTGGGAGAAGCCAAGGAGGAGGAGGAGGAGGAGGAGGAGGAGAAGGCAATGCAGGGAATCCTCTGCTTACAACCACAATTGAGACCCACATCTCTGTTGCTAAGGGAGACAGTTGTTAAGTGAGTTTTTCCTCATTTTACGACCTTCCTCGCCACAAGTGTTAAGTGAATCGGGCTTCCCCATTGACTTGGCGGATCACGTGACCCCAGGAGGAGGCTGCAACCGTCAGAAGCCCATGCCAGTTGCCAGGCCTCCAACCTCTGATCACGTGACGGTGGGGATGCAAAACAGTCATAAGACACTTTTCTAGCACTGCTGCAAGGGGTCATTAAGCGAGTTGTTGTAAGTCAAAGGGTTACTTTTAAATAAAGGGGCTGCCTCCCCTCGGCTCAATTTCTGCTCTGAATTTGGGTCTCCTGGGGGAGGCGATGACCCCCCCCCTGAAGCAGGGAGACCCCCCCTCCTCCCTCTCAGGCTCCCCAAGAAAGGGAAACAGCGGCAGGTGTTTAATCCTGGGGTGGGGGTGGGTGGGTGGGGGTGGAAGCAGGGGAAAGGAAGGCGGGGAGGCTGCAACCCCCTCCCCTCCTGGGGTCTCTTGGCCTTAAGCTCTGCACGGGGAGCCCCCTCCCGTCCCCAGGCCCATGCGCCACTTCAAAGGGGCTCGCCGCTTCCCTCTTCCAAGAGCCCCCCCTCCGGCCGCTGCCCAGCCTTGCCCTCCTGACCTTTGTGGTATTTTTAGCGCAGGGAGAAGTTCAGAGGCAAAAGGGCTTCCTCCCACGTCATTTGGAGCTCTGCTTCGCCTCCGGGAGGCTGTGGGGCCTCTGCCGCCCTCACTCATGGGGCAGCCCCCTTAACTGGAGGGGGCCATCGGCCCATGGGAACCCCCGCCTGCCAAAATTGTGCCGGTCCTTCTCCTACCTTCTCCTCCCGGGGCACCTTTAGGGTCCTTTGAAGCTGGCAGGAATCCCTCCCAACTTGGCCCGCTTGAAGACGGGTGGGCTTCAACTCCCAGGATTGCCCAGCCAGAATTCTCTGGGCGTTGAAGCCCACCCGCCTTCTTCAAGTGGCCACGGTTCAGGAACATGGGTTCAAAGGAGCAGCCCCTGACCCGTTGGGCACCAGAACTGGGACCGGTTCTGGGGAGAAATCTTTTTCTGCTGACCGGAGGGGCTTTGGTTTCCCCTGCTGCCTGCATCCCACCGGTGGGGTTTGGCTTATTTGTGGGGATCGGTTCCTGGGATGCCACGGCCCGGCGCCAGTCCAGGTCCCGGGGGTGGGGGCCCCCTGCTTTAAAACCCCGGGCCTCCCCATGAATGCTGGGGTTCAATCCTTGTGAAGTATGTGTGGCTGGGGCTGCCATAATAATAATAATAATAATAATAATAATAAATTGAGATTTATTAACCGCACCCTCTCCCCACAGGGACCCGGGGCGGTGCACAGGCATAATTAAAAACAATGTACAATAATACAAACATTACTTAAAATAGAATTAAATAAAATTACCCGTGCTAAAAATATAAAATTAAAAACCCATTAAAATTTGTAGTTAAAAGACAGAGAGAACTATTCAAGGCCGGCCAGTCGAAAGAGATGGGTCTTCAATTTTACACGGAAGGAGCGGAGGTCGGTGGTCGTTCTAATATCAGGGGGAAGGTCGTTCCAGAGGGCCGGGCCCGCCACAGAGAGCGCCCTTCCCCTGGGCGTCGCCCGCTGACAAAGTCTAGTGGACGGCACCCGGAGAAGCCCCTCTCTGTGGGAGCGAATCGGTCGTGAGGATGTGTGGGGCAGGATCCGATCTCGCAGATAGCTAGGTCCCGAGCCATGGAGCGCTTTGAAGATGATAACTAACACCTTGAAGCGCACCCGGAAGACGACAGGTAGCCAGTGCAGCTCGCGCAGGAGCGGTGTTACGTGGGCAAACCTAGAGGTGCCCATAATTGCTCGCGCGGCCGCATTCTGAACTAACTGAAGCCTCCGGGTGCACCTCAAGGGGAGCCCCATGTAGAGAGAGTTACAATAGTCCAGTCGGGATGTCACGAGGGCATGAGTGACTGTGCGAAGGGCGTCCCGATCCAATAGGGGGCGCAATTGGCGAACCAGGCGAACCTGGTAAAACGCCCTCCTGGCCACGGCTGTCACTTGCTCTTTCATAGACAGCCGGGTATCCAGGAGGACACCCAAATTGCGCGCCCCATCCACAGGGGCAAGATGTTCGCCCCCTATGGCCAGCGTTGGAGAAAGCTGGTTGAATCGGGCAGCCGGAAACCACAGCCACTCGGTCTTGGTCGGGTTGAGCCTAAGTCCGTTACTTCCCATCCAGATCCGCACGGCTTCCAGGCACTGGCACATCACCGCTACGGCATCGTTGGGGTGGTTTGGGGTAGATATGTACAGCCATAGTGACCCCAACAACCCCCCCCCCCACAGATCCCCCAGGCAATTCAGGAACTAGTTCAGTCCAGTCTAAAGAGGAGAAGGACCAGGAGGGTCAGGGGAACAGCCTTCTGATACTTGAGGGGCTGCCACAGAGAGGAGGAAGGGGCTCAAGCTATTCTCCAAAGCACCTGAAGAGCAGGACAAGAAGCAACGGGTGGAAACTAATCCTGGAGAGAAGCAGCCCAGAATTAAGGGGGAAATTCCTGGCAGTCGGAACAATTAACCGGTGGAACAAATTGCCACCAGAAGCTGTGAATGCTCCAACCCTGGAGGTTTTCAAGAAGAGATTGGACACCGCCCCTTGTCTGAAGTGGCTATCCGGGTCTCCTGCTTGAGCAGGGGGTTGGACTAGAAGACCTCCGAGGTCCCTTCCAGCTCTGTTATTCTGTAATTCTCTGTGTGTGTGTGTCTTCTGGCCCTCTGCGGTGGCTTGAGGTCTGTGGGTGCTGCAGAGACAGAGCCCCCCCCCTCTTGGGGGGAGGTATCTTTGGAGGAATAAAGGAGAATATTTGTAGCTCAGGGTAGACGTGAGGAGTCCCTGAGGCTGGCTGGTTTCATACCCAAATTAGGAAACAACATCAGTGCTAGAAGGGAGGGGGGTTGTGGAGAGGAGGAAGAGGAGGGGGGGCACTGTGGGGCCCTTGGTGCTCTCTGAGCTTGGTTCCCCCCCCTTTGCAGACATTTCATGACCCAACTAGGTAACATCTTCAGTGCTAGAAGGGAGGGGATCAAGGGGAGGAGGAGGGGGAAGAGGAGTGGCAGGGGGACCCTGTGGGCTCCTGGGTGCTCTCTGAACTTATATTGAGTTTCACGACCCCACAAAGTAACACCATCAGTGCCAGCTGATGAGACAACCTAGCCCAGGTGACGTGGCCTCATTTGGGGCATGAAACGACGGAGACCCCCTGTTCCCACTTCCCGGGCCAAATGCCAGCAGAAGCCCACGAGAGCTTCTCTTTCTCCGGGTGTTTCAGAGCCCCAGAGAAAGAAACGAGGGTTGGGCTCTTTGTGCTCCCAGGGAAGAGGATCCCTTGGGGAGATTCCTTCGGGATCCCGAGCGGCTGGAGGGCCCAGAGCTCCTCGGGAGAAACTTCGATGCCTCCGATGGTTTTCCTCTTGAATGAAGGTGGGGGTTCTTGAGCGTTGACCCTGGCTCTGCTGTCCAGGACCTGCCCATCCTCTGCTGATCTCCGGCCATCCTTTCCTCTGGGCTCCTTCTGCCTCTTGCTCCTTCTCCTCCGACATGCCCGGGGAGACGTGTGGAAGGAAACCGGGGGCCCTTCTGCTCCTTTCCTTGGCCCCAGAGGCCTCGCCCCCTTCCTGGCTTAGGAGCAGGGAAAAGCATCGGGGCCGACCACGCCTGGCTCCCCCACCCTCCCTGCTGGACGGCTGTCCTTGGGCGGGTGGGGAAGGGGGGCGGGGCAGGGGAGGTCCACTCTCATAAAAGAGCCCTCGGCCGGCTGCCTCTCCAGGAGAGCCCAGAGCGCCAGAGATGGGGGCATGCAGCCGTCTGAGCCCGCGCTCTGCTGGCCGGGGCCTCTCTCGGGCCCTCTCCCTGGCCCCCGCGGTGGTGGCTCAGCTGAACCCCCCCAAGGTGCAGCCCTTCGAGGCCATCCCTCGCCACGGGCACAACGCCTGGCTCAACCTCTTCCAGTTCTGGAGGACCAACTCTTTCCAGAACTTCCACCACGTCATGGACAGGAACTTCCAGAACCTGGGACCCATCTACAGGTGAGTCTCTCCTCCTCCCACCCCCCCTGGAAGGGGGCCAGATGGATGCCACTCCGGGCTTTCAGGGGGTGGGATTGGTGGGTCACCCGAGGGGGCTTGGGGGGAGGGTCCCCATGAGGTCAGCTAACCCCGAGGGAGCGTGCACGCGTGATTGTGTGTGAGAGAGAGGGAGGGGGAAAGAGAGAGAAAGAAAGAGATGGGGGGGAGAGATTGAGAGGCAATCCTTGGTGCCCTCTGAGGGGTTTTTTTCTCTTGCAGGACCCAGCTAAGTGCCATCATCAGTGCTAGAAGATGCAACCTTCCTCCCTTCTAGCACTGATGACGTTACCTACCTGGGTCATGAAACGTCTGCATGAAAACCACCTAGCTGAACGAGCCCCAAAGGAGATTTCAACCCTGAGCTGCAAAGATTTCCCCTTATGAGAGAGAAAGTCAGATCCCAGACTCTTCGCTTTTGGGATTGTTACATGTTATTTTAACACACACACAAACACACACGCAAAGCCCTCCCTCCGAATGACCCCTCGGAGACCACCTCACTTCAGGAATCTCTCCCCCCCACACACACCCTAAGATACAGTGAATGCCTCCAAAGCCTCGAGCGGCCTGCCTGAAGGACGTGGTCCTGGCTGAGGACGTCCGTCCGGAGGGTTGAGGGGGATGGGTGGGAAGGTCGCCATTATCTTTACGGTGGCTCAGTGGTTGGAGGGCAGTACTGCAGGCGGCTTCTCTGCTGCTGACTGCCTGTAATTGGGCAGTTTGAGTTTCACCAGCTCCAGGTTGACTCAGCCTCCCGTCCTTCCGAGGTCCATAAAACGAGGAGCCAGATTGTTGGGGGCACAAGAGCCCGACTCTGTAAACGGCTTAGAGGGGGCTGGGAAGCCCTGGGAATAAGTGCTAGTAGAAGGAAGGAAGGAAGGAAGGAAGGAAGGAAGGAAGGAAGGAAGGAAGGAAAGATGGAAGGAAGGAAGGAAAGACGGAAAGACGGAAGGAAAGACGGAAAGAAGGAAGGAAGGAAGGAAAGACGGAAAGAAGGAAGGAAGGAAGGAAGGAAAGACAGAAGGAAGGAAGGAAGGAAAGACAGAAGGAAGGACAGAAGGAAGGAAAGACAGAAGGAAGGACAGAAGGACAGACGGAAGGAGGAAGGAAGGAAGGAAGGAAGGTAGGAAGGAAGGACAGAAGGAAGGACAGAAGGACAGATGGAAGGAAGGAAGGAAGGCAGGAAGGAAGGAAGGAAGGAAGGGAGGGAGGGAGGGAGGGAGGGAGCGAGCGAGGGAGGGCGCAGTGGTGAGAATGCAGTATTGCAGCCTAACTCTGCCCACAGCCAGCAGTTTGATTGGCTGACTCTGCCAATGGCTTAGCGAGGGCGGTGAAGCCCTGTGAAGGGGGATATAAGGGCTCTGGCTATCTGGGGGCAGACAAAGGAGGGGTTGGGGTCTCCTGGTCATGATCCAGACGTGTTGGAGAAGGCCTGGCCCAAGCCTTCCGAGTCCAGAGAGGTTCTACCTGCCTCTAAGAGGGCAAGGGGCCCTGAGGCCGGGAGGCGCCTGGGCTAAGGTGGGGAGGGAAGCGCAGGGCGAGGGGCTCCACCTCCTCTTCTTCCCTCCCAAACTTTTAATACCTGCGTCTCACCTGGCCTTGAAAAAAGTGACTGAGGGCCTCCCCTTCCCCCCCATCACAGCCCTTTCAGAATCCCCTCGGTCACCTGATCAAAATTTGCACCCGTGGCAATTGGCACCTGTACTTAGGAACCTTGCGGTGTCCCGGGGTGGGGCTTGTGCAGGGGGTTGGACTAGAAGACCTCCAAGGTCCCTTTCCAACCCTGTTATTCTCCTATCCTTTTAAAAACCCTGTGACGAACTTACCAACGGCAGCGATTCGCTTAAGGACCGAGGTGAGGAAGGTTGCAAAACGGGCCCAAGGTCACAGAACAAACGTTTTGCATAGCGACAGAAAAGCTGGGCTCAATGGCTGTCATAAGTCGAGGACTGTCCGCCGGGCGTGGTAGCAGGCAAGGGAGAGAAGGCGCCTGGCCAGGATCTGGGAGTTCTTGCCTGCCTAGCCTCCTTCGCATCCAGAGGGGGAGACTGAGGCCCCCCAGGAGGGGGAGGAGGAGGGGGGGTCTTTGCAAGGCAGGCAATGCTTCAGGAGGGAGGCGGTGAAGGTGCTTCCTCGGATGTACACGTAGTCCTTGACTTATGACCGTAATTGGGCCCAACATGTCTGTTGCTAAGTGGGACATTTTTCACGGTTGTTCAGTGGATCACTGCAGTCGATAAGTCAGACACATGGTTGTTAAGTGAATCTGCCTTCCCCCTGGACCTTGCTTGTCAAAGGTCACAGAAAGGGATCACGTGACCGTCATAAATACGAGTCCGTTGCCAAGCACCTGAATTCTAACCACGTGACCGGCAGCGTTTCTAAGGGCAAAAATGGCCATAAGTCTCTTGTTTCCCAGCACCGTTGAAACTTCAAACGGTCGCTAAATGGACCTCTGTAAGTTGAGGACCAGCTGTGCAAAGACGGAGAGGATTCCTGAGTGAGAATGGAAAGCCCTGAACAGCCATAAAGGAGAAGATTTGCCGCGGGGACCATCGACCGGAGCAAAGCAACCTATGGCCAGACGCTTCCCGATTTGGGTCGGGGGGGGGCGGCTGCAGGGGACGAGTTGGGCAGGAGGAGAGGCTCTTTTAATGCCTTGCAAGCATTCTTGTGAGAGGGCACAAAATAAATCACACACACACTGTGACTCGGCCAAGAAGCATCAACTGCAGAGTCTCCAGAGGCTGGTTCTAGAAGAGGAAAAGTCCTTGGGTGGAAGGAGGGGAAGGCCGAAGCCTGCCTGGCAGTGACAGGGGGTCCAAGAGCAGAACGGAGGGAGGGAGGTGGGGAGGAAGAGGAGTGGGGACCTTGACTCCCAGAATCCCCCTGCCAGCCAGCAGAGAAGGGGCAGAGAAGAAGAGGGGCTTGGGGGAGGCAACAATGGAAAACTCAAGTAGGAACAATAAAAAGCAAGGCTTCCCAAACTTGACAACTTTAAGACTTGTGGACTTCAACTCCCAGAGCTGGCTGGAGAATTCTGGGAGTTGAAGTCCACAAGTCTTCAAGTTGCCAAGTTTGGGAAGCCCTGATTATAAAGGATGCTTTGCACTCATTCAGCCTGCCTGGTAGTTTCATGAAACGAAGGACCAGGGGAGACACGAGAGCCTCTTCCGGTATTTGAGGGGCTGCCCCAAAGGAAAAAAAAAGGGGGGACGGGTCGATCTATTCCCCAAAGCCCCAGAAGGCAAAGACAAGAAGCAACGGATGGAGGAGAGAAGCAACCTGGAATGGAGGAGAAACTTCCTGACCATTAACCGGTGGGACTGCTTGCCACCAGAACGTGTGGGAGCTCAATCGAGATTTGAAAGAAGAGACTGGACAGCCAACTGCCTCGAATGGCAGAGGGCCTCTTATTCGATCAGGGGGTTGGACTAAATGACCTCCAAGGTCTCTTTCAGCTCCCTTGTTCCGTATTCGAGTCTTCCCTCTCCTGTCTGGCCTTGGGGTGGAAGCGTATGAGGGAGAGGCTTCTCCTTGCAGCCCTTTGGGTCTCCAGCACTGCTTCTATCTGGGGAAAGCACCCAAGCTGGCATCACCCCCTCATGCCGGGAGGAGCTGTGGAGCCCCCCCCCCCCCGCCTTCTGCTCTCTGGATGAGCAGACGGAGCTCCGACTCCAGCAAGACGCAGTTCCTCTTGGGTACGGAGGTTCTTCTCCTGGACCCTTGGATGTCTTCTAGTCCAACCCCCTGCTCAAACGGGAGATCCTACACCATTCCAGACAAGGGGCTGCCCACTCCGGCCTCTTCTTAAAGACTTCCAGGGTTGGAGCCCCCATCTTGTTGTTGCTTCTTGTCCCTTGTCCTGCCCTCAGGTGCTTTGGAGAATAGTTCCCCCCCCCCCGATTCTATGGGGCAGCCCCTCAAATACTGGAAGATGCTATAGTGTCACCCCGGCTCCTTTTCTTCACTCCCTTGCTCTGGAATGCCCTCAGCCCCCTCAGCCCCCCCCTCCTCAAGACAGCACTGATGCAGTAGGCATTGCGTGAGTGTGTGTGTGTGTGTGTGTCTGTTTAAGTGGGTTTTTTGTAGTCTATATTATTACATAGACCAGACTAGGAAATCAATTCCCCAGGAAGTCTAAAACTACTTATATTGAGTTTGGCTGGCAGAATCTTGCCTGCCTGCCTGCCTGCCTGCCTGCCTGCCTGCCTGCCTTCTTTCTTTCTTTCTTTCTTTCTTTCTTTCTTTCTTTCTTTCTTTCTTTCTTTCTTTCTTTCTTTCTTTCTTTCTTTCTTTCTTTCTCTTCCTTCCTTCCTTCCCTCCCACTTTCTTTCTTTCTTTCTTTCTCTTTCTTTCTTTCTTTCTTTCTTTCTTCTTCCTTCCCTTCTTCCTTCCTTCCTTCCCTCCCTCCATCTTTTTCTTTCTTCCTTCCTTCCTCCTTCCCTCCCTCCCTCCCTCCCTCTTTCTTTCCTCCTTCCTTCCTTCCTTCCTTCCTTCCCTCCCTCCCTCCCTCCCTCCCTCTTTCTTTCTTTCTTTTCCTCCCTCCCTCCCTCCCTCCCTCCCTCCCTTCCTTCCTTCCTTCCTTCCCCCTCTTTCCCTCTCTCCCTCTTTCTCCTCCCTCTCTCCCCTCCCCCTCCCTCCAGGCTCTCTGCTCTGGTCCCAGTTCTCCCCGTGACCGGATTCTGTTGCTTTGGCAGGGAGACGGTGGGCAGCCATGACAGCGTCAACGTCTTCCTGCCACAAGATGCCGCCCAGCTCTTCCAGACGGAGGGGATTTTTCCACGCCGGATGGGCATTGATTCGTGGCTCGCCCACCGCGCCCTCAGGAACCACAAATGCGGCGTCTTCCTATTGTAAGTTAGGGCCCTGCATTCAGACGAGGTCACTGCAGGGCACCTTCTCCCGAGGGGGGAGGCCTCACTCACCCTCTCCGGCCACCAGGACAGCCCCGGCAGAGGAGGGCAGCCCCGGAAGGAAGGTGCCTCTCCTGCTTTGAACCCAGACAGTCCTGCTCCGGCTGTTTCCAGTGAGCAGCCGATCTCTGATGGAAGTCTCATGGGGGCAGATTTAAAGGAAGCCTCCAAGAGCTTGGTGGGATGTCTCCAGAAGGAGAACCCCCAACCACAGACAGGAGAGTCTCATGGAAAGTGGACCTTGGGCTGAAAGGGCCTTCCCCTATCTGGGCTCAGCAACCTTCTCAAAACGATGTCTGTGGAGATTCTCCGTCATGCAAGTCCTGGTTGTCCCAAAGGTGGGGTTTTTTTTTCAAGAGGCAACTGGAGTTTTGGGGTTTTCCTTTGAAGACGTTTCCCTTCTCCTCCAAAGAGCGTCTTCTGCTCTGCCTGGATGGCGTGGGAGGATTGATCCTCCTTGCAGGCAGCTGGTTCTTTGCATCCTCTGAGAGGGTCCTTGAGGCCACTTGGAGGTCCATCTGTGTCCTCAGGGTCTCCTGAGGGGTGCAAAGGGCTGTGGGGCCTTCTTGGAAACTGCTGAAAGGACCGTGTGGTGTAGACTGGAGAGAGGTGAGGGCTGGTCCCTCCCCTTCTGTTGAGGGAGGGCTGCTCAATTTGGACATAGATGCCCTCTTGGACCCCCTCTTTCGAACCAGTGATCCTGCCTGTCCAAAACGTGGACTTTGCTGTCTCCAAAAGAGTGGGCCTCCTCTTTGAAATGCAGGTGGGCTGCTGAATCCTGTCCTGGTGGGTTTCTTCTCCTACTTCTTGTGCTAATGTTGACATGGATGGACGATTCATGGAAGGTGGGGGTGGGGGGGTCTGAAGGGGCTTGAGTGGAAAGGGGGAAAGGTCTGGATTGGGAAGAGCAGAGCAGAGGTGGGATTCAGCAGGTTCTGACCAGTTCTGGAGAACCGGTAGTGGGGATTTTGAGTAGTTTGGAGAACCGGTGAATACTACCTCTGGCTGGCCACGCCCCTATCTATTCCCTGCCTCCCGAGTCCCAGCTGATGGGGAGGGAATGGGGATTTTGCAGTCTCCTTCCCCTGCCATGCCCACCAAGCCACGCCCACGGAACCGGTAGTTAAAGTTTCTGAATCCCACCAGGAGAGAGACAAGGGAGGCTCCTGCAATGAAGGGGGGCTCGGAGGTCTTGCATGGAGAAATGCTGGGAGCCAGGCCTCACCTGTAGGGGTGGCCTTATCTCGCAGGAACGGGGAGGAGTGGCGCTCCGACCGGCTCATCCTCAACAAGGAAGTGATCAGCCCTGCCGGCACCCGTAAGTTCCTGCCCTTCCTCAACACAGTGGCCGAGGACTTTGTGGCCTTCATGCACCGGCAGGTCAGAAAGAACGCCCGAGGGACTCTGACCGTTGACCTCTACCACGACCTCTTCCGCTTCACCCTGGAAGGTACAGGCAGGCCTCCCAAGAGGGCCCCGTCCCAGCAGGGTCTCGCTCACTTCTGCATGCGACCCACCCTCGGAGGCTCCCTCTGAAAGCCAGGCCGGGCCTCCTTCCTCAGGCAGGCTAGGCGTTGCTTGCAAAGGGACCAGAAAAGGACCCCGAGGGGCCCCTCCAGCAGGGGGAGGGTCCAAGACTGGTAGAGAAACAGGCAGTCACAAGAAGGGCGAGGGTTCTACTTCACCCACTGAGGGCCAAACTTGGCAGGACCGTCTCTACACATGGGGCCCTTGAAGTAACCCTCGCAGGGCAACTGATTCTCAGGGTAAGAATGCTGGACCCGCCCGTGTGAATGGCAGCCTGAGGACTGGCATACCACCCCCTCTACCACTGGGGTGGAACCTGGAAGGCAAGGCAGACTATTAGCGGTATCCCTCCCTAGTTTACCAGAATGTCTGCGGTGGCACCAGCGAGCAGGTGGGGTGCGCATACATCGGAGGACCTAACCCAGGAGGTTAGAGCTGACTTACTGTCCCGTTCCGGCCTTCAGAAGGGGCTGACAGCATTTGATTCCCCTCCTTTCTGTGGCTGGGCCCTGCGGCTTGACCTTCTCCTCTCCTCGTGGCCCTCCATCCAACAGCCAGCAGCTACGCCTTGTACGGGGAGCGCCTGGGTCTTCTGGAGGAAAGTCCCAAGCCCGAGTCCCAGAAGTTCATCAACGCCGTGGAGACCATGCTGCAGACCACGCTGCCTCTGCTCTTCATGCCCCCAGGCCTCATGCGTTGGGCGAACAATCGGCTCTGGCAGGAGCACCTGAAGGCCTGGGACACCATCTTCAGCCATGGTCAGCCTGGGAGGAGCCGGGCAGAGGAGCGGGGGGGGGGGGGTTAGGTTTAGGGTTGGTTAAAGGTCATCCTTAGAGGACTTCAGGGATGGCCTCTGTGCTTCCGGAGTGACCCTCAGGCCCCCTAAACATCTCAGCGCCTGCCGTCCGGTTGGAGGCGATGGGAGAAGTGGGGGGGCTCAGAAGGGAGGAAGCTGCTCCAGCATGACTGAGCCTCTCTCCACCCGGCCACTCCGGAAGCCCTCTTCCCACCGAGGAGGAGGATGGCTTGGACAAAGGAGAGGCTTGGCAGCTCAGGGTTGAGCTCAGGTGTGGTCTCTCTGAGCTGGGTGGGTTTCTTGCAGACGTTCCATGACCCAACTAGGTAGCGTCATCAGTGCTGGAAGGGAGTGGGGTTTGCAGGGAGGAGGAGGAGGAGGAGGAAGGAAGGGAGGATGAGAAGGAAGAAAGAAAAAAGAAGGAAGAAAAAGAAAGAAAGAAAGAAAGAAGGAAGGAAGGAAGGAAGGAAGGAAGGAAGGAAGGAAGGAAGGAAAGGAAGGAAGGAAGGACTGTGGGGTCCCTGGTGCCCTCTGAGTTTGGTGGTTTTTTTGCAGGCGTTTTGTGACCCATAATAGGTAGGACCCCCAGTGCGCAGGAGTGGGCTCCCCTGCAGGCTCCCCCTGAGTATCTCAGAAGGTCCAGCCCTTCTCCTTGCTGGGGAAGATGGGGGAGGTTGTCGGGTGGGATATGGAGCCCCTGGCGCCCCCTTCCCTCCTGAAAACTGCTTTGGGGCCCAGCCCCTGTTGTGCACGGCACCCCATTTCCCTTCAGATTCCCCGTGTCCTGGGGGGCGGGACCCACATGGAGCAGGGCCAGGGTCTCGGGGAGGGGGTGGGGGGGCTGCTGCTGACAGGGCTCCCCCTCCTTGGGTCGTCTCTTCCAGCTGACAAATGCATCCAGAACATCTACCAGGAGTTCTGCCTGGGGAAACCCCGCAAGTATTCGGGCATCATGGCGGAGCTGCTGGTCCAGGCCGAGCTGCCTCTCGACTCCATCAAGGCCAACGTCACTGAGTTAACAGCCGGGGGTGTGGACACAGTGAGTGCGCCTCTGGGACCCACCAGTTATACCCAAGGAAGCACAAGGACGCCTGGTGCCCCATGGAAGACGCACACGCTTCCCCCTGGCCCTCCTGGGGGTGGGGAACCTCTAGGAATGTGTGTGTGTGGGGGGGGCAGACCCCTGAGTTCCCCCCAGTTTTTATCTTTAGTGTGGGAATCTTCCCCTCCATTCTTGGGCTGATTCGCAGCTGAGAACAATATTTGTGATGCGGCTTCAGCTGCTTGCAAGAAAACCAGCAGCCCCCAAGCGTCCGTCTTTACCCTGCTTTGCAATGCCAGCCTTCCAAAGGCTCTTAAGCCCCCAAGGTAAAGAAAGGGGCTGCCAGGTTGCCCAGGAGCCGCTTCCTGACGTTGGGCAGAGATGCTCCACGCCCCTGGGAAAGGACTCAAAGGCTCTTCTGAGAAGATGGGACAATTGGTCCCAGCATGATGTCTTCATTCGGTATACAATGAGGACACGACAGAAGAGAAGTAAACACACACACACACACAACCCGAGTTATTATACCCACAAGGTAGATGGGGAGGACGGCAGGGAGAGCCTCATAATTGGACGCCCAGATGAGCCACGCGGGCGATCTCGTCTCTGGCCTGGCTTCCTCCAGATCTTCCTGCAGAGGACCTACAGCAGGGATGTCCAAACTTGGGAACTTTAAGACTTGTGGACTTCAACTCCCAGAATTCCCCAGCCAGCAATGCTGGCTGGGGAATTCTGGGAGTTGAAGTCCACAAGTCTTAAAGTTCCCAAGTTTGGACATCCCTGACCTGCAGGGTGTGCAGCCTTGCACAACCCGCTAAATAGTTTGTATATGAGCACCACCGCCCTCGCAAAGAGCAGAACTCTTGCATGTTGACTGGGCGGGGGGGGGGGGGCGGCAATGCAATGGCACTTCTTCCAATGTCACGCCTAATGTGAACAATCATCCAGGCAGAGAGAGAGGCAGGTCCAACCCGGGTTTCCAGCTGAGGGTAGTAACAGTGGCTTCAAAGCTGAAAGGCTGCAGGAGAGTCTGGGGTAGGTTGTCCCTGCGTGGGACTCTGAACCATTTCTCCCCCTCCTCTCTCCTTCCCTGCCCTCCTCTTCCCTCCCTCCCTCCCTCCCTCCCTCCCTCTCCCCCTTCCTGGCCCCCTCACCGCCTCACCCCCCCCCCCCGCAGACGGCCATGCCCCTCCTCTTCACCCTCTTTGAGCTGGCCCGCAACCCCCAGGTGCAGGTGGCCATCCGGGAGGAGATCCGGGAGGCGCAGGCGCAGGGTTCCAAGGAGCTCTCCAAGGTGCTGAGCGCCCTGCCCCTGCTCAAGGGGGCCGTGAAGGAAACGCTGAGGTAAGGAGCGGGGGCCCTGGGAGGGCCTCTGAATGCCTGTGGGGAGCAGCCCCGGTTAAGGGCGTGGAGACTCTGAGTTCTAGTCCTGCCTTAGGCACATGAGCCAACGGGGTGAATCTGAGCCAATCGCCCGGGGATGGTGGGGAGTTCTAGTCTTGCCTTTAGGCCTTAAAGCAGGGGTCTCCAACTTTAAGGCTGAAGGACTTCAGCTTTGCTGGCTGGAGAAGTCCGGGAGCTGAAGTCCTTCAGACTTAAAGTTGCAAAGGTTGGAGACCCCTGTCTTAAAGCCTGCTGAATGGCTTTGGTCTCCTGGTCACTCTGTTTCAGCCCAACCCACCTCGCAGGGTTGTTGTGGGGAAAACAAAGGGAGGGAGGAATATTGTTTACTTTCACCACCTTAAATTGTTTACCGTGTAAAATAGCGACCGGATTCCCATAAAAACAACGTAACGGTGAGAAACCATCTCCCTTCCAAGCAGAAAGTCCTTCTGGATGCTTTCAGCCTTGGCTCCCCTCAACCTTTTCCCTGGGAGGAGGGCAGAGGAGGGGGGGCTGGCCAAGGTCACCCAGCTGCCCCCATGCCTAAGGCGGAACTAGAATTCACAGCCTCCTGGTTTCCGGCCGGCTGCTTTTAACCCCGACCCCCATCATCCAAGCTTTGAAACGGTCAGGGAAAGAGACACCGGCCGTCTCCACGCAGCCTCTCCCCCTCCCTCTCTTCCAGGCTCTACCCAGTGGGCATCACCATCCAGCGCTACCCTCTGCGAGACGTGGTGCTGCAGAATTATTGCGTGCCGGCTGGTGTAAGTGCTCCAGAGTGGCCAAAGGGTCTGCATGTCCCCCGCTTCCCCCTCCCCACCCATCAGAGGCATCGCCCAAGGCTTCCCTGCCGAAGGTCCCAGGCTCAGAGGCCTGTGAAGTTAAACTCCTCAAAGTTACAACAGCCCCCGGGGCCATTTCTCACTTACGACCTCATCGTCCCCATGGTCACCTGATCAGAATTCGGACGCTTGGGAACTGACTCATGCATGCGACCGTCACGGTGGCCCAAGGTCATGCGATCCTCCTTTTTCCTCACTTACGACCATCGCAGCATCAGCCCCTTGGCAACTGGCTCATACTTACGACGGTCACGTGATCCCCGTTTGGGGCCTTCTGACGAGCCAAGTCCACGGGGAAGCCAGATTCACTTAACAACCGTGTGACTCACTTAATTGCAATGATTCACTTAACAACGGTGGCAAGAAAGGTTGCAAGAGAGGGCCACACTCACTGAACCAATGTTTCGCTTAGCGACAGACGCTTGGGGTTTGAAGGTGGTGGTGAAGAATTGGCTCTAAAGGCCAAAATCCCGGGGGGTGGGGCTTTGGACCGATGGGGGCTGGGCGACAACATGAGCCCCCTCAGGAGCCCCTCCTCTCCCGCCCCCAGACCCTCTGCCAGGTGGGCCTCTACTCCATGGGCCGGAGCTCGGCGGTGTTCAAGGACCCCGCGCAGTACAAGCCCTCCCGCTGGCTGGACAAGGAGGACAACAGCTTCAAGGCCCTGGCCTTCGGCTTCGGCTCCCGCCAGTGCATCGGCCGCCGGCTGGCAGAGGCCGAGATGACCCTCTTCCTCATGCACGTGAGTCCCGCCGGGCGGGGGGGGGAGGTGGCGGGGGCCCCAGGCAGCCCACTGCTCCGCCTAGGGGAGTCCTCGACTTGCAACCGCTCCTTTAGTGCCATTGGCAGTCACAACAGCCCTGAGCAAAGGGGTCCGTGCTTCACACTTACGACCTCAAATTCAAGACACGTGGCCACTGACTCATATTTATGACAGTGGCCAGGTCCTGGGGTCACGCGATCCCCCTTTCTGACCTTTTGAAGGGCAAATTCAAGGGGGAAGCTGGGTTTGCTTAACGGCGGGGTCACCAACTCCACCACTGCAGTGATTCGCTTCCCAAACGTGACAGGAAGGTCGTAAAAAGGAAGCAAAACTCCCTTAACGGTCTTGCTTAGCAACGGAAATGTTGGTCGACCGTGGCGGTCAGTCGAGGACTTCCTGTAGAACGGGGGCCAGGGTGTGTGCTTTGCTAGGTGGCCAGCCAGCCGGTGGGGGCTTATGGGGAGGGAAGCCCCCCGGATGCCAAGGGGGAGGCCGGGAGGGCCCTTCCCGGGGGTCTCTCCTCCTCATGGCCCCCCTGGGCCTCTTGCAGATCTTGAGGAACTTCAAGATTGACACCGTCTCCAAGGAAGACCTGCGCACCGTCTACAGCTTCATCCTGAAGCCGGAGAAGCCCCCTCGGCTCACCTTCCGCCCCATTGACTAGGGGGCTCTCCGGGGGGGGGGTCCTCCTGCCCTACGTTCTGCAGGTGGTGGGGGAGGAGGGGGAGGAGGGGCAGGCCCAATCCTCAAAGACCAGGAAGGCTCCCCGTTTGCACAGCTGCCTCCCAACAGCAAACTCCACACTCCTTAGCAGCACTGATGAGGTTACCTAAATGGGTCATGAGACGCCTGCGGAAAACCACCCAGCTCAGAGAGCACCTCGTATCAACCCTGATTCTCCTTCATTGATCAAGTTTCCTCCCCCAGTTCCTTCCTTCTCCCCCCCCCCCCCCATCATGCTGTCATGGGTGGGTGGGGGGAGCAAAATAAGCCCCTCCCTATTTGCAATTAGTGAGGGGGGGGAGAAGAGGGAGGCCTCCTGCAGACTTCAAAGCAGCCTCCAGAATCTCTCTGGGAGGGAGAAGGGCGGTTTCTATTGGGGGGTCAATGAAGAAACCGACCTCCTCTCGGCTTTTTAATTCTACTTTCCGGAGGTTTTTTCCCCCTCCGTCCATGTATGCGAAGGGAATCAAGCAGAAATAAAGAGACGTGGAGCCCATGTTCTGTGATGGACAGCCTTCTGTCAGGGGAGGCCCGCCTGCCCCCCACCCACCCAGGAACTCCAGGGGACGATTGAGGGACCCTTTCCTCTCACAAAGGCCACCTGGGGCCTCCTGGAGGGAGGGAGGGAGGGGTGTGTCCGTCCGTCCGTCCATCGCTGGAGGTTTTCCAGGGAAGACTGAAGAGCCCCAGGCCTGAAATGCTTTGAGGAGGCCTGCCCTGATCTGGGGTTGGACTAGAAGACCTCCAAGGCCCCTTCCAGTCCTAGGCTTCTAGGACGTCATGACTCCCTCACGGAACAGGAAGGCACACAACAAAAGAACGACAGACACAACTGCCGCACAGGGAGTCCTTGACTTACAACGGTTCAGTTAGCGACCGTTTGAAGTTACAACATCACTGAAAAAAGTAACTTACGACTGTTTCCCCCACTTACGACCGTTGCAGCATCCCCGTGGTCACCTGATCAAAATGCAAACATTTGGCAAGCGATTCATATTTATGACGGTTGCAGTGATCGCTTGTGGCTTTCTGCCAAGCACACTCAATGGGGAAGCCAGATTCACTTAACGACTGTGTTACTAACTGAACTGCAGCGATTCACTTAACAACTGCGGCAAGAAAGGTGGTAAAATGGGGCCACGTTCACATAACAACTTTCACTTAACATCATACAATTGGGCTCAATTAAGGGTCCCAAGACGAGGACTGCCTGTACTTAGCAAGTCTCCTTGGGAGTAAAGCTGCCTTGCATGTGGAGAGGGCCAAGAAATGTCATTTTATCCATCCATCCTTCCTCTCTCTCTCCCCCATCTCTATGTACCTACTTACCCATCCTCCATCCATCCATCCATCCATCCATCCATCCATCCATCCATCCATCCATCCATCCATCCATCCATCATCTACTAGTCTCTCTCCCTCTCTCCTTTCTCTCCCTCTCTCCCCCTTTCTCCCTCCCCCTCCCTCTCTCCTTTCTCTCCCTCTCTCCCTCCCTCTCTCCCTCCCTCTCTCTCCTTCTCCCTCTCTCTCTCTCTCTCCCTCCGTCTCTCTAACACACGTAGAAAGAAATCCCCTTCTGGCCTGCAGAGGATCCCCTCCCAAGGCCTCCAAAGGCTTCCATGCCAAAAGTGGCTCTTGGTGGCGATTGCAAAAGTGACCGCAAGCAGCCGGAGGGGAGGGGCCGAGCCCTTCCCCTCCCTTCCCCTTTGGCCTCCTTCTCAGCGGGGTCCGGGGGAGGCCCTCCAGCCCCCTCCCCCGCCTCCCTTTCGACTCCAAAGCAACGTCTGGGGGATCCCCTCTTACGACCTCCTGACAAGGAAAGTCAACCGGGAAGCCAGGTTCACTTAACAACCACGGGGCTATCTGGACGAGTGGAGTGATTCACTTAACAACAGTGGCAAGAACGCTTGTAAAGAAAGAGCCTCTCCCTTGATGACTGGGGGGCTGGAGGGAGGCCAGAGGCTTCCTTTGCAGACCCAGGAAGTGGAGCCCGAGCTGAGGAGGGGGCTGGCGAGGCTGAGTCCGCCCACTCCCACTTCCCCCACACAGGCTGCAGGGGAGGCAGAAACGGCCTGGCGTTGCCCCCTTGGGCTCGGTCGGCTTCCAGCCGTGAAGGCCTTCTGGGGAGGGGACAGGCGCCCTCTCCCTGCCCATTGCCCCCCCCCTCACGGCTGCAGGGGCACGGCCTTCCCCCAAGACCCCGCCAGAAGGGAGGCAGGCTGCCAGCCAGGGCATGGGCAAGGAGGACACAGAGAGAGAGAGAGAGAGAGAGAGGGAGGGGGAGGGAGGGAGGGAGGGAGTCTTTGTGCCCCCAGATGCTGAAACCGGTCCTCCTGCAGCAGGAAGCAGGGCTGCATGGCAGGGAGAGCAGAGCCCCTGGGGTGGCAGGCAAAGGGGGAAGCAGCAGGGAGGCTCCGAGGAACGAGAGGCCCACCGAGGGCACAGCAGCCTCAGCAGGAACCCGAGAACCCCCTCCCCCCCCCTCCGATGAGGCGCCTGGCACAAGCGGTTGCAAAACGCTGCTCCGTCCCTCCCAGCCTGGAAGGGGACCCAAAGAACTCCCTGGTCCAAGCTCTGGGAAGCAGCTGCAGCCCCCAAGCCCCCCTCCGAGGCCTGGCGGGAAGGGGCTCCGTCCCCCTGAAGAGCCGCATGTGCTGGGGGGCCCCAGACACCCAGCTGCCCAAGAGACCTTGGCCTTCATTCCTTTTGACAGCTCATCCGTGGTCCCAGAGGCCTCCTCCATGCTGCTGGCCACGGGGACAAAGTTTAGCCTTCCGCCCTGGATGCAACGTCACCCTCCTGGTTCGGGATGGCTGGTCTTCTTCCCCCAAGCATTGTCCTTCTGGTTCGAAAGGGGCCTTGGAGGTCTTCTAGTCCAACCCCCTGCTGAAGCAGGAAGCCCCAGGGCCCTTAGTAGCACTTATGACGGATGGATCTCCAAGGATCTCCAATGGTTGAATCGGGACCTTCCTTTGGGTGTTGCTTTTCCTTTTGGGGAGAAACCCCCTGCAGTCTCAATGGCCAGAGTCGGGGTTCATTCCAACCACTCTCTGACTACCCCAAATGCTTATCTTGACTGAAGGAAGGCTACTTGGACGGGCAACGAAACATCCCCAGTTTTAATAAAGGTTGGCCCGGTTGCCACGATGTGACCATTTTGGACAGGAGGAGGAGGAGGAGGGCGTCATTTGTGGCACAACACACCTTCCTCCTCCCATCTAAAGTCTATTATTTGTGAAAGAAATGAAGGCAGGGGGTAAACACCATCTTGAGTCCCGAAAGGGAGAAGGGCGGAATACAAATCAAATAAGTAAGTAAGTAAGTAAGTAAGTAAGTAAGTAAGTAAGTAAGTAAGTAAGTAAGTAAGTAAGTAAGTAAACCAACCAACCAACCAACCAACCGGGGGCTTTCAGGATGGCCAACGGCATCGTTTCCTCCCCAAATCCTTCTGGATTTCATCCCCACCTTCAGACCAAGCCAGGCGGGGGTCTGCTCTACCGTCAGTGGGTAGCTCTGTGCTAAGCCCCCACCCCAAGACAGACCCCTCCCCTGGCTCTTTCCAAGCAGGGTGGTGCCCCTGCCAACGCTGGGAGCGGGAGAGATCAACTTGCATCCCAGGGGTGGGTTCCTAGCGGCGTTGGTAGCGCTTCGCTTCGCGTGCGCTTTAGTTCACTGTAAATTGTTCTGTGCACGGAAAGAATATGGAATCTACTAAAAAAACATGGGCAGTGGAGACTGGGGAACTGGGTCAAGGGCGTGGTCAGCCTGGGTCACTCCCGGTACTGCAACCCAGGTTCTGCCAAATTACAATACAATACAATACAATAGCAGAGTTGGAAGGGACCTTGTAGGTCTTCTAGTCCAACCCCCTGCGTGGGCAGGAACCTTGTACCATTTCAGACAAATGGCTATCTAACATCTTTTTAAAGACTTCCAGGGTTGGGGCATTCACAACTTCTGGAGGCAACTTCTGTTCCACTGGTTAATTGTTCTGACTGTCAGGAAATTCCTCCTCAGTTCTAAGTTGCTTCTCTCCTTGATTAGTTTCCACCCATTGCTTCTTGTTCTGCCCTCAGGTGCCTTGGAGAATAGTTTGGCTCCCTCTTCTTTGTGGCACCCTCTGAGATATCGGAACACTGCTATCATGTCTCCCCTGGTCCTTCTCTTCATCAAACTAGGCATACCCAGTTCCTGCAACCGTTCTTCATATGTTTTAGTCTCCAGTCCCCTAATCATCTTGGTTGCTCTTCTCTGCACTCTTTCCAGAGTCTCCATGTCTTTTCTACATCGTGGCGACCAAAACTGTATGCAGTATTCCAAGTGTGGCCTTACCAAGGCACTATACAGTGGCATTAACACTTCACGTGATCTAGATTCTATCCCTCTGTTTATGCAGCCTAGAACTGTGTTGGCTTTTTTGGCAGCTGCTGCACACTGCTGGCTCATATTTAAATGGCTGTCCACTAGGATTCCTAGATCCCTCTCACAGTTGCTACTATTGAGCAAGGTACCACCTATACTGTACCTGTGCATTTGGTTTTTTTTGCCTAAATGTAGAACCTTACTTTTTTCACAATTGAATTTCATTTTATTAGATAGTGCCTAATGTTCAAGTTTGTCAAGATCCTTCTGTATCTTAAGCCTATCTTCTGGAGTGTTGGCTATTCCTGCCAGCTTGGTGTCATCTGCAAATTTGATGAGTTCCCCATTTATCCCCTCATCCAAATCATTGATGAAGATGTTGAAGAGTCCTGGGCCTAAAACAGAGCCTTGGGGGACTCCACTGCATACTTCCTTCCATGTAGATGCAGTTCCATTGAGGACAACACGTTGAGTGCGGTTGGTCAGCCAGTTGCGAATCCATTTGGTGGTGGTGCTGTCTAACCCACAATTTTCTACTTTATCTAATAGTAGGTTATGGTCTACTTTATCAAATGCCTTACTGAAGTCCAAGTAAATTATATCGACAGCATTCCTCTGGTCCACTAATTTTGTCACTTTGTCAAATAATGCAATTAGATTCGTCTGGCATGATCTGTTTTTGACAAACCCATGTTGGCTTTTGGCTATTACTTTGTTTGCTTCTAGGTGTTCACTTATTTGTTGCTTAATTATCTTTTCCAGAATCTTTCCTGGTATTGAGGTCAGGCTGATGGGTCTATAGTTTAATTACCACTACCCCAGCTGTGTTGCATCTGCCCAGGAGCCCCTCCCAGTCCTTTCGTTTACAGGCTGTGAAAATACCTGCAGGTCCTCCTTACCTCTTGGAGGTGAACTGTTTCCCCCTCCTCCCTCAAGAGGACGCTCTGGGGCATGGCACGCCCTAGACAAGGAGACACAAGGGACGGTTTTATTTCCCCCCCCCACTCCCCCCACTCTCCCTCTGCTAAACAAATGTTTCCCACAACGCTGCCTCTGTCCAGGGATGTCAAACCCCCTAGTAGTGCTGTGTTACTATTATGTTGCTCATCTTTTCATCTTTCCTGCCACCCATTTCGTTACGCCTGTCACTTGGTGGTTTGTATCCTATGGATTAGGGTGACGGCTTTTATTGAGTATCCTGAGGCCATCACTGAGTGTCGAACCTTATGATTTATGATGATGGTATTCATCATAATACCATAATACCATAATACCGCCTCGAGTCCCCTTGGGGAGAGAGAGCGGGATAGAAATTAAAATTATTATTATTTATTATTTTATGATTATGATTTATCCCTTGCTGCTTGTATGTACACAGAGCTTCTGCACCACCCACAAATCCCTGTGGGTCCAAACTGAACTCTACTCTACTCTACTCTTCTCCCCTACTCTCTTCTACTCCTCTACTCCTCTACCCTCCCTACCCTTATACTCTATTCTACTACTTTACTATCCTACTTTACTCTTTTACCCTACTCTATTCTACTACTCTACTCTTCTACCTTACCCTACTCTTCTACTGTACTCCATTCTACTACTCTACTACTCTTCTATCCTACCCTTGTACTCTACTCTATTCTACTATTCTACTCTACTCCTCTCCTACCCTTGTACTCTATTCTACTACTTTACTATCTTACTTTACTCTTCTACTCTACTCCATTCTACTACTCTTCTGCCCTACCCTTGTACTCTATTCTTCTACTCTACAGCATTCTACTCTACTCTTCTACCCTACCCTACCCTACCCTAGTACTCTACTCTATTCTACTATACTCCTCTCATACCCTACCCTTGTACTCTATTCTACTACTCTTCTGCCCTACTACTCTACAATGGTCTACTAGTCTACTCTTATACTGTATTCTACAACTATACTACTCTATTCTTCTACTCTACTCTTCTCTCCCTCTACCCTAGTCTCCTACTCTATTCTACTCTACTCTTCGCCTCTATTCTATTCCTCTACCTCACCTGGCGGAGACCCCCGAACGGAGAGCCCTGCAGCCCCCCCTGGCTTTGCCACAGGGGCGGGTGGGGGATGTGCGGGCCGCAGACTGCCGGGGGGGAGGGTCTCTCCGAAGGGCTAGCCCCGCCCCCAATTCGCAGCACCTGCGATTCCACCCCCAGGGGCAGCTGCGACAGCAGCCACGCCCCCCTCTCCCATTGGCCGAGTGAGCCGCTCGTCCGCGCTGGAGGCGGAGGGCGGTGCTTTGGCCGCGCGGGGCTCCTCGGGACTTGTAGTGCCGCGCCGTGAGGGCCGGGCTGGGAAGGATCCAGAGACATCCTCGGGGCTCGGACCGATTGAAGGCCCAAAAGCCCCGATGCGGGGAAAGGAAGGGCTCCCCCTCCCCCGCCGCAACTCCCCCCTCTAGCAGTCTAAACCAAAGCGTCAGAAAAGGCGGCGGGCAAGCAAGGGTTAAGGAGGCCCGGCTTCTGAGGCGGAGGATTCCGCCCGCCCATCCATCATCCCAAGCCCCTCCCCCTCCCCGGGACGCGCCCCGCCCCCCTCGCCTGCCATTGGCGGGCGCGCCGGGCGGGCGCGTTTAAAAGGGACTACATTTCCCGGCGGGCGCGCGGGTGTGTCCTGGCGTGCCGGCGGAGAGAGCGAGCGAGCGAGCGAGAGGGGCGGGGGAGGGTCTGTGCGCGTGCGGTGGGCGGAGCTACGGCGTCCCCGAGGCGACGCGGGAGGGCGGCTCCTTCCGAGGGGGCGGGGCCGGGCGCGGGGCGAGCAACGGACGGCCAGGAGGCGGAAGCCGCCGCGGGGCCCGCGCTCCCTCCGGCCGCCCCGACAGTCATGGGCGAGCGCGGCAACGGCGGCGCCCAGCAGCCCAGGAAGCGCACAGGGGCCGCGGGCGGAGGCTCTCGGCAGCCCCGCGGGGGAGAAGGAGAGGCCAGCCCGGCCCAGCGCGGCGCTGGCGATGGCGGGGACCCCTCCTCCGTCTCCGACGCCGACTTCAGGTAGGGAGGTTCCCCCCCCCGCCCTCCCTGGCTGACAGGGGGGGTCGTCAGGAGGAGGAGGGAGGGGCCTCCCAGCTGCTTCTGCCTCTGGAACCCCCCAGCTCCTGGAAGAGGGAGGGGGGACTTCAACTCCCAGAATTCCCGCGGCCAGCAAGCTGGCCGCGGGAATTCTGGGTGTTGGAGTCCCCCCTCCCTCTTCCAGCCGTTAGGCTGCTCTAAACGGCTTTCCTGGGGTGCCAAACGCCCCCCTCCCCAAACTGCATGGGAGTCCATGCCCTCCCCTTGACCTTTTGCCCTTTCCCTTCGCCCCACTTGCTCTCTCTTGGTTTCAAGGGGAAGGGGCTTAAGGTGCGGCTGTTCATGGGGTGGGGGGGAAACACACACTACACTTAGGGCTTCTGCATGGGGTTTTTTGGAGGGTGGGGGGAGGTCTTAAACGGTTGGAACTGCTTTGGGGTGGGCTGGGGTGGGGGCAAAAGTAGCCGGAGAGGGGAGGGTTTAGACCTCCAAGGTGGGTTTTTCTGGGCTTTGGGCTGAAGGAAAGATTGGACAGCCACCTGTCTGAAAGGGGATATATATATGTAGGTTCTCCTGCTTGAGCAGGGGGCTGGACTAGAAGACCTCCAGGGTCCCTCCCAGCTCTATTCTGATGAAGAGTCGGGCTACCTTTTCTGGGGGAGGGGCAGGGGTGGCCGCGTTTCTTCCTGCCTTTCTTGCAAACCTCAAATTCTGCTTCCGGAGACAAACTTCCAAGTTGCAAAAAGGAAACAGAGCAGGGGGAAAAAAACCTTGGTGTTTTGCTTCTTTCTGCCAAGAATGCAACCGCTAGAAAGCCGGATCCTCCTAATTGCCTGCGGTTGTTTGCGCTGAGTTCAAACTGCTAGCCTCGACCTCTCGCAACACCGCCGTGCAGCCTTCCTTGAGAGCTGGGTGTGAGAAGAGCTTGACAGGAATCTCACACGAGGGACCCCTGTGCTTGTGCCAGACGTGGGCAAAACCTTTTGGACTTCTTGCAAAAGTCGTGTGGTGTGCACACACACACACACACCCCACTCTCCCCTCCAGACCCCAAGCCCAGCCGGGAAACGTTTTACTGGCTCTACAGGTCTGTGACTCCAGAGCCTAGTAAGGAGCGGGCACGCCCTCGGGAGAAACTCGACTCTGCCTAGGCTGTGTCATCAGTTTTGCAGGACAAAGGTGATCTGCCTTTCAACAGCAGCTCTCACGAGGTTGGGGAGGGGAGGGAGAGCAGCTTCCTCCCCCCCCCCCCCCCCCGCTGTCTCCTGGGGCTGGGTCCCCTGCCCTGCCTTGCCCAGAGTCCTATCAATATCTCCAGGGCTGCCCCAAAGGAGAGGCAGGGGTCCAGCTGTTCTCCAAAGCCCCCCAAGGCAGCACAGGCAAGCAACAGAGGGAAAATCCAAAGGGGCCTTTTTTCCCCCAAGAGGCAACAGGACTTTCTGGTTTTTCTTTGCTTTTCATCCAAGGAGCTTCTTCAGCTCTGACCTGATGGTGA
This sequence comes from Rhabdophis nuchalis, assembly GCA_039707465.1. Lineage (NCBI taxonomy): Eukaryota > Metazoa > Chordata > Lepidosauria > Squamata > Natricidae > Rhabdophis > Rhabdophis nuchalis. The sequence goes on along the minus strand of CM077645.1, from coordinate 225,837,132 downwards.
GGAACATAAAGATTGAAATGATCGGCTGTCTGCAAGGGGTATCAATCCTTCCCTTCCCCACTCTCCAGTCAGAGCTGAAGAAGTTTCTGGAATGAGAAGCGAAACGTCTTCAGAAGAAGAAAAAATCAAGAAAGTCCAGTTGCCTCTTCCAAAAAAAGCCCTTTTGGGACCAGCCTGGCCTGGGTGACCCAGGAGCTCCATAGACGTCCAGCAGATGGAAACGAATCAAGGAGGAAAGCAACCTAGAGCAGGGGTCTCCAACCTTTGCAACTTTAAGTCTGAAGGACTTCAGCTTTGCTGGCTGGAGAAGTCTGGGAGCTGAAGTCCTTCAGGCTTAAAGTTGCAAAGGTTGGAGACCCCTGACCTAGAGGACATTTCCTGACCCTGAGAACCGTGGAAGGGGTTAACGCCAGAAGATGGGAATGTCTCCAGCACTGGTCTGGAATGGTGTGTCCCAGGGCTTCTCAACCTCCCCAATGCCGCGACCCTTTAAGACGGTTCCTCGTGTTGTGGTCACCCCCAACCATAAAATGGGTGTCTCGGTTCCTAAAACCATGGAAAATATGTGTTTTCTGATGGTCTTAGGCGACCCTTGTGAAAGGGTCCTTTGACCCCCCCAAAGGGATCGAACGACCCACAGGCTGAGAACCGCTGGTTTAGGGTTTCCTGCTTGAGCAGGGGGCTGGACTAGACGGCCTCCAAGGCCCCTTCCAACTTGGCTGTTCTGTATTCTGAAGTTCTCCAGAGGTTGGGATCCTTGTGTTGGCTGAGCCGAGGGTCGATGGGGCATTTGAGTGAATAGAGGCCAACATTCATCCAGGGTAGTTAGGGGCAGGTTGCAGGGTCGACCCTTTGCCCACTCTGCAAACAGGCGAGTTGGGCGCTCTTCTGGGTCGGCTTGCAATGCTTGGCCTCTTGGCTTCCTCCGGTGGAGAAACGGGCTCCCTGGGTGTGTTTTTCTCTGGGCGAGGTGCTTGTTTTGAGAGAGCGCACTCTTCCACTTGGGGAGTGGCCCAGCAGGTGCCATTGAACCGCAACCTTGGCGCCCTGGCTGGCGTAACGGTTGGCTGGGAGAGTTGATCCATTCGCGGTGCCAGGAACAAATTGCACCCTCGGAATTGGCACAGGAGGCACCAGGCGCTCAGCTCATTCTGCAGGCAAGAGGGGATCTGGATCGCTCCCCCAGGACCAAAGCTTTGCTTTCCCAGGAGGAGATCCCTGAGGACCATCCCCAAAGCCTCGGGAGAAGGAAACCTAGATTGGATCCTGCAAGAATATCCTGGCGCCCTGAACGTTTTATTATTTTGCCACCCCCCCCCCCCCCCCCCCCCCCGGTTGCAGACTCAGCCATGTGTTCCCGGGATGCCCTGGTCTCCTGCCCTGGGGGAGACCCTGGGGTGGGCTCCTGTGCTCCAACCCTCCTCGAAAGCCAACACAGAGGAGGCTCAGCTGGGCCTTGACCTGTTGGGCTGGGCTTGGGGGGGCAGAGTTTTGCAGCTCCTGTTGCTGCTCCCCCCCCCACTCTCTATGTGCTGGGGCTGGAGGGGGCCTGTAGTAGGCATCTGTTGTGTGCCCCCCCCCCAGTTTTCCTCCTGGCAGGGAAGGGAGGAGAAGCCTGGGGGCTTCCCTCTTCAAAGGAGCCCTGATCTGCAGTTTTTTCCTTCTCAGGAATGGGACTGGGGGGGCAAGGACGGCAGAGCTCCTTGCTCCCCTGATGGACAGGCTCCCCCAGGTTCTTCTACGGAGGGTTTTGGCCCCAGGGGGCAAAGGCTCCAGCCAGTAGCAGACTGCGAAAGGCAGAAGGCCCCAAAGTCAATGCCCCCCACCTCCACTGCCTTTCCTGCTTAATGGTCCCTTTCACAAGGCCATTTGGCTGGCCGGTTCTTCACCCTAGGTGGGGGGGGGGGTAAGTGAGCAGGCCAATAGCGGTGGGAGCAGAGGCCCTCTTCTCAGGGGGGACGCAGGGCCTTTTCCCAGCCGGCCCCTCCCTCTGGGCAGCTGCCTGGAAGGGGAGAGGCCCTTGAGTAGTGTAGGAGGGTAGTAGCCAAGCCTGAGTCGGGCTCCCCTCTCTCACCTGCCTGGCAGGCGTCCCAGGGGTCTAGGCTTGTCTAGGGCAAGCGCTGATGGGCCCTGGCAAGGCTCCTCCCCAAGGCTGGACGGAGGGGGGGCACCTTTGGAGCTCAGCAGGAACCGGTTTGGCTCCCTCTCCTTTCCAGAAACTGATTTATAAAGGAGCCATTCTGCACCAATGGCCGCTTTCTGGATCTTGGCCCGATGGAGGCTCCTGGGGGGGGGGGGGGGGGCTTCGGTTTTGGCTTGAGCCCAAAGCCCACCTTGAAATGCCGGCTGTGAACAGCACCAGGGACGCTGACATTGTGAACCCCCCCCCCCCCCCCCCCAGGGCCTCCAAGAGTTGGGGGCCACGGGGTGTGTGTGTGGGTGTTGCAGTGGTTCCTGTTTTGTGGGTGGGGGGCCCACCCTCGTTGCCCCCGAAGGGAGAAGAGGCCTCGTGAGTCCCAAAAGGCAGCTGGGCGTCCTTGGCTTTTCCTCTTGAAGGTGTTTCTCTCCTCACCCAAGACGAACCGAATGATGAACCGAAGAAGCTTCTGTGGATGAGAAGCGAAACGCCTTCAAGAGGAAGAGCCAAGGACGCCCAGCTGCCTTTTGGGACAAGGCTGACCGGGAGGAGTTTCTGCTGGGGTTGGGCCTTTGTGTAAAGGGACAGGCAGGGCCCTGTCTGATGTTTGTGCTCCTGCCTCGCCTCTCCCTCCCCTCCTGCCACCGTGGGGCAGGGAAGGGGACGGAGCCCCACGTGGAAGGGGAGCCCTTCGACCCCCCTCCAGAAGCAGTGACCTCCAGGAGAGGGGGGGGGGCTTTCAAAGTCTGGGCCCCCAGGGTTTTCTTGGTACTTGCAAGCACAAAGGGGCTGGCCAGGCATGAGGCCCCCGGCCCCTCTTCCCCCTCGGCTGGGGCTCCAAGGGCCACCTGTGGCCAGAGAGGGCAGGGAGGGGGAAGGCTGGGCCAGAAGGGTGAATAGCTCCTGATTGACAGGATCTTTCCCTCTGGGGCTGGGGGGGGGGAGGGGAGGCTTCAAAGTGGGTGGAGTAGCCACAAAATGAAATTGTATAAATTTTCAGGGGTTATTGTTAGGGTTTTAAGGGTTTTAATAGTGATTTTAGCACAAGGGTTAATTTAATTTGATTTTAACATTTTGTATTTGTATATTGTTGTATTTTTGGATTTTTAAATTGCCTGTGCACCGCCCCAGTCCCCATGGGGAGAGGGTGCGGTCTATAAATTAATAAATTAATATTATTAGTCTGACATGAGCAGAATCACAGAGCTGGAAGGGACCTTGGAGGTCTTCTAGTCCAACCCTCTGCTCAAGCAGGGGACCATCCACCCATGGCAGACAAGCGGCTCTCCTGTCTCTTCTGAAAAGCCTCCAGCGATGGAGAACCCACAACTTCTGGTGGCCAGCTGTTCCGCTGATTAATCGTGCTCACTGTCTCACAAGCTTCTCCTTAATTCCAGGTTGCTTCTCTCCTTGGTTAGTTTCCATCCGTTGTTTGTTTTCTTGCCTTCAGGTGCTTTGGAGAACAGGTTGACACCCCCCCCCCCTCTTCTTTGGGGCAGCCCCCCCCCCAGATGTTGGGAGGGTGCTATCCTGCCCTTTTCATCGGAGTAGACCTGCCCAGTTCCTGCAACCGTTCTCCCTGTGTTTGAGCCTCCAGCCCCCTCGTCCTCTTCGTGGCTCTCCTCTGCCCTCTTTCCAGGGTCTCAGCTGCCCTTCACAGGTGGTCCTCACTCAGCAACGCCAATGGGACCAGCAGCTCCGTCACTAAGCACAATTTCTCATGGCCGTGACTTGCGATTTTCGTTTCTGCATTCTCCGTGAACCCTGCTTGGAGCAAGCCGGTTGTGAAGTGTGCAGATGGTGATTGTGTCACTGTGGGAGGCTGCAAGGTTGTGGAGGCAACCACTGATCGCAAAGATGGGGCTTCTTCTTTTTTCAACACCAGATGTTTGCTAACAGGCACTTGCCAAATGAGGACTTCCTGTTTAAGGGAAAGAAGGGGACGACAATGACAGGATAGCCATCTTCCAGTATCTCAGGGGTTGCCCCAAAGAAGAGGGAGTCCAGCTATTCTCCAAGGCACCTGAGGGCAGAACAAGAAGCAATGGGTGGAAACTAATCCAGGAGAGAAGCAACCTAGAACCGAGGAGAAATTTCCTGACAGTGAGAACAATTAACCAGTGGAACAGAAGTTGCCTCCAGAAGTTGTGAAGGCCCCAAAGCAGAATAGTTCTTCCTCCTCTTCTCCCTCCCTCCCTCCCTCCTTTCTTCCATCCGTCCATCCTTTCAATCTCTCAGGGGCTGCCCCAAAGAAGAGGGAGTCCAGCTATTCTCCAAGGCACCTGAGGGCAGGACAAGAAGCAATGGGTGGAAACTAATCAAGGAGAGAAGCAACTTAGAACTGAGGAGGAATTTCCTGACAGTGAGAACAATTAATCAGTGGAATTCCTTGCCTCCAGAAGTTGTGAATGCACCAACACTGGAGGTTTTAAAGAAGAAATTGGTCTGGAATGGCCTAGGGCAGGGGTTCCCAAACTATGCTGGCTGGAGAATTCTGGGACTTCAAGTCCACAAGTCTTAAAGCTGCCAAGTTTGGGAACCCCTGCCCTAGGGTCTCCTGCTTGAGCAGGGGGTTGGACTAGAAGACCTCCAATCTCTTCTTGGGGGGCCTCCCATATCCCAGTTTATCCCCCACTGAAGGCCGCTGATAATGCTGGAAAAATCCCCCCTGGCCAGGGGGCATCACTCCAATCAGAGGAATGAGTTGGGAGGGACCTTGGAGGTCTTCTAGTCCAGGGGTCTGCAAAGTCGGCTCTTTTAAGACTGGTGGACTTCAACTCCTAGAGTTCCCCAGCCAGCATAGCTGGCTGGGGAATTCTGGGAGTTGAAGTCCACCAGTCTTAAAAGAGCCGACTTTGCAGACCCCTGTTCTAGTCCAACCCTTTTGGAAATGTTGGGCTCCGCTGAGGACTGGCTGCATTGGACTCCAAGTCCCATGGCCCCATTGGAAACCCAGCTTAACCTGTGGCTCCTCCTCCTCCTTCTCCCCCCCCCTCCTCCCCCCTTTCAGGTGCCACAAGCTGCAGGATTCCCTTCTCAGCTCCGCCAGCGGCTTCAGCAACTACCGGGGCATCTTGAACTGGTGCGTGGTCATGCTGGTGAGTAGCCCCTGCCATCCGCATCGGCGGCCCTGCTTCCTGGCTCCCTGCCCCTTGGCATCCCCGGGCGGCAGGCGGCAGCTGCATTGCTTAGGCCTTGGGCCGCGAGAGCTGGCATCCCGCCAGGCAGACGCTCTCGGCGGCCACTTCCCAGCACAGAGAGGACATTGTGGGCTCAACAGCTCGGCAGCCTGGCCGTTTCGGCTTGGGATGAGTGGCGGCTCGTGCTGGGACGGACGGACAGACGGGCGGCTGGGAAACTGGGCCAAGGGGAAGACCGTGGAGGGTTTCGGTGGCGATCCCGGCTTCTCGGCTGGGACGGCTGAGGACATTAGGGGCAACGGACCCTCGCGGGGAGAGGGGGAGTTATGGTGTGGGGTCTTCCAGGCTTCTATTGTGGGGGGAGGATTTGGGGTCTCCATGCTGTCGCCAGATGCTTCTCTGCTAGCAGGGCTCTGCAAATTTATTTATTTTTATTCATTTTATTAAATTTATACCCTGCCCTTCTCCTTATAAGGATCCAGGGCGGCGCACAGGCAATATAAAACCATACAAAATACAAAATACATTTTAAAAAAACTATTAAATTAAATCCTGTGCTAAAAACCCTTTAAAACCATGAGAATTAAAATTTGTTCAGATAATGTGCCGCCTTTAAGACTTGTGGACTTCAACTCCCAGAATCCCCCAGCCCAGGATGAAAAATGTTGCCTTAAGGCAGGGGGTGTCCAACCTTGGGAACTTTAAGACTTGGCTTTTGGGGTTGCAAGAAAGCCAGGCTGGCTGGGGAATTCTGGGAGTTGGAGTCCACAAGTCTTTAAAGTTCCCAAGGTTGGACACCCCTTCCTTAAAGGGATCTCCAAACCTGGCCACTTCCAGAGGGGTGGACTTCAACTCCCAGAATTCCCCAGGCCAAGATGGCTGGCTGAGGAATTCCGGGAGTTGAGGTCCACCCCTCTGGAAGTGGCCATGGTTGGACATCCCTGGTCTGCTGGAGGACTGTCCTGTTCCTCCCCCTCCTCTTCTCCAAGCCTTCCGCTTGTCCAGTTGGGAAGCTCCCTCAAGCGCATTGGCGAGGACGGTCAGTTCCAATCCAGAGGACCCCCAGATCCGGTTGCCAGCGGGCAGACCGGGGGAGGGCAGCTCTTCATGGGCCATTTCAGTGCCCACGGGCATCTTCCCTGGGGAAAAGCGGCTTCAGCCTCCAGGAATTTTTGGGGGGGGGGCTCAATCCTTGAGCATGGGGGTGACATCCAGGCAGGTCCTGCACCTCGGGGGTCATTAGGGCCAGCACAGGGGAGGGAGAACGGTGCCCGGAGCCCCTCGTGAGCCACAACGGCTCCTGGCATCCAGAAGGCTGACCTCACGAAAGTGGCCCGGTGGCAGGACTCTCCTGTGCAGGGATCTGATTGCCAGCTGCACCAGCTGGTGCCCAACTGTGCCAAGCAAGGAAGTCTTAACAGCTGGCTTTAGCCAACTGGGCCAGGGGGCACCACTCAAGAAAAACAGAAGAAGAACAGTTGGCAGGGACCTTGGAGGTCTTCTAGCCCACCCTACATCTAAGCTGTACATCTAAGCCAGGGGGTGCCCAACCTTGGCAACTTTAAGGCCTGTGGACTTCAACTCCCAGAGTCCCCCAGCCAGCATAGCTGGCTGGGGGATTCTGGGAGTTGAAGTCCACAGGCCTTAAAGTTGTGAAGAGTTAGTTATAGTTATAGTTTATTAAATTTATATACCGCACCCTTTCCCCAAAGGGACTCGGGGCGGTGCACAGGCAATTTAAAAACATATATAAACATAACAATATACAAAATATAAAACGAGATTAAATTAGTATCCCTGTGCTAAAAAATTTAAATATGTTTAAACAATATCCCTAAAAACCAATTTAAAACAATTTAACTGCAGACTATAGGCTAGGTGGTGTGAACTAGGCCAGGCCGGCCTGTTGGAAAAAATAAGTTTTAAAAAGGACTTCTTGTCCCTGTTAGTGGGAAGCCACCTGCTGGCCGCCCTGCCTGAGGACTGCTGCATGGCTAGCGCCCACCCCTGTCATGGGACCTTCACTGAAAGTGGGGCGCCCCTTTTTTCCCGTTAACCACAAGCCGGGCCCCTCCACTGTCGCCCCTCTTCCTGCTTTGGGCTGCACCCCTAACCGGCAGCTGGAGCTGGCTTCTTGACCTTCAAGCAGGGCGTGGCGCTGCCAGCCCATCTGCCCTCTGGGGACCCAGCGAGGCTGCCAAAGGTCACCACCGCCTCGGCTGCAGGAGGAGTCAACCCTGGGGGAGGAGAGGGAGTCCGGAGTGTCCTTTGCCCGTTTCCCCTTTGCTCTGGGCAACCTTTGCCCTGCCTTGTAGCCGCACGCCTGGGAGGCACGTCCTCCTCCCCCCCCTCAAGCTGCAAGTCTTGAGCCGGCTGGGGAATTCTGGGAGCTGAAGTCCACCAGGCTTCAAAGTCTTCTATTTGCCTGGTTTTGACCTGCCTGGCTCTGTCTGGACAAAAATTGAACAGAATTACCATATTTTTCGGAGTATAAGAGGCATCTTCCCCCCCCCCCTCAAAAAGAGGGAGAAAATCTGGGGGCGTCTTATGCACTGAATGCAGCAGTTTTGGCCTCCCGAAACACACACACCCCCTTTCAAAAAATGGACGTGCAGAGGGTTTGGGAGTCCTAGGGACTGGGGAGGGCAAGAATGTTTTCTGCTCGTTTTTTGCATCCAGCACTTCACAAGCCGCCTAAAGGCTACGTGTGCCCCTTTCCTTGGCCAAAAAAATGGATGCGTTTTTTGCTCATTTTTGGGCCCCTCCTGTCCCTCCCCCCCCCAGCCCCCAGGAGCACAAATAAACAAGGCCTGCAGAGTGCAAAAGCTCTTTTGTTTTTAATGTACCTCTTCAAACTCTCGGTGTGTCTCGTCCTCTGAAAGCCACGGCTGTGATCCCTCTGCTCTGTCTCGGCGGAGATGGGAAGTTCCCCCTTGTTGCGATTGCGGTGGTGCTGGTAGGCAAAGTGTGAAGCGGGTTGTGCAAGGCTGCCCACCCTGTGGGTCCTCTGGCTCCCTGGGAGAGGGGCAGGAAGCCAGGCCAGAGACGAGACCTCCTGCGTGGCTCACCTGGGCCTTATGAGGACCTCCCTGCCACCCTCCCCCTCTGCGTTTATGACCTCTGCCTCCTCCCGTGGCCACAGGATCCCCTGGGTCAATGGGGAAGCCAGAGTCACCCAGCAACTGCCTCGCTTAACAACGACGGAGGCTCACTTAACAACAGTGGTAAGAAAGGGGGGAAAGCTCACTTAACAAGGGTCTTGCTTAGCAACGGACACTTCTGGGCTCAGTGGTGGTCATAGGTCAAGGACTGCCTGGATTGTTGTTCTTATCTACCACTGCTTTCTTTTGGCCAAATGCTTGAGAATTAAATCCTTTATTTTTTTTTAAATCATTTTTAAGAGTTGTTAGCCACAGTGGTCAACCTCTTCTGAAGCCTGTCCAGTGCTGACTCGTCCCTTCCTGGGGTTCAATCCGACCTTTGTCCTCCAGCTGCTTGATCCTCCTGGGACCCTGGTTGAGCAGCCCCTTCCCCTTCCTTCCTTCCTTCCTTCCTTCCTTCCTTCCTTCCTTCCTTCCTTCCTTCCTTCCTTCCTTCTTTCCTTCCTTCCTTCCTGCCTGCCTTGACCGTCTTCTTTCCCTGCAGGTCCTCTGCAATGCCCGCCTCTTCCTGGAGAACCTCATTAAGTAAGTGCCCGGGCCTCTTCCTCCTCCGGGGGGCGTGGCTGCTGCCCTCCAGCCTTGCCAGGGGCGCCTCCCCCTCCCCCCCTGGCCCTGCGCCCTGGCCTCTTCCCCAGGAGGGAGGGGCTCACGAGGGGGCCACCGCTCGAAGGCCCCACCCACTGGGGTGACGGAGGGCAAGCGCTTGCCCTTGGGTGCCAAGTCAGTTCAGGTAGGGCACGGAGCCCACCAGAGCCTCCCTTCCGTAGCCTTGCTTGCCCTCCGCCTTCAGTGGGGGTGGAGGGGGTCTGGGAGGGTCTCTGTAGCCACTGCCCCAAAGGTGCCTTTGGAGACCTTCCCTTCCCCACCACTCGGTCAGAACCGAAGAGGCTTCTTGGATGAGAAGGGAAACATTTTCAAAGGGAACACCCCCCCCTCCCCCCCAAGAGAGCCCAGTTGCCTTTTGGAAAAAGCCCCTTTGGGGCAACTGTCATCTGGATGACGGAGAGCCTCCAGGGACCTCCAGCCCCTGTATAGAGAGGAGGGAAGCCATTGGATGAAAGAGAAGATAATGTATTTTTTTCACTGTCTGCACGCTGGAAATGCAAATCCCTGTTGCCTGTTTTCAAAAGGAAGATCTAGATCTACCCATAGATACACACACAACACAGATACACACCTGCTGTGTGTATTTGTCCATCTCTGCCCATTTTGAGCACATAATGCAGGGATGTCCAAACTTGGGAACTTTAAGACTTGTGGACTTCAACTCCCATTCTGGGAGTTGAAGTCCACAAGTCTTAAAGTTCCCAAGTTTGGACATCCCTGACATAATGGAAAGAGGAAAGCTTGATTCTCCGTGGAACAAAACCGCGACTGAAGGGACTAGGAAAGGGGGTGTCCTCCCTCCCCCCCCCCAGCCCCAGCCAAGAGAGTCAGTCTAGGCCTGGCCCTCCTGCTGCCCCTCCTCCAATGCCAGCCAGTTCTCTGTTTCTGGCCGATGGGCAAGGCGGGTGCTGCCCCCCTGTGGCCCCACCCTCCCTCTCTTGCCTTCCAAATTGAGACTACAGCTGGCAGGGGAATTCTGGGAGTCGAAGTCCAGCGGTCTTCAAGCGGTCAAGGTTTGGACACCCCTGGTTTAGAGGCTGATCTGCTTCAGCCCCTCCACGGCGACCTCTGGCAACCTCAAGGCTTGCCCACTCCACTCCAGGCCACTGCCCCAGGCCCATCCAATCTCTTTCTGCAGCCTTTCTGCCACTTGGAGGCCCGGCTGCTCCCTTCCCCTCCAGCAGTCAACGTGTGTGTGCCCCCCCCCCCCCCGGAAAATGCAGCATTGCGCCTGAGGCAAAGTACGTTTTAAGCCATTTCCCACACTCCCGCCATTCCTCCCATTCTTTAAACCGAGATCCTTCCCTACCTAGAGGGCCGGGAGGGCAGTGTTTAAACTGCAGAGGACTAGCACTGAAGACGTTACCTAGTTGGGTCACGAAACTTCTGCAAGAAACCACAGAAGCTCAGAGAGCACCAGGGAAAATAGACAACACGTTGCAGAGGGGGAGGGGGCTGACAGGCTGCCACATCTCACAACAGCAACCCCCCCCTCCACCCCAGTGGGCCTGCACCCAACCAGATCCTTCCTGTTTCAGGTATGGCATTCTGGTGGATCCCATCCAGGTGGTCTCCTTGTTTCTGAAGAATCCCTACAGCTGGCCAGCTCCATGCCTTATTATCGGTGAGTCTGCTTGGCCTCCCCCCGTTCTCTGTCCTTCAGGGGTGGGGTGGGGGTGATGGTAGGTGGGTTCTTCCTGCCCTCTGTATCGCTTGAACCCCTGAAACTTTGCTGGGGAGGGGGGGTCTAGTTCAGGGGCCCCTGGCGTAGCATGGAGAGGGCTACGGGGGCCTTCCAGCCGGTTCCCCCCACAGGTGTAGGGGAGAGGGGAGCCCCAGGCCTTTGGGGGAGCAGGGGGCTCCCACATTTGGGTCCGGCTTGTCTGTGGCTGAGTCCAGCGTCGTCCTGCCTTCCTTTTCAGCGGCCAACGGTTTCGCCCTGGTGGCCTTCCATGTGGAGAAGAAACTTGCAGTGGTGAGCAGGGTGGGGGAAAAGGCCCAAGCCTTGCTTTTTTTTTGGGGGGGGGGGAGTGAGAACCTCTGATTAAGCCCTTCCCTTTGTGCTTCAGGGCTCCTTATCGGAGCGCAGTGGGACCATCCTGCACACGTTCAACCTCTTGATGGTCTTGTGCTTCCCTCCCCTGGTGGTGCTGGCAGTCAACTCCATCACTCCAGGTGGGTCCTCTCCTGCGATGGGGGTCTCGCAAGGCAGGCAGGCCCTTGCAGATGGGCCGGGTGGGGGGCCTTGGGGGCAACACAGCCTGCCCTGCTCCCGTCAGCTGCTCATGGGTGGGGCTGCATCTTCCCCAGTTTCCTGCCAGCATGGTCAGCCTTAACAGCCTAACGGAGTTGGAAGGGACCTTGGAGGTCATCTGTTCCAACCCCTGCTGAAGCAGGAGACGGCCTAGACCAGAGGTTCCCAAACTTGGCCACTTTAAGACTTGCGGACTTCAGCTCTGCTGGCTGGAGAATTCTAGGCGTTGAAGTCCACAAGTTGCCAAGTTTGGGAACCTCTGGCCTAGACAAAGGGCCGTCCGGTCTCTCCTCAAAGTCCTCTGGTGTTGGAGCCCCCACGACTTCTGGCGTCCGTCGTCCTGAGCGGAGTCCTGGGTTCCTCAGCAGGAGTTCCGCCCCACCCGGGAGCCTCTCACGCCCTCCCTCTCTCCTCCCGTCTCCTCCTTCCACAGTCGGGGCCATCTTTGCCCTCTCGGTCCACACCGTCTTCTTCCTCAAGCTCTTCTCCTTCAGGGACCTTAACAAGTGGTGCCGCCAGAAGAGGGCCACAGAGGCCGCCCCGGGAGACACAGGTGAGCCTGCAGGGGCCTCCTCTGACCTGGGGGGAGGAAGAGGGGGAGCTTCCTTATGGCTCCCGGGGCTTCCCTCGGAGGCGGGGGGCAGAGTGAGGGGCCCCTGGGCGTGACCACCCTCGCTTTCTCTGGCAGCTTCGGAGCCACCGAAGGCCAACGGGAAGGCGGCTCCACAGGAGGTGGCCTATCCAGACAACCTGACTTACAGAGGTTAGGAGAGCGGGGGGGGGGGGGGGTCGCGTGGGAGGGGCAGGAGCTGAGCGGAAGGCTCCGGCCGTGGGTGGGGGCCTTTTCTCCTCCCAGGCTCATCCTCTCCACCCAAGTTAATAAGACAGACACCCCCCACCACCCCCGGTCACTCTTTTGACCAACAGTGTACTTTCACTCAATCAGAGTAGAGCTGGAAGGGACTTTGGAGGTCTTCTAGTCCAACCCTCTGCTCAAGCAGGAAGCCCTAGACCATTTGAGATAGGTGGCTCTTGGGTCCTCCAGTGACAGAGCACCCAAAATGTCTGGTGGCAAGGTGTTCCACTGATTAATTGAGCTGGATTATAGAAGAACAGAGACAAAGGGACCTCGGAGGTCTTCTAGTCCAACCCCTGCCTATGCCATCTCTGTCCAGCCTCTTCCTCAGGGTGCTGTCTGCCAGTCAATGCCGGCTGGCGGCCCCCAGGGGAAGGGCCTTCTCTGTGGCGGATCCGGCTCTCTGGAGCGACCTACCCCCCAAAAAGTAAGGTCCTACATATAGGCAAGAAAAACCAAATGCACAGGTACAGTATAGGTGGTATCTTGCTCAATAGTAGCAACTGTGAAAGGGATCTAGGAATCCTAGTGGACAACCATTTGAATATGAGCCAGCAGTGTGCAGCAGCTGCCAAAAAAGCCAACACAGTTCTAGGCTGCATAAACAGAGGGATAGAATCTAGATCACGTGAAGTGTTAATGCCACTGTATGGTGCCTTGGTAAGGCCACACTTGGAATACTGCATACAGTTTTGGTCACCACGATGTAGAAAAGACATGGAGACTCTGGAAAGAGTGCCGAGAAGAGCAACCAAGATGATTAGGGGACTGGAGACTAAGACATATGAAGAACGGTTGCAGGAGCTGGGTATGTCTAGCTTGATGAAGAGAAGGACCAGGGGAGACATACAATACAATACATGATTGTATTGTATGTATTGTACATGATAGCAGTGTTCCGATATCTCAGAGGGTGTTCCGATATCTCAGTGGGTGCCACAAAGAAGAGGGAATCAAACTATTCTCCAAGGCACCTGAGGGCAGGACAAGAAGCAATGGGTGGAAACTAAGGAGAGAAGCAACTTAGAACCGAGGAGAAATTTCCTAACAGTAAGAACAATTAACCTCTGGAACAGCTTGCCTCCAGAAGTTGTGAATGCCCCAACCCTGGAAGTCTTTAAAAAGATGTTAGATAGCCATTTGTCTGAAATGGTATAAGGCTCCTGCCCACGCAGGGGGTTGGACTAGAAGACCTACGAGGTCCCTTCCAAGTCTGCTATTGTATTGTATTGTATTGTATTGTATTGTATTGTATTCGCACCATCCCGGACCTGCGCCTCTTCTGTCGGGAGCTCAAATCACACTTTTTCCATCTGGCCGGCCTGGCTTAGAGTTTAATAATGTAAATTTAATTTTTAATAGAGGGCTTTATAGTTTTAATCTTTGTAGCACAGTTATATTTAATTTAATTCGGTTTTAAATTGTGGATTGTATTTATATGGTGTGTATGCTGTTGTTTTTACTTTTTATCTTCTGTGCACCGCCCCGAGTCCCACTGTGGAGATGGGGCGGTATAAGAATTTGAAAATTAAATTAAATTAAATTAAAAACCTCCAGTGACGAAGCCCCCACAACGTCTGGTGGCAAGCCGTTCCACGGGTTAATCGTCCTCCCTGTCAGCTTATTCCCTCTCAATTCCAGGCTGCTTCTCTCCTCCTCTCCCTCCCTCCGGGGCCTCTCCTGGGTCTTCAGGGCCTTTGGGGGGGAACGCTGTCTTGAGGCCGAAGGGGCTACGGAAGTGGGGGAGGCACACCTGGGATTCTTGGGGGTGCAAACCATGTACTTAACTTTCCTTTCCCCCCAGGACTCCCCCTCCCCCCCCCAACTTCATTTTGTTAAGCTGTCTAGAACAGGGGTCTGCAAAGTCGGCTCTTTTAAGACTGGTGGACTTCAACTCCCAGAGTTCCCCAGCCAGCTATGCTGGCTGGGGAACTCTGGGAGTTGAAGTCCACCAGTCTTAAAAGAGCCGACTTTGCAGACCCCTGTGCTAGGTGGCCTTGGGCCGGATTGGGGCACCTGCCTCGTTGGGCCAGCACTGCTCGGGTCCCACCCCCCCCCATTCCATCCCCCCCCCCCCCCAGCTGCAAAATGTCAGGCTGGGCGGAAGCGAAGGGCCCCTGCCCTCTCCCTCCCCCCTGCCTGGCCTTCGCTTTGGGCTCCCATGGAGGGTCCTTCTCCTCTCCCCTGCAGACCTCTACTACTTCTTGCTGGCGCCCACCCTCTGCTACGAGCTGAACTTCCCCCGCTCCCCCCGGATCAGGAAGCGCTTCCTCCTGCGGAGGCTCTTCGAGATGGTGAGCCTCTTTCCGGGGAGGGTCCTGGGTGGGAGGGGAGAAGCTGCTGTGCACGGGACGCCTTTGATTTACCAGGCTTCGTTTAGTGGCCCTTTGAAGCTGCAACAGCACGGGAAAACTGACTTGTGACCGTTTTTCACACTTAACGACCGTTGTGGCATCCCTGTAGTCACATGATCAAAATACAGACGCTTGGAAGCTGACTCGTGTTTTTGATGGCCGGGGGTTAATTTGATCTGCTTCTGTGACGAGCAGTGGGGGGCCCAGAGTCCCTTAACAACAGTGGCAAGGAAGGTCGTAAGATGGAGCAAAGCTCCCTTCCACTGAACAAGGGAAATCCGGGGCTCGGCTGGGGTCGTATGTGGAGGACTCCCTGCACTGAGAGGCTGGTGGGAGGTGCCTTGGTCATCTAGGCTGACCTCCCCCCCCCAGTGGCTCGAGGGGATTCCAGCCGGTCCCTTCTGCAGCCAGAGTAGGTCGCCCTGGAGGCTGTGCCCGCTTGTGGCCCTGCTGAGCCCACGGAGGGCAGCCGAAGGGAGTTTCTGTGCGAATTGCCCCGTGCTAAAGAGCCTGCAGGCTGGAGCTCTAGAGGGACAAGGAGGGGCTGGGCTGGGCCAGGGCTTCCTCGGCTGGCTGCACTCACCCTGCCTTCCCTCCTCCTCCTCCAGCTCTTCTTCCTGCAGCTGCTGGTGGGGCTGATTCAGCAGGTAAGTGTGTGTGTGTGTGGGGGGGGGTGTTCTGGGCCTTCCCTCCAAGGATGAGCCCTGGGCCGGGGTCGCCTCTTCCCTCTCTTCCTGAAGCAGGGGGCCTCTGGTGCAGCCAGAGTGGGGAGGGGAGTGGGGGAGGTTGCAGAGATGGCGGCTGTGGCCTTCTGGGCTTGAGGTCAAGGCCCAGCTCTTAGCCCTGCCTGGAGCCCTGCTGGGGCTTCTGGGTTGAGGATTCCCAACTTTGGGGGGGAGGGAGGGGCTCCAGGGGGGGCTTCAGTGAGCCCAAGATCCCCCGAGGCTTCCTCAGCCTTGCACCCTCGAAGGCTGGGAGGGCAGCACTGACCCAGGCTCCGGAGGCCCCTCCCCAGCCTCTGAGTGGACCAGAACGGCCCCTTCTGGTCAAGGCTGCCCTAGGAGGGCCCTGCAGCTCTTGGGTCCGAAGGGGAAGGACGGCTGGGATTTCTGCCCCCTCAGCCCCACCTCCTCCTGCCCAGGGCAAGAGAGGAGCAGCCCCTCTGTGGGGTGGGTTACGCCCTGGCCACATGGCCCACCCCTGAGCTGCTCCTGGTGATTCTCTTCTAGTGGATGGTGCCCACAATCCAGAACTCCATGAAGCCCTTCCGGGTAAGCCCTGCTTTCCCTCTTCCCAGG
Source organism: Rhabdophis nuchalis (assembly GCA_039707465.1). Classification (NCBI taxonomy): domain Eukaryota; kingdom Metazoa; phylum Chordata; class Lepidosauria; order Squamata; family Natricidae; genus Rhabdophis; species Rhabdophis nuchalis. The sequence continues at coordinate 225,821,326 of CM077645.1, read as the reverse complement.
CTGAAGGTCCTTGGAGCACCAGGGACTAGAAGCTTCTGGGGACAAAGGAGAACCTGTGTAGCTCAGGGTGGAAACAGAAAGACCACAAAACTCCCAGTCCCCCCCTCCGTCCCCCCCACCCACAGCCAACACCCAGATAAGCCCAGATTAACCCCAGGATTAAGGTTGGACAATCCTTGGTCAAGGTGGGAACAATCCCCCGTTCAGGAAAGTGCCAATGAAGAACCCCCAAGGCCACCCCCACCCTCCTCCACCCACCAACACGGACAGGGCAAGCCCCTAGACTAGGGCTCTGCAAAGTCGGCTCTTTTAAGACTGGTGGACTTCAACTCCCAGAATTCCCCAGCCAGCTTTGCTGTCTGGGGAATTGTGGGAGTTGAAGTCCTCCAGGCTTAAAGTGGCCACGGTTGGAGACCCCTGTCTTAAGTACACTGAGCAGCATTGCTCAGCTGTCGCTTTTAACAGAACAACAGAGTTGGAAGGGAGCTTGGAGGTCTTCTAGCCCACCCCCCTTCTTCAAAATCTCCAGTGTTGGAGCACCCACAGTTTCTGGAGGCAAATCCCAGGAGGTTTCAGCCATAGCCCTGCTGGCTAGGAAGCGATGGAGGTTGACGGTCACGTGCCTGGAAACCTTTGGGGTTTGGGGGGGACTCAGAGCCTAATATTCCTCAGCCAATTCGGAAGGTGGATTGGGGGTGCCGTTGAGCGGCTGGGAGAGAGGTGGGGGCCCGGCTGCCTCGGGTAAGGAGGAGGCTGAGCTCAATCTTGGTTTGCAGGACATGGATTACTCCAGGATCATCGAGCGTCTCCTGAAGCTGGCCGTAAGTACCGCAAATGGCTGGCTGGGAATGCTGGGAGCTGTCGTCTCGATTCCGGAGGCAGGAGTTGAGGCTCAGCTGGGAGAGGGCGGTTGGGGGGGGGGGGGACGGACGCTGGGGTGCAGTGTTGGGGGCACAAACACGGTCTTTACGGTAAGTTGGTAGCTGGAGTCCTGGGCCTACCTGCAGGACTGCGGCTGTCCCTGGGAGGCCCTCCTGTCTGTCAGGACAGCCTTAAGAAGGGCTCCACCCTCCTGCCTAAAGATGGGTGGGAATTGCTCTCCTGCTTCTTCTCCACTTCTGGCCTGGCTGGGAAGTTGCTCCCAGAAGAGGAGGGGTCTGCAAACATGGCCACTTTAGGACTGGTGGGCTTCAGCTCCCAGAATTCCTCAGCCAGCATGGAGGCCCCTGCTCCAGAGGAACCCACGGGCGGCCCTCATGGGCCTCCTCTGCCTGGTGTCTCCTGCAGGTCCCCAACCACCTCATCTGGCTCATCTTCTTCTACTGGTTCTTCCACTCCAGCCTGAACTTCATAGCCGAGATCCTGCAGTTTGGCGACCGCGAGTTCTACCGGGACTGGTGGTGAGTTGGGGGCCCGGGTGGGTTTGTGCGTGGAATCCAGCGAATGGGGCCACCGGGAGGGTCCCCTACATTTTGGCACAGGGCCCAAACTGATCAGAAGGACACCGGATCCCTTGGATTACGGGGGCCTCTGGGCCTTTAGCCAACGTTGGGAGCAGATTCCTTTGGATCCAGTCCCCTAAATTGGCTACGGTATATAGGACAATGTCAATCGTTCAGAATAGAGCCTGAAGGGACCTTGGAGGTCTTCTAGTCCATCCCCCTGCTCAAGCAGGAGATCCCGAACCATTTCTGACAAATGTCTGTCCAGCCTCTTCAGGAAGACCTCCAGTGACTCATAACCTCTGGAGGCAACTTCTGTTTCCCTGGTTAATTGTTCTGACTGTCAGAAAATTTCTCCTTAGTTCTAAGTTGCTTCTCTCCTTGATTAGTTTCCACCCATTGCTTCTTGTCCTGCCCTCTGGTGCTTTGGAAAATAGCTTGACTCCCTCTTCTTTGGGGCAGCCTCTGAGATACTGAAAGACTGTTATCATGTCTCCCCTGGTCCTTCTCTTCATTCAACCAGCCATGCCCAGTTCCTGCAGCCGTTCCTCATAGGGTTTTGTCTCTTGCATTCATTCCACCAGTCAGTCAGAATAGAGCTGGAAGGGTCCTTGGAGGTCTTCTAGTCCACCTCTCCTACTCAAGCAAGAGTCCCGAGCCCATTGCAGACAAGTGGCTGTCCAGTCCAATCTCCTCTTAAAACCCTCCAGCGAGGGAAGCCCTCAACTGGCCTATTGTCCTCCTTGCTAGGAAGGTTCTCCTCTCCTTGGTTAGTTTCCCTCCATTGGTTCTTCCGCTCGAGGGCCGTGGAGAGCCAGGGCTCCAGAGGCGGGAGGGGTCTTATGGGAAGGGAAGGCCTCTTCTGACCCCGCTGCCCTTTTCGCAGGAACGCAGAGTCGGTGACGTATTTCTGGCAGAACTGGAACATCCCAGTCCACAAGTGGTGCCTCAGGTAGGAGCCCTCAGCACAGGCAGTCCTCCACTTACGACCGTCGGTTGAGCGACTGCTCGAAGTTAGCGCCGTGACCAGGTGTTTGCGGTTACGACCTTTGCAGCGCCCCTGTGGTCACGTGACTCAAATTCGGGTGCTTGGCCACTGGCTCTTATTTATGACGGTCGCAGCGTCCCAGGGTCACGTGATCAACGGGGAAGCCCGGTCCTCTTAACGGCCGTGTTTCTAACTGGAGCGCTTCACTTAACGGCTGTGCGAAAGCAAGGTCGCGAAATGGGGCAAACATCTCGTGTAGCAAACGGAAATGTTGGGCTCCGCTGTGCAAGGTGGAAGGGGTGGAGGTTGGGGAAGAGGAGGGGCCCTCCTTCAACCCCAGGAATGGGGAGCCCCTCCTGCACAGGGGGGGCTTCTGGGGCCAGGTGTCCCCCCCCCCCCCCCCCCGCTTTGACAGGGTCTGCCGAGGCTGCCCATCCGGAAGGCAGAAGAGGAGGGGTGGGATCTGGCGTTTCCCCTCCCTTTCTGGGCCCAGCTGGCATGGATGGGCCGGCTTCCCCAGGCCAGCGGTCGGTCTCCTCCTTGGGGCAGAAGCTCTCGCATCCCTGGAGCTCCTGGGCCCCACTTGAGCCACGGCTGCCAGGCTGTCTGCAAGAGGCCATCTTCTCCGGGGGGGGGGGGGGGGTGTTGTCCCCAACCTTGGCAACTTTTAAGTCTGGAGGACTTCAACTCCCAGAATCCCCCAAGGTCCGCCAGGCTTAAAGTTGCCAAGGTTGGGGGCCCTGCCCCAGGGTGCCTGCCCAGCTGACTCTCAAGGATGCCCGGTGAGGCCATGACGGGAGGGGCGCTTCCCTTTGGGGCCAGACTCCCTAAGGGTGGCCTCTCTGTGCGTTTCCCAGGCATTTCTACAAGCCCTTGATGAAGAGGGGGGCCGGGAAGTGGGCAAGCCAGGTGGCCGTCTTCCTGGCCTCTGCTTTCTTCCACGAGGTTAGTCCTCCTTCTCGCTTCTCTCCTGCACCCGCCCAGTCCGGAAGGAACGCTGGGAGCCCAGGGGTCTCCGGGGGGGGGGGGGGTTCCTGCAGGCGTCTCAAGGCCCAGACAGTGTTGGTCAGCAGCCCTAGCCACGCCCCCTGGCTTGGCTCATGAAACGCCTGCAGGGGGACCCCCAAACGCAACAGAGCACCCAGGACCCCACAGGCCTCCTCTTCCTCCTCCTCCTTTCCTTCCCAGCAAGGGCTTTTAAATAAGAGCAGAACCTCATTTTGGTGGGTGCTGGGGGGTCCCTTTAGCCTCCATGGGTCCTTTTTTCCTGGGCTCCGCCAGGCTCTCTTGAGAGGCCAGGCTGGCGGAGATAAACCGACCCCTCTTCCCGAGAGAGAGACAGAGAGAGAGAGAGAGACAGAGAGAGACAGAGAGGGAGGGAGGGAGGGAGGGAAGCGTTCTTAGTGCCCCCTTTGCTTCGGAGCTGATTTTCCCATTTCTCTCCCTCCCCCTGGCAGTACCTGGTGAGCGTCCCCTTGAAGATGTTCCGGCTGTGGGCGTTCATGGGCATGATGGTTCAGGTGAGATCAGGAAGTGCCATGGCAGTCGGGGAGCCTGGGAGGCTGCGGTCTTCTCCCACGGAAGGGGCCGCCTTTCCAGCTGAGACCCTTTGGACCAGGGGTCTCCAACCTGGGCAACTTTAAGCCTGGCGGACTTCAACTCCCAGAATGCAACTTTAAGCCTGGAGGACTTCAACTCCCAGAATTCTGGGAGTTGAAGTCCGCCAGGCTTAAAGTTGCCCAGGTTGGAGCCCCGATTTGGTTCCCCCCCCAGCCCCCTCAGCCCGTCCCCCCCACCCCCTCTAAGCTGCCGCTGGTCTCTTCCTTTTCCCCAGATCCCCTTGGCCTGGTTCGTGAGCCGTTTTCTCCGGGGCAACTACGGGAACGCAGCGGTGTGGATATCCTTGATCATCGGTCAGCCCATCGCCATCCTGATGTACGTCCACGACTACTACGTGCTGAATTACGAAGGGAGCCAGTAAGACTCTCTCTCTCTCTGCTGGCCGAGGCTCACCTTCTCCGTCCTGCCTCTCCCTCCTGACGATCAGCAGGGGAGGGGGCTGGCTGTGGGCAGCCCCCCCCCCCCCGCCTCCGGCCTTTTCTGCTGCCTCCCTGGAGGCCGAGAGCCACTGAGGGCACCAGCCCAGGGGACGGCAGCCTCACTCACATGTGTGTTACCTTGTCTGCATGTGTACGTGCGTGCGATGGTTGCCTATCCGTTACTCTTTGAGTCCGAATCTACCGGATCGATGCAATAACCTTCCTGGTTGCCCCAGTTTTTTTAGCTGGTCCTCTGGCAGGATTTGATCCCTTGAGCCGTTGCCTTCCATCCGTGCAATAGAAACGAGGACTGATGCCAACCGTGCCTGGCAGGGCAGAGGGAAGCCGGGCCACTCAAACGGGTGGGCAAAAGGGGGGGGGCTGCCTCTCTGGCACTTTAGAAGGACTCAGGTTTATTGGGGGGCTTCCCCAGTCCCACCAGCGGATGAGAGCAGCCCCCTCCCTTCCCTCCCTCCCGTCTGCCGTCTTTCAGGGGCTCCTGCCTTCTCCTGGGAGCAGGGAGCAAGGCTCCTGAAGGGTTGCCCCCAGTTCTCCTGGCCCTCCGTCCTGACCCAAAACTCGGGCCGAGCTCTGCACAGCCACGGGGCCCTTTAGGGGGAGGGGTCCCTGGGACTCCGTCCGGGAGGCTGGCAGGAGCCGTGTCTGGTTCCTGGGGTGGGGTGGGGGCTCTGTTTTTGTCCACCCAGCAACTTTTTAGAGTTTGCAGAATGTATTCTGTCCGGTACCAAGTGAATAAAGCTTATTTTCAAAAGGTTTCTGCGTCTCTGTGGTGGCAGTGAGGGAGACGCCCTCCAGGGAAGCCAGCCAGAGGGTCCCTGGGGAGGGAGGGAGGGGAGGGGAGGAAGGCAGATAGACGGAGGGGGAAAAAATAGCAAGCTGAGGCAGAAGTGCCCAAGCGTAGTAACTTTTAAGACCCGTGGAAGTTCAGCTCCCAGAGTTCCCCAGGACTGTGCAGAAACACGGGCTCTAAGCAGTCCTGGGAAGATGCAAAGTTTGGGGCAAATCCCAGGTTTTCCCTCCCTCTGGAGGGTCTCTCGGCAAGGCCACCTCTGAACCTGATGACCGAGGAGGAGAACAAGGCGATCCAGGACAGCAGGAAACCCACTTCATAGCTATTTGCATCCCACCTTTATTGTCTGTTATCAATAACTCAAGGTAGCCAACACAGATCCACACTCCTCCCTCCTATTTCCCCACTGATGTGGGGGACCAACACAGGATGCAGGATTCCAGGTGTGGCCTTAAGGCAGCCGTGTCCAAACCTGGGTAACTTTAAGACTGGCGGACTTCAACTCCCAGAATTCCCCAGCCAGCTATGCTTTTAAGATATGCTGGCTGGGGAATTCTGGGAGTTGAAGTCCACCAGTCTTAAAGTTCCCCAAGTTTGGACACCCCTGCCTTAAGGCATTATAAAGCCGCGCTGAAACCCCTGACCCTCCGTCGAGAGGAAGGACCACGCTGCCAGGTTGCAAAGCGGGCGGGGGGGGGGGGGCGCGAGAGCCCATCATTCCCAGCCGCCGCTCCGCAGGACCAGCCACAGCCTCCGCCCCCCCCCCCCTCTCTCTATGGCCGGAGCGGGCGGCCAAACCGCCCCTTTCGCCGCTCTGGCCCCGTCCCCGCCCTGCTCTCTACGGCCTGGAAGCGGAAGCTGCCCCCTGGCGGCCCGGCGGGGGAAGCCGCCTCTTCCTGCCGCTCCCGCTCGCTCGCGCTCCTGCCGCCGCCGCCGCCGCCATCTTGTCTCCCCCCGCGGCGGGCTGAGAGAGGCCCCCCCTCCCCCAGGAGCGGACCCGGGAGAGACCCGCCCGCTCCCCTCCCCCCCGTCCTCGTCGCCGCCTCCCGCGCGGCCCGGCGAGGTAAGGAGGGGCCGCGGAGGGGGAGGGGGGGCGCCCGGGAATGGCGGCGGGCGGGGCTCTGCGGGGGGGGGGGGAATCTCTCCCTCAGGGCGGCCCCCCCCCTCGCAGCGATGGGCCCTGAAGGGGAAGGAAGGAAGGCCCGGCCGTTGAATGGGGGGGTCGAGGGGAGGCTGAGGAGGCCTCTTCTGGGGGGGGGAGTCGGGGAGGGCTCCCCCGCAGAGAGGGGGCTCTTTGGGCGGTGGGGGGCGGCCCCTCCCTCATAGCAACCCCCGGGGGGCCTTTGGGGGGGGGCGCTGCTCCGTCTCGACATCCTCCTCCCCCCGTGGAGCAGAATGAAGGAGAGACCCCCCCCCCAATCCAGAAAAGGATCCCCCAAAATGCCTGGAAAGGGCAGGATGGGGGGGGGGGTCTCCCCAGGGCTCCTATGGGGGTCAGGTCTCTGTTTGGGAGGGGCAGAGCAGAGCTCTCTGGCCTTGTCCCCCAGCCCTCCCCATGGGTCCCTTGGGAGGACTGCCCCCCCTCCCCCTGGGCATCAGACACGGGAGAGACCCCTCCCCCCCACACACCTTCAGCTTTGGGGGTGAAGGGAGCCCCCCCTCGAATCAGTCCAACTTCCTGACACACACCCCCCCAAGCTGTTTCCCCAGGCAGAGAGAGGGGGGGGGGCTTCTGCCTGGGTGGGAGCTGTGCCCACTGGGAATGCCCTGCTTTGCACCCCTGCCGAGTCCTGATGGGCTTCCCTTGTTGGTGGGGTTTGGAGCGCTGGGTTGTGTGGATCCGGTGTGCAAACCATGTCCTGGCACAGAGTGCGAAACGCCCCTGAAGGCCCCTCTGCAGACCCCCAAAGCACCCAGAAAGCTTCGGCCCATTTGCTTGCTTTGAAATCGGGCTGCTTCGGTTCAGGCACCTCCTGGACATTTCATGACCCAACTAGGCAACATCATCAGTCATGTTTCCTTCTTCCCTTCCTTCTTTCCTTTCTTTCTTCCTTCATTCTTTCCCTTCCTTCTTTCTTTCCCTTCCTCGTCTTAGTGCTCTCTGTTTTCTGGCAGACGTTTCGTAACTGAGCTAGGTAACATCATCAGTGGTAGAAAATTCATATCCTCCTTCCTTCTAGCACTGATGATGCTACCTGGTTGGGTCATGAAACATCTGCAAGAAAGCAACCAAGCTCAGAGAGCACCAAGGGCCCCACAGCCTGCCTGCCTGCCTTCCCTCCTTCCCTCCCATTCCCTCCTTCCTGGAAATTCCAGGGCTATTTCCTTTTGTAAGCAGTTGGCTTTATTAAACATTTAGATCAGGGATGTCCACTTTTGGCACCTTTAAGAGCTGTATTGCTGGGGGATCCTGGGAGTTGGTCCCCAGGTCTTAAAAGTGCCAAGGTTGGACATCCCTGGTCTAGATTGACATGGTCCGTTTATAACCTCTCTGTGTCCCTGAGTGAAAAGAAGGAGGAGGGGTGACGTGATAGCCTTCCAGGAGTTGGAATGGCTGCCACTAAAGGAGAACAAGTCCACCTTTTCTCCAAAGCCCCCAAGGCAGGAGAAGAAGCAACAACGGGTGGAAACTCATCAAGGAGGGAAGCAACCGGGAACTCAGGAGGAATTTCCTAACAGCCAGGACAATTAATCAGGGGAACCTCTTGCCTGCAGAAGTCCTGTGGGCTCCATCCCTGGAGGCGTTTAAGAAGAGACGGGATAGCTATCTGGAATGGAATAGGACTTCCTGCCTGAGCAGGGGGCTGGACTAGAAGACCTCCAAGGTCCCTCCCAACAGAATAGCCTCCTGCTCATTCTGCATCTGAGATTCATGCCCACACAGCCTTCTGGATCTACCTAGCTCTTGGGCCCCATCCAGAAGAACCTTTAGGCTTCCTACAGCCTTGGATTCTCCAATAGCTACTTGAGGGGGCCGGGGGGGGCTTCCATTTTTTAAATTGTCACCGCAGCCATATAACTCTCTGTACAAAGAGCCTCCAGGGTGTAAAACAGGTCCCCAACCTTTGCAACTTTAAGTCTGAATGACTTCAGCTCCCAGACTTCTCCAGCCAGCTTTGCATTCGCATCCTTTTAGAGCAGGAGTCTCCAACCTTTGCAACTTTAAGTCTGAAGGACTTCAGCTCCCATACTTCTCCAGCCAGCTTTGCATTCGCATCCTTTTAGAGCAGGGGTCTCCAACCTTTGCAACTTTAAGTCTGAAGGACTTCAGCTCCCAGACTTCTCCAGCCAGCTTTGCATTCGCATCCTTTTAGAGCAGGGGTCTCCAACCTTTGCAACTTTAAGTCTGAGGGACTTCAGCTCCCAGAATTCTCCAGCCAGCTTTGCATTCGCATCCTTTTAGAGCAGGGGTCTCCAACCTTTGCAATTTTAAGTCTGAAGGACTTCAGCTCCCAGAATTCTCCAGCCAGCTTTGCATTCGCATCCTTTTAGAGCAGGGGTCTCCAACCTTTGCAACTTTAAGTCTGAGGGACTTCAGCTCCCAGACTTCTCCAGCCAGCTTTGCATTCGCATCCTTATAGAGCAGGGGTCTCCAACTTTTGCAACTTTAAGTCTGAAGGACTTCAGCTCCCAGACTTCTCCAGCCAGCTTTGCATTCGCATCCTTTTAGAGCAGGGGTCTCCAACCTTTGCAACTTTAAGTCTGAAGGACTTCAGCTCCCAGACTTCTCCAGCCAGCTTTGCATTGGCATCCTTTTAGAGCAGGGGTCCCCAACCTTTGCTTTGCTGGCTGGAGAATTCTGGGAGCTGAAGTCCTTCAGACTTAAAGTTGCAAAGGTTGGGGACCCCTGGTGTGAAAAAGGACCGTTTGGGGAAGAATGTGAAGATTACAGAGATTGTCCCTTCTCTCTTTCAGGAACGGGGCGATGCTATAACCGGATGCCTGGCTCCTGGGAACCGCCTCTCTTTCTGCCCCCCTTGTGCCGGATGGACTCTGGCCGCTGACGGCGTGGGAGCACCCCTGCCACACCTCCCGAGCCCCGGGTGGCCAGCCTCGCAGCCCTTCCTCCCCGACCTCCCCCCCTCCCCCCCTGGAATGCTGTATGTGCCTTGCTCTGGCTCTCGCAGGACAGCGCCCGGCGGCATTGGGGCGACCCACTGAAGCAGGCACGCTCAAGGTACTCTTTGCTGCTGCTGTTGCTCCTGTGGGCTCCCTTGAGGTCCCGTGTCTTTTCTCCGGGAGATTTGGGGACCTGCATTTGGGTGCAGAGGCGAACTCGTTTGTACAGGTAGTCCTCGACTTATGACCATAGTTGAGCCCCAAATTTATAGGAGACATTTGAGGGAGGTGGTGGAGGTGGCGGCTTTCCTGTTTAATGACGCCGAGTGGGGATGGAGCCCACCCAGGGCCTTGTCTCATTGCTTGTGGTCATCAGGGAAGGGGCTGTTGTTGTTTTCACTCTTTTTATACAGGTAGTCCTCAACCTACGACCACAACTGCGTGCAAAATTTCTGTTGTTAAGTGAGACAGTTCTTTGACTGAGATTTGGCCCATTTTAAGACCTTTCTTGCTACAGTTGTTAAGCCAGTCACTTCAGCACCAAGGACCCCACCATCCATCCTCCCTCCCTCCCTCCCTCTGCAGTGGATGGATCTTAATCAGACTGTCCCTTTGCATTTGTCTCCTGGGGTCCACTCTGTCTTTCTGGAGCAGCAGAGCCCAACCTCTTGCCCCCCTCAGGTAGGGCGGGGGTTGCAGCCTCCCACTCCCCTCCATCTGGAAGGATTCTGGTGCTAGTTTTCACTCTTTGGGGGTGGGTTTGTTTAGAGCAAGGGCGTCCAACTTAGCTGGCTGGGGAGTCCTGGGGCTTGAAATCCACAAGCCTCGCATTGGCCATGATTGGACACTCTCGGTTCAGAGGCTGGGAAGCCCCCTTTGTGGGGAATGGAAAGTTCGAACTTACGTTGAGCAAGGGCTTGGATTGGGCGCCCTAAACGCCTTCTCTGGAATTGTGTGTTCTTCGTAGGAGAGTAGAGGCGCATGCAGCTACGAAGCGCAAGAGTGTGGAACGGTGTATCGCCCAGACTTAATTGCACAGAATCTTATCCCTTTGGTACCCTTGAGGCCTGTCCTATCTCTCTGTGGTAGATAAGCTCAGAAGGGCTAATCTGTGTCAGCTCGGAGGCGTATCTATTATCATGGCCATGGCGGCTGTTGTGTTTTCCTAACTTTCTGCGGCTGCACTCTTGACCAAAGGCAGGTGCTGCGTTTCGGCCTAGGAAAGAAAACAGGGACTTAGAAGAAAGTTTGTGGGAAGTTTTCTTCCTCTTTCCTTTTTGTTTGTGCTTTAAATTGGTGCCCTTTGAATCTGTGTGTGTGTGTGTGTGTATGTGTGTACGTACACACAATCACGCATGTCCGTTGGTGCTTTCTCTCCTGTGGGAATTCCTGGGAACTTGCATTCCAGATGGAATATAATCTTGAGGTGCCACATTCCTTTCTGGAGCACCAGCTGTGGCCCCAGCTGTGAATGTTTGCTGTGTCACCAAGTCTCACCGCAGCCGAGAAGGTGCTTCTTTTGGGTTCCCATCAATCCGAGGGATGGTGGACAATTCCCAGCTGTTAGATGTGGCTGTTGAGTGACAACTCTCTATGGCCAATTCTCCGCGGGACAGGAGTTACACTAACATCGAAGAAATAGTGGAATGGATTCATTAAAGAAAGAATGACAAGAAGGGACAAAATGTAATTGACAAAAATTAAAGTGATTTTTAAGTACTGTATTTTTCAGAGTACACCAATAAGGCACCAAGATTTTGAAGAGGTAAATTTAAAAACAATTTTTTTTACACTCTGCAGGCCTCCCAAACCCTCTGAACCTCCCATTTTTGCAAAGGGGCGGAGTTTCAGGAGCCCCCAAAAATATATATAGTGCATTCAGAGTATAAGACGCACCCAGATTTTCAGCGGCTTTGGGGGAGGAAAGGTGCGTCTTATACTTTGAAAACTACGGTATTTTAAATCATTAAATTGAATTGTTGACTTTTCCCACTGAAAGTTTATTTATTTATTTATTTATTTATTTATTTATTTATTTTTCACATTTATAACCCGCACCCATCTCACCACAAAGGGACTCGGGGCGGGGAACAGAGATTTAAAATCAATTATACATAAATACAAAATATTATTAAATAATAACTAAATTAAATCAATACCCTGCTTAAAATAAGTTTAAATTTAAAACCCAAATTACAATTTTGATTTGTTATAAAATAATGGGTGTGGAGTAGATCATGCTAGGCCGGCCAGATGAAAATAATAAGTTTTTAGGTGCCGCGAAACAAGCAGAGGTCTGTGATGGAACGGAGGTCGGGAGGTAGGCCATTCCAGAGGGTTGGGCCCACCACAGAGAAGGCCCTTCCCCTGGGAGCCGCCAACCGGCATTGTCCGGTCGACGGCACCCAGAGAAGACCCTCTCCCGGGAGCGAGTCGGTCGAAGGGATGTATGGGGTAGAAGACGGTCTCGAAGGTAGCTAGGCCCCGTGCCATGGAGCACCTTGAATATGGTCATCAAAACCTTGTAACGCACCCGGTAGGTCACAGGGAGCCAGTGCAGCTCGCGCAGGAGTGGTGTTATGTGGGAATGTCTTGAGATTCCCATGATCACCCGCGCGGCCGCATTCTGGACCAACTGCAACCTCCGAGTGCATCTCAAGGGGAGCCCCATGTAGAGAGCGTTGCAGTAGTCCAGACGAGAAGTCACGAGTGCTTGAGTGACTGTGCGAAGGGCCTCCTGGTCCAGTAAGGGGCGCAATTGACGGACCAGGAGAACCTGGTACAATTTTGATTTGTTATAAAATAATGGGTATGGAGTAGATCATGCTAGGCCGGCCAGATGAAAATAATAAGTTTTTAGGTGCCGCGAAACAAGCAGAGCTCTGTGATGGAACGGAGGTCGGGAGGTAGGCCATTCCAGAGGGTTGGGCCCACCACAGAGAAGGCCCTTCCCCTGGCCACGGCCGCCACCAGACCCTCAAGGGACAACCGGGAATCTAGGAGGACTCCTAAATTGCCATGCGGTGGTATTCGTTGTGTTGCAGAGTAATTTCATTTTGTTGTTTTAGTTGATGTACGTCACTTACATTTTTGCAGGTTGCCCAGCTATACACACACACACACACCCTGTAGACAATCCAAGAAACAAAAGACAGGAAGTTGGGCAGCTTCCAGCTCTTTAGCCTGGGCTGGCTTTGCCTGCAGCCTCCCCTGGGTGGAAGGTGGAAGGCCTGGTGTCTTAAGGGGGGGGGGGTGTCTTCCCCTTGCAAAGGGTGCTGTGGGCTCCTCTCCCAGGGGGAGGAGAGCTCTGGGATGCTGACTGTCCAGGCCACGCCTGAGGGTCCTTCCTCTTGGCACAGCGGGGCTCAGTGGGGGCTGTTCTTCCCCCCCCCCTTTACTCCGGCCCACCCAAAGCACCTTTCAGGCTTCCCCCAACACCAACGGATTCTTCTGTTGGGTTGGTTTCTTCCAAGGATGTGGGGGGCGGGGTGTCTTCAGATCATCAGCCCTCTCAAATCCTCCCACGTGGACCCCTTGGGGGAAGGCCAGAGCCCCCAAGAGCTCCTTACTCCAGGAGGAACTCCTCGGTCGGCAGAAGCTGTGTGGACGCCCACCGTCCCAGCAGCCCTGGGGGAAATCGCCCTCTTCGTTTTGAAAAAGTGTTATTGGGTTTTACAAGTTTTTATAAAGAAAAAAGGATAAGGGATTATAAGGAGTTTACAAAGACATATTGAGAACCTCTATGCCGGAGGTGTTGCCCCCCTCCGAGGCTTCATAAAAAGAAATAGAGAATACAGTAAATTTTTCATTTTTCTACAAAGTGGAAAGAGATACAAATATTTCAATTTTAAAATCTATGCAATCAATCATTTATAAACATCCAAATAAAATTTATACTATTACAGAAAAAAGTCACTTATGAAATCTAAGTCTTATGGCAATCGTATCATCCTCTCCCTGACCTCCAGCGGGCGGAGCCGAGGCCCCCTCCGTTCCCCCATTTTCATCCTCCAGGATAGGGGAGTATTTTTTTCTTAAGAAAGGCATCCGCCTCTGCAGTTAGTTTAATGTTTACTCTTCCCCCCTCCCATACCCCCCTCGTGTCTCTTCTTGACTGAATGGGCCTCTGGGCGGAGAAAGCCGCATTGGGCGCTGGGACAGGCTGTTCAGGTCAGGCAGCCTCCCTGCAGGCCTCTTGGGAAGGGAGCCAGCTGCCCAGCTACTTCCTCTCCAGCCTGAGGGGGAGTTGCTGCTGGATCTTCACAGAATAACACAGTTGGGAGGGGCCGTGGAGGTCTTCTAGTCCATCCTCATGCTCCAGCAGGAGGCCCTAGACAAGTGGCTCTCCAACATCTTTTTAAAGACTTCCAGTGTTGGGGCATCCACAACTTCTGGAGGCAACTTCTGTTCCACTGATTCATTGTTCCAACTGTCAGGAAATCTCATGTCTCCTCAGTTCTAGGTTGCTTCTCTCCTTGATTAGTTTCCACCCATTGCTTCTTGTTCTGCCCCCAGGTGCCTTGGAGAATAGTTTGACTCCCTCTTCTTTGGGGCAGCCCCTGAGATATCAGAAGACTGCCATCATGTCTCCCCTGGTCCTTCTTTTCATTAAACTAGACATATCCAGTTCCTGCAACCGTTCTTCCTAGGTTTTAGCCTCCAGTCCCCTCGTCCTCTTTGTGGCTCTTCTCTGCCCTCTTTCCAGAGTCTCGGCGTCTTTTCTCCATCGTGCCGCATTCCGAGCGTGATGTCCTCTGAAGAGAGAGAGCAGAGAGGAAATGGGCAGACCCCTCTTCCCTTTGCCAGGCTTGGAAGGGAGGGGTCCTTTTATCCCTCCTTCCTGGAGAACTCAGTGCACTAAAGGAGCCCCCCCCCCAACACTTTGGGCACCAGGGACCGGATCCCCAGAGAGCACCGGAGGGGCCCTGGCCTTGTCTGCCACCTGCATCCCATGGGTGGCTTGGCTTCTTTGCACGGCCCAGTTGCTGGCATACCCGTCTGCAGACCGGAGATTGGGGACCCCTGCACTCCAGGGGCTTCCCAGGGAGGCAGAGCTGGGGAGCAGCCAAGGCTGAAGCCCCAGAGACCGGCCCCCCCAACGGATGTTTCCGTGCTTATGCTGGACCATTAAGCCCTGCTCTCTCCCCCGACCTTCCCTTTCCAAGCAGCCCCCAACCCCCAGGGGATGCTGGGCTTCCTGGAGCCCTGTGCAGCTGCCTCTGTGCTCAGGAAAGCCCCTTTCCTCCTGTTGAACTCAAACTGTCCCAGGAAGCCCCAGGCCCTGGAAGGAAGTCTTCTGGCCTTCTCTGGCTGCACGCTTTCTCCACCTGAACAGGTTTAACAGGTGTGGACTTCAACTCCCAGAATCCCCCAGCCGGCGCAGTGTGTGTGTGTGTGTGCTTAGGGGAGGGGCAGCCTTGTCCTGCGCTGTTTGTGTGGGTGATTAATCTCCTTGCTTCTTTCAGAGCAACCGTGGTTGTGACCGTCACCCTGGGACAGCATGTCGGGCCCAGTCCCAAGTCGAGCGAGGGTCTACACGGAAGTCAACACCCAGAGGCCTCGCGAATATTGGGACTACGAGTCACACGTGGTGGAATGGGGGTAGGTGGCGGTGGGTGCCCCAGAAGGTTGGCAGGGCACTCCCCCCCTCCCCGATCTCTTCCCCCCCCCCCCCCCCCCCCGTGGGACCCCTGAAGGAGCAAAGCTTTTTTTCCCCTGGAGTTTGCCTGGCTTCCCTCTCGTGGGCTCCCAAGACGGGCCGAAGGGTTTGCAACAGGCCAGAGAGTCAAGAAGAGACCCCCAAACTCCCCGCAGTTGCTTCTCTGTGCCGTACGATATACGTGGCTCTAGACCTCATTTTGCATTTATTTTATCTTACAACAACCTTGCATTTTAATCTTTCATGCATTCAAAGTGACGGTAAAGTTGTCCTCTTCTTTCTGTCTCTCTTAAGAAAGAAGGACGAAGCCCCCTAAATTCTAAGATTGGGAGTCGGCCAGGCTGACTTCCAAAATGGTCCTAGCTTTACACACACACACACACACACCCCAAATCTTCCCTGGCAGGGCTGTTCAAAATAATTTCCGGCCACTGCGTTTCTCTTGTCAAGAAGGCTGCACCCCCTTTGCCCCACTCAGGTGACCCCCAAGTGGCCTCCAGGGCCCTCTTAACAGGATGCAGATGGCCAGAGGAGTATCAGTCCTTCCCTTGCCCACCATCCAGTCAGAGCTGAAGAAGCTCCTTGGAGGAGAAGCGAAACGTCTTCCAAAGAAAAGCGGAGAAAGGCCCCTATGGGGCTCCTTGTGGACGCCAGAGGCGAAGGCTCCTGGGTGACCAGAGGAGCCTGCAGGATCTGGGTGGGGGGCTGAGGGGACAAGGTGGGTGTGAAAGAGCCCCAGGGAGCTGGGATGGGGGGGGGGGAGCTTTTCAGGGGCTTTATAGAGCCGCTGAGAAGCTGCAGAGTCCAGAGAGCGAGTCCCACCCAGCGCTCTTCGAGATGGGGGTCTCTAACCTATGGGCTGCAGCCCCCCCTAGTGGGCCCCGAGGAGTTTGCAACTGGGCCGTGGAAACCGCTGGGGAGCACACGCAGGGACACACACCCTCACTTGCACCAGCAGTGGGTGGGCACGCATGCTCTCCATTTGCCTGGGCTGCAGGTGAGTGTGCATGCTAACCCCCCCCCCCCACACACACACACATACACACCCCAGGGGTCCACAAACCCAGAGAGGTTGGGGAAGTTGCCTCCTTAAGACCTGCTGCACTTGGCAGCATTTTCAGTGGGTTTTTGGGGGTGGGTGGGTTGCAATACAGATAGTCCTCAACTTATGACCAAAATTGAGCCAAGATTTCCATCGCTAAGCAAGAGAGTTGTTAAGCGATTTGTGCTCCCATTTTACGGTGTTTCTTGCCACCGCTGTTAAAAGAGGGTCGGTGCTGTGGTTAATGTTAGTAGCATGGTCGTTAAGCGAATCCGGCTTCCCCATTGACTTTGCTTGTCAGGAGGTCACAAAAGGGGACGCTGCGACCGTCATAAATACGAGCCAGTTCCCCAGTTTCTGAATTTTGATTATGTGACCATGGGGGTTATAAGTGAAAAAGTGGTCATAAGTCCCTTTTTAGTGCCGTCGTAACTTTGAAAGGTCACAAAAGTGATTGTAAGTTAAGGACTGTCTGTAGCTATGTGATAAATACAGATATTTCATAACCCAGCTAGGCAACAGCTTCAGTGCTAGAAGAGTTAAGAGTTAGAGGGGCAACCCCTCCTCCCTTCTGGCACTGGTGATGTTCCCTAGTTGGGTGAGGAAACGTCTGTTTGAAAACAACGCAGCTCTGGGTTTGCTCAAAGGCCATCCCGAAAATGCAGCCGATTGAAGAGGAGGAGATGCAAACACAACAACGGAAAGAGGGAAGGAGAAAGGGAAAAGGAGAGAGAGGGGAAGAAAGGGAGGGGAAGTAAGAGGAGGAGAGAGGGGAGGAGCGGGGCAGAGGAAGGGGAAGAAGAGAAGGGGAAGGAAGGAAGGAAGGAAGGAAGGAAGGAAGGAAGGAAGGAAGGAAGGGAGAAGTCGGGTCGTTGTAAAATAAGGTTATGGGATGGTAGAAAAGCGATCTCCATTATATTGTTAATTGTAAGGGAAGAAGAATTATAAATGTTAAAAGATAATACATTATTAATAATAGTTATGAGGTTGTATATTTGTGAATGAGAAATAAAAATAATAAACTTTTTTCGGAAAAGAAACCCAAAGCAGCCCAGGCCAGAGAGTGCCAAGGGCCCCCCCTCCCTTGGGACTTTTTCAGCTGAAGGTCGCTCAGGGGGTCCTCGTGGGCATAATCAGGGCACCCTAAATTCCCCTCTGCTAATGCCAAAGGCAGCCGGAAGCCCTGGGTGGGGACGGGGCAGCACAGAGAGGTGGCTCTGCATAAAAAGCGCTGCCCCTGGCTGACTGGCTCTGCCCGGGTGAGCCAGCCCTGGGGCAAGGGGGGCAGCCGTGCCAGGGAGCCGGCCTCCCAGACCGCAAGGGAGCCTCTGGCAGCTCAACCTCCTCCTCTTTCCCTCGATTCCCACAGGAACCAAGACGACTACCAGCTGGTGCGGAAACTCGGTCGTGGCAAATACAGCGAAGTCTTCGAAGCCATCAACATCACTAACAATGAGAAAGTGGTGGTGAAAATCCTTAAGGTCTGTCAGCGGGCATCTTCCCGATTGGGCATTGGAGGGTCCCTC
This sequence comes from Rhabdophis nuchalis, assembly GCA_039707465.1. Taxonomy (NCBI): domain Eukaryota; kingdom Metazoa; phylum Chordata; class Lepidosauria; order Squamata; family Natricidae; genus Rhabdophis; species Rhabdophis nuchalis. The sequence goes on along the minus strand of CM077645.1, from coordinate 225,803,760 downwards.
CTTCGGCCAGGCCATCGGGGGCGGGGGCGGATCCAGGTTCGAGTCACCCTCACCTTCACCCCCCAATGGGGCTGATCGTAGCAGCACTTCTGCAAAGACCAGAACAGAATAACAAGAATTGAAGGGCACCTTGGAGGTCTTCTAGTCTAGCCCCCCTGCTCAAGCAGGAGACCCTAGACCCGTGATGGCGAACCGATGGCACAGGTGCCACAGGTGGCAGGCGGAACCATTTCTTAGGGCACCCGAGGCATTGCCCTGTCAACTCTAGCGCGCATGTGTGCGCTGGCCAGCTGATTGAGGCCTCCTTTTGAGGCCGTTTTTCGCCCTCTGGAGGCTTCAGGGAAGCTCCTGAAGCCTGTGGGGAGGGGGAGGCTGTTTTCACCCTCCCCAGGATCCTAGGAAGCCTCTGGAGCCTGGGGAGGGCGAAAAAAGCACATCAAAAGCAAGGGGTCACTCACACAGCATGATGGGTGTGGCACACCCATGCACGACCCCCCCTGCTCTCCCCCCCGATTTTGGCATGTGAGCCAAAAAAGGTTAGCCATCACTGCCCTAGACCAGGGGTCTGCAAAGTTGGCTCTTTTAAGACTGGTGGACTTCAATTACCAGAATTCCCCAGCAGCCATGCTGGCTGGGGAATTCTGGGAGTTGAAGTCCACCAGTCTTAAAAGAGCCGACTTTGCAGACCCCTGCACTAGACCATTCCAGACCAGTGACGGTCCAGTCTCTCTTTAAGAACTTCCAGTGTGGGAGCATTCCCAACTTGGAAAGGTTTTTCAGAAGAGATTGGACAAGCAAAGCTTACTGGATGTCAACAGAAGTTCTAAACCAGCCGGGGGAATCGGCTGCTGACTGGGAGCCCACCTGTCGGCTGCGTGTCCTGTGACATAAAAACGCTACACCTCTTCCTGCTTCTGGTCCTGCTTGGATTGGTTTGAACTGGTGCTGGAGGAGGCTTATAATGGGAAGGTTGGAGGCTGCCCAGAGTCCATTGCAGATTGGCCCCGTCAACAAAGAGCTCTGCGATGCTTTGAACTCGGTGCAAGGGGGGTTTGTGGTCTCTGACCAAGGCTAGTTTGAGGGCTGGAGGGGAGGCAGAGAAGCAGCTCAACTGAGCCGTGGGGGTGGGGGGCTCCTGAGGGTCAGGCGAAGGCCGGTTCAGGCAAAGCCCCCCCAAAGCAGGGCGGTAACCGCAGGTGTGTCGCCCCAGTCTGAAATTTCAAATTGCTTGTTCGGTTTTAATGGGTTGTAATTTTAATGTTTATAAATTTTAGTACAGGGTAATTTAATTCGTTTATAATTTTGTATGTATTGTATGTTTTTAGATGCTTTTTTAATTTCCTGTACACCGCCCCGAGTCCCCTCGGGGAGAGGGGGCGGTTTATAAATTTAATAAATTATTGTTAAATTTAATGAATTATTATTAATTAATTATTTTCTTCCAGCCAGTGAAAAAGAAGAAAATAAAGCGTGAAATTAAGATCCTGGAGAACCTCCGAGGGGGCCCGAACATCATCAACCTTCTCGACATCGTCAAGGACCCCGTGGTAAGGGGGGAGGGGAGGCCTTTCCTGAATCCCCCCCATCCCCCCATCACACAAGACACACCCACACCCACACCAGGAAGAACCTTGGCAGGCTCCCCAGGGCCCGATGGTGCGCAAGGAAGAGCCTGCCCCCCCTCTCAGCCCCTAAGACTTGGAATAGAATAAGGGACTTGGAAGGGGCCTCGGAGGTCTTCTAGTCCAACCCCTTGATCAGGCAGGAAACCCCCCACCGGTGGGGGAGAACCTTTGTGGCCCTGAGGGCCCAAATCGGAAGACATGCGCTCCGGAGCGCCAGAAATCCAAAGGCCAGCCGGGCGCTGCGCATGGGTGTGCCAGAAACCGGGAGAGAGAGGTTCCCCCTCACAGCCCCACCCGCCTTTCAGACAAACACGCCCGGCTCTGTTGTGGCTTGCTGGGCTTGTCCTTCCTACTGCAGGGAATCCTCGACTTACAACTGGACCCAGCCTTCCTCTTGCTAAGCAAAACTTTAGGGAGTTCCCCCCCATTCTACGAACTTCCTTGCAAACGTTGTTAAGTGAATCCCCACAGCTGTCAAGTTAATAAGACGGTTGTTAAGTGAATCCGGCTTCCGCTTCCCCTTGGACTTTGCTCGTTTGGGAGTTGATCCTATGACTCTGGGTTACGACCACCGTCATAAGTAGGCGTCAAGTTCCAAGCGTCTGAATTTTGATCATGGGGATCCTGCAGCGGTCGTAAGTGTGAAAAAGGGTTGTAGCTGCCTTTTGTCAGGGACGGTCACTAAATGAAATGTTGTATGTCGAGGACTCCCTGTAATTGAGGGAGGCAGGACGCTTCCCTTCCGGCTCCAGGTCAGGCCCCACTTCCGACCCACTGGACTCCCACTTACGACCTCGTTATACCTTTCTTTCGTGGGCTGCAGCTCTGAAAGGGTCCCCTCCCTCCCCCAACGGACCCTCCCCAAACACGGCTCAATAAATGAATACATACAATGCAACCCCCCCCCCTCCAGGCCCAACTGAGGGCTCCCCCAGCACCCCCTCCAAGGCCCTGCCCCTCTCCCCTCGGAAGGACCCCCCAGGCCCACCTGAAGGAAGAAGGGAGCAGCGTCTGAACCTCCTTTTGCCCTTGTTTTCATTTCTCTCTGCCTGCTCTTCTTCTCCCATCACCCCTGGACGGCCCTGCAGTCTCGGACCCCCGCCCTGGTCTTCGAGCACGTCAACAACACAGACTTTAAGGTGAGGAGGGGGGGGCTGGGCTCCCAGAACTCCCCCGCCAGCTCTGCTAGGAAGGCCAGGCCTCTCACGGTGGCCACGGAGGCCGGGAGGAAAGGCTGCTGGCTCAGGGGTCCCTCGGGGCTGGGCAGCTGCAGGGGGAGAGCAGAGCAAGGGAAGGGAGGCAGCCCTGGGCAGGAGGCCAGTGGGGGAGGAAGCAGAGCAGGCCTCCGAGGTCCCTTCCAGCCCTTGGACTCTATGGCTTCTCTGCCGCAGCAGGAGGAGAGCAGGGCCAAGGGGTGGGGTGGGGGGGGTGTCCGTGTGTCCCCCTCCAGGCCAGAGCTTTGCAGGGACAGAAAGCGTGGCTCTCGCCCCTAAAAGGCCCCTGGAAACGGCCCTGGAGCCCCGAGGGATGGTTGGGGGCCGAGCGCCTGGCGCAGGGTCCGCCCCGGGTGGCTCTGGGCGTGGCGGAGGGAGAGCCCGGCTTCTGAGCCCCTTCCCCTCTTCTGCCCTGCAGCAATTGTACCAGACGCTCTCGGACTTCGACATCCGCTTCTACATGTACGAGATCCTGAAGGTGAGGAGGGGGCATCTCCCTCTTCCTGGGCTGCAGGAGGGAGGCTGCCTTTCCTGCCTGGGCCCTCGGGGTCCTTCCAGCGGGAGGGCAGGGTTGTCTTTGGGGAGCAGCCGGGGAGGGGAGGCCGGGAGCCCAGGGAAGGAGAGCAGAGGCCCCTCGAGGGCAGTGCCAGCTGAGTGGCAGCGCATCTGCAGGAGGCTTGGCAGAGCGGCCACGGCCGGACGAGTGGGGAGCTGCCCACTTTATAAGGCCGCCTGGTGCCTTGGCCACACGTGGGCTTAACGAAGGCTCCTTTGCCAGGCAAGAGGCTGCGCCCAGTCGGCACTGGGGGTGGGGCAAGGTACCTCTCGCCCGAGAGCACCGGGGGGGGGGGGGGGCAGCCATGGTCCTTGGGTGACTCTTGGGCTTCAGCTCAGGGATTCTGGGAGTTGAAGTCCAGAAGTCATCCAAGGGCCAAGATTCCCCCCTCCTTCCCCTGGCCAGTCATGTCGTTCGGCTAAGAGGGAGCTTCCCTGGGGACTCCATTTTACTTACTTTACTTTTACTACACACACACACACACACACACACAGCTGGCCTTGGGCTGCCCCCCTGCTTGTGCTCCCTGGAAGAGGGGCGTCTACATTCTGACCCTCCCGGCAGCCATCCAGGTGCCTTGCCGATTGGGCTGGGCCCCCCCAACGCTAGGAGAAGTCTCGGGTGGGGTGGGGGCTGGGGCTGCCTTTAGGGGGCTCCTGGGGCTGGTGCAGAGTTGAGGGGGGGTCTCCTCCTCTGCTCACCCGCTCTCTCTCTCCTCCCTCGCAGGCCCTGGATTACTGCCACAGCATGGGGGTCATGCACAGGGACGTCAAGCCACACAACGTGATGATCGACCACGAGCACCGGAAGGTCAGCCCTGCCCCCCCCCCTTGGCTCGGAGGAGGAGGAGGAGGAGGCCCAAAGGGCGGAAGGGCAGAGCGCGGCCCCCTGCCCACCAGGCCCTGCCCTCTCCCACTGGGTCAGAAGGAAGGCGGTTGGTGGGCTAGAGCAGGAGGGGCTGCCTTGGAACAGGCCTCTAGGGTGGGTCTCCCTCCTCCAGGCCCTGCTGGTCCCAAAGGGCCTCCCCCCCCCACCCCCTCCAAAGAAGCCAAGGGACTCTCTGGCTTTTCCTTTGAAGGCCTTTTGCTCCTCCTCCCAGGAGCTTCTTCAGCTGAGCTCTTGCGAAAGCCCCTTTGGGGCTCCTCCCCTTGGCCGGCTCCTGCACCTTCTGACGGCCCAGCCCTCCTGTGGGTGGTCTACGGTGGGGGTCTCCAGCCTTGGCCTCTTTAAGACGGGTGGACTTCAACTCCCACAATGCCCCAGGATGCTGGCTGGAGAATTCTGGGAGCTGAAGCCCACCGGTCTTAAAGAGGCCAAGGCTGGAGACCCCTGATCTGCGGTGGTGTGTGTGTGTGTGTGTGTGTGTGTGTGTAGAGCATTCCCTCACTTGTCTGTCCCCCAAAGTGAGCCCCAATCGTGCCAGTTCAGCTCCCTCCTTCCCAGTCCTGGGTGCCCCGTCTGCTTCCAGATGCCCCTCCGTGTCTCTTCTGACCTTCGGGAAGGAACCAGGGGGGCTTCTCCCTCCCTGGACCGTCTGATTCAGGGCTGGGAAGCTGATTTATTGATTTACTTTTCATCCCCCCCCCCCTCCCCCAAATCCCCCCGGCTGCTGCAGCTGCGCCTGATCGACTGGGGACTGGCAGAATTCTACCACCCAGGACAAGAGTACAACGTCAGGGTGGCTTCCCGGTACTTCAAGGGGCCGGAGCTTTTGGTGGATTACCAGGTAAATCGGCAACCTCGGAATGGGCCCCGCCTGGGGGGGAGGAAGCGGGGCGGGTGGTGCCCCTCCCTGAGCAGAGGACAAAGGCCAAGGGTCAGGAGGAGAGCAGCTCTTCCCCCTCCCGCTCCCAGTTCTCCCAGTCCGTCCGTGGGCTGGGAAAGGCCTGCAGCCACTGGGCCGCCTCTGTGCCCTGGGAAGGTCCCAGGTGGAATCCTGCACCTGGTTCTGGTCCCCGTGACGTGACACGGAAGAGCCGGAGACCCTGGAGAGAGTGCAGAGAAGAGCAGCCCAGAGGATTAAAGGCCTGCAGGCTGAGATGGCGTTGCAGGAAGTGGGCATGGCTAGCCTGGAGGCAAGAAGGACTAGGGGGCCACGCGATAGCAGCCTTCCAACATCTGAGGGGCTGCCCCACAGAAGAGGGGCTCCATTTGTTCCCCAAAGCCCCTGAAGGCCGGAGAAGAAGCAACAAGGGAGGGAAACTAACCGAGGAGAGAAGCAACCTGGGGTTCAGGAGAAACTTCCCACCAGGGAGGACAGTGAAGCAGTGGGACAGAGGTTGCCAAGAAGAGGCTGGGATGGCCTAGGGCCTCCTGCTTGGGCAGGGGGCTGGACTAGAAGACCTCCGAGGCCCCTTCTTCTGGGGGAAGAACAGTCCACGGGGCCGGAATCCCTTGAAGAGACTCTTGGCAGGGGCTTCTCTGGTGGCCCAAGGCTGGAGGGCGAGGGGTCCCTGGGGCCTATTGGCAAGGAGGGCCTCCTGGCAGGGCTGGTGGGTGGGTGTGTGATGAGAGCTTCCTGAAGGTCAAGGGTCGCCCCGTCCTCTGCCTGGGCTGCTCTTGGGGGATGGGGAGGCCTTGGGCTCTGTGCCCGTCCTGCTGCCGCCCCCCCATGGCCCCCCTCGCCCTGCTCTTCCCGGCAGATGTATGACTACAGCCTGGACATGTGGAGCCTGGGCTGCATGCTGGCCAGCATGGTCTTCCGTAAGGAGCCTTTCTTCCACGGACACGACAACTACGACCAGGTGAGAACCGGCCCCTCCCTTGCCCCTCCCCTCTCCCTGGCGCCCTGCTCCTCCCCCCGGAGGCCCCTGCCCCCTCCTGCCTCCTGCCTTTGGGGGAGGGGGCAGGCCTTGAATGGGAGCCCCAGGTCCACCCCCAACCCGTTCTGCAGGCCTCGGTTGAGCCCAGAAGGCAAGTGGGGAGGCTCTGGGGCTTCCTGGGCCAGGAGGGAAAGGAGGGAAGCCAACCCAAGGAAGCCCAGTCTTGCCTTCTGGGAAAAGCCCCCAGTGACACCCCCCCTCTGCTCCCTCCCCAGCTGGTGCGGATTGCCAAGGTCTTGGGCACGGAGGACCTCTACGACTACATCGACAAGTACAACGTGGAGCTGGACCCCCGCTTCAACGACATCCTGGGCAGGTGGGGGAGCGGGGGGGGGGCTCCCCCGGGTGGTCCTGGGGGGGGCGTGTGTGTGTGTGTGTGTGGGAAGAGCGCCTGTGGGAACCTCTCCCGCTCTCCCCCCGCGGCAGGCATTCGCGCAAGCGATGGGAGCGCTTCGTACACAGCGAGAACCAGCACCTGGTCAGCACGGAGGCCCTGGACTTCCTGGACAAGCTCCTGCGCTACGACCACCAGACGCGGCTGACGGCCCGCGAGGCCATGGAGCACCCCTACTTCTGTGGGTAGCAGCCTCGGCCGGGTCCCCTCCCCTCCCCCCCGGACGGAGCAGGGTGGGCTGCCTCCCCCTCCTGCAGAGGCCCCCTGGGGGGAGGGGAGCCTCCTCTGGCCAGCCCTTCTCTCCCTCTCTGCTGCCCCCTCTGCTGCCCCCTCTGCTGCCCCCCTGCGCGGACTCTTCTGGCTGCCCCCTTGTGGGTGCTGGGCAGGCAGGGGGTCCAGGGAGCCCTCCCTCCCTTCCTGCCTCACCCTCCCTCCCTCCCTCCCTCCCTCCCTCCCTCCCTCTGCACAGATCCGATTGTGAAGGACCCAGCCAGGCTGGCCTCCTCCACCATCCTCTCCTCGTCTAACACACCTGTCAGCTCCTCCAGCATGATGGCAGGTAGGCACGGTGGCTGCGGACGGGTGGGGAGGGAGGGAGGGCAGCCACAGCTCCCGCGTGGTCTTCATCCAGGGAGGGCCCAGATGAGACCTTGGCCCCCCCGGAGAGCCTCCATCACCAGAAGAGAGCCGGAAGGGGCCTTGGAGGTCTTCTAGTCCAACCCCCTGCTCAAGCAGGAGACCCTTGGCTGCCCAGCCTCTTCTTAAAAACCTCCGGTGTTGGAGCAGTTCCACCGGTTAATAGTCCTCACTGTCAGGAAGCTCCTCCTTAGTTCCCGGCTGCTTCTCTCCTGGATCGGTTTCCATCCATTGTTGCTTCGGGGGCTTTGGAGGACAGGTGGAGCCCCTCCACTTTGGGACCCCCCCCCCATCGTGTCCCCCCCGAGTCCCCCTCCTCTCCAGACGGGCCAGGCCCACTTCCGTCCCCCGTCCTCCCTTCCTTTTCTCCCCCTGCAGGAATCGCCTCCATGTCCGCCTCCCAGCCGATGGGCAGCTTGGCCGCCTCCCCCGTCATCGCCTCTCCGAATGCGCTGGGCTCGCCCGTCCCTGCGGCCGCCGGAGCTCAGCCCTGACCACCGGGAAGCCACCGCCGGCATGGAGCACCGCCGTGCCCCCCTCCTCCTCCTCCTCCTCTCCTCAGCTGCCCGCCTCTGCATGGCGCTACCGACGCCCGGGGCGGTCAGGAGGACGGCCAGGCCTGGCGGAAGGGTCCGGCCTCTGGACCCCGAATTCTTTCCTTTGTTTGCTCCTGTTGAGTGTGGAGGAGCCCCCCCCCCCCATGTCCCGGCTGCTGCCACCGCTGCTCTTCCGCCTCCTGCCCTCGGAGGGGCCCCCAAGGCAGACTCTGGCTCCCGGCAGAGGCGTCTTCGGGGGGGAGAGGGGAAGGGGGGGGTGTTGTGTGGAGTCCCGCCAGCTGCACTCGTCCCGTGGGGGCCATGGATGAGCGATGCAATTACAGTGTAGACACCTGAACGGAGAATAAATTTTATTTTCTATGTCCCTAAAAGGGGCAGGTGTGGGGCCCTGCTTCTTCCTGAGGGAGGGGATGCCACAGCCCTGGCCCCTTGGAAGTCCCCAGCCAGCCATGGAAGCTTCCGGCAGCACGGGGGACTTCCCCTCCCAGGATTCCCCAGCCAGCCTGCGCCGGAAGCCCACCCGTCTTATTTTCAACCTGGGGACTTCCAGGGGCCACCGGGGAGGGGGGTTAGGGGACCTTCTGCAGGGCAAGTGGGCCTGGCTGAGCCCTTCCCATGTTGGTCCCCTTCCGGTCCGTCAGTTGGAAGCTGGGACCACGGGTTGGGGGGGGGGATTGAAAGGCCACCCGGCCACGGAGGGGGGGGGGGATCCCTGGGGGTGCCAACCCTGCAGCTCCGGAGATCAGGAACCTGGGGGGCAACACAGACACCCCCACCACCCCCGGTTGCCTTGGCAGCAAATCTGGAATCTGCCCCTCTGAGGAGTGGGGCACAGGGGCTGCCCTCAGTGGTGCTTTCCTGCAGTCTGGGTCCTCCTCCTCCCCATTGGGCCCTCGATTTCTGTGGCTAAGCAAGAGGGGGTTTGTCTCAGGAGCTGCCGCATTTTCCAGCGTATAAGACGCACCTTTTTCCCTTCAAAAAACAGGGTGAAAATCTGGGTGTGTCTTATACACGGAATGCAGCATTTTTGGCCTACCGAAACCCCGCCCCCTTTGCAAAAATGGACGTGCAGAGGGTTTGGAGGCCCTCAAAGTGCTCCTGGGGGGGTCTGGGGAGGGCCATTTTCTGCTTGTTTCCCCCCCCCCCGCCCTAGCCCCCCAGGAGCCCTTTGAGGGCCTCTCAAAGTCTCTGCATGCCCCCTTTTTCACAAAAAAACGAGGTGTGCCGAAGGTTTGGGAGGCCTGCAGGGTGCAAAAGCTTTTTTTTTTAATTTCCCTCTTCAACATCTTGCTGTGTCTCATACTCCCAAAGACCCAGTAGCTGAGGGGGGACCAGGATGGAGACCCCGGAGACCCTGAGAGATGGACCCAAAAAGAGAGGAGGGGCAGGGAGGGAGGGAGGGGGGCCTGCAACTGGAAAAGCCCCTCTCCACATCGCTTCCTGCCTGGGACGCTTTGGGGTCTCCAACCACGGCAGCTGTATGAATTCTGGGAGTTACAATACAATAGCAGAGTTGGAAGGGACCTTGGAGATCATCTAGTCCAACTCCCTGCCTAGGCAGGAAGCCCTACAGGGTCTGCAAAGTCGGCTCTTTTAAGACTGGTGGACTTCAACTCCCAGAGTTCCCCAGCCAGCATAGCTGGCTGGGGAACTCTGGGAGTTGAAGTCCACCAGTCTTAAAAGAGCCGACTTTGCAGACCCCACACCATTTCAGACAAAAGTTGGAAGTCCACCTGAAGTGGCCACGGTTGGAGACCCTTGGGTCAGGGCATCCTCCCTGCGTGCACTAGGGCTTTGGGTGGGGCAGACCCCCCGGGGGCCCTAATCAATACAGGCGTAGGGCCAGTTCACACAGCCTCCTTCCCACCAGGACACGAGAGCCGGGTTCACACAACCAGCCCCAGCCTTGACTGAGCTGCCTCTTCCTTCGTGGGACAAAGGCTGAAGGGTGTTGGGCCATGGGAGGACCCCCTCCCTCCCTCCCTCCCTCTGGGGCCTGGTTAGGGAGTCCCACTCCTCCCAGGGAGGGCCTGGCTGGCTACCCTTAGCCTGGCAGGGGGTCTCTGCTCCAGTGTGTTTCCCAGGGCAGGATCTGCCCAAGGCCTTTGGAGAGGCGGCTGGTCGGGGTCTGCGGGGGAAACTCTGGCGCAGCCTCTAGCACTGAGGGTGCTACTACTTTGGGTCATGAAACGCCTTCGAGAAAAGAACCGAGAGCACCAAGGGCCCCACAATCCATCCTCCCTCCCACAAATCCCACCCCCTTCTAGGCTGATGGTGTTGCTGCTTGCGGTCATGAAATGTCTTCAAAGGAAACAAGGCTAAAAATGCAGGAAGAAAAAAGGAAGTCACTTCCGATGTATACTTTCAAGTTGGCCTCTTGTTCTGTGGCTACAATGCACCTTTCATTTTTTTCTCCCATCTTTTTGGGCTTTTTAAAAACCATCAACCCTATCCTAATTACGTTCCCCCCCTGCCCCCCCCTTTTCACGGAAAACCTCCAGAAGGCGTTCCATCAACTCTATGATGAGGCCCAAAGGATGCATAGCTGCTCCCCTTGAGTGGCATCCTTTGAATCTTTTATTCTAACCAAACCACTAGAAAATGTCCTTTAAAATCCTGTTTGAAACCACCTCTCTCTCTGTGGCCCAGGATTGCCATCGGTGTATGTTCAACAGAATAACGAGTTGGAAGGGATCTTGAAGGTCCTCTAGTCCACCCTCCTGCTTAGGCAGGAGACCCTATACGGTTTCAGACAAGTGGTTGTCCAATCGCCTTTAAAACCTTCAGTGTTGGGGTGAAATTCAGCAGGTTCTGGAGAACCGGTAGCAGAGATTTTGCAGAGTTTGGAGAACCGGCAAATAGCACCTCTGGCTGGCCCCAGGAGTGGGCAGGGATGGGGGACTTTGCTGTATCCTTCCCCTGCCATGCCCATAGAACTGATATTTAAAAAATGTGGATTTCACCACTGGAAGCACCCACAACCTCTGGTGGCAAGCTGTTCCACGGGTTCATTGTTTGGACTTGATTGGTCTGCATCCATTGTTCTTGTCCTGCCCTCAGGTGCCTTGGCCTTAAAAGAGGATTTTATATCTTAAGACCGCAACACCAAACATCTGGGCAGATGTAGACGTTGCCTTCTCCCTCGCGGTCTTGACCCTCTGCCTTAAAACCCAAACCCAGAAAGGAAAGAATTGCTCAAAGGAAGTTTATTCAAGAGAACGCAGGTGTACCAAGGAGTCGTGACCTGAGGCTGCACACCTGGCTCCCGTAGACCTCCACCTCGCACAGGGCCAGGGAGACCGTGCGGCCAGGAACACTGACGCTCACGTAGCGTCCCACTTGACCGTTGCAGGAGATGGTGCTGATGGAGCCCAGGCGGGCATCGGTGATGGTCCCACAGCTGTTGGGAGGGGGGGAAAGAGGAGGAGATTGTCGTGGTTCAGAAAGAGCTTTTTTGTTTTTTTAAGAGCAGTTCGTGTGTTCCCACAAACGGAAACCCGGACAGTTGGAGAAGGTCTCCTTGGGACATTTCCAGGCACCTGAGATGAAGCCCTGGCAGCCACAGCAGAAGCAGCTGGAATAGATGGAGAAGCCGCTTCCTTAGAAGTCCAATATAGCGTCTATCCCGTGGGAAATCCATGGTGCCATATTATGGTGGCTTTACTACGGTTTTATTATAGTTTGGATATTTTATCTCCTGCATTTAGGCGATTTAGGTTTTGCTTATAAAATTGTACATAGCAATGCTTTACCTGTAAATGGCTTTTGTAGTTTTATCCATAATATAATGTGTGAACAACCATGCTTTTGATCTAATGTAAACTGCTTTAAATACGCTTGTAAAAATTTTGATTTTTGTAGCAGAGTTGTCAAATTATGGAATACCCTACGCGATTCAGTTGCCCAGCTGCTAACTTTCACAGTTTTAATTCTGTGGCCTTCATCCCATATTTAAGAGGTTCCTAAAGGGACATTTGTAAGTGCCCAGCCTGCCTATTATGTGCCTGTCACATTTCAATTTTTTTTTCATTTAGAAATTTAAAAAAAATTGTATTGACCCTCCAATCATCCATCTTTCATCTATCCTATCTAATTTGCTGATGCTTTATTTAAAGATATCTTTGTATATCATGATTACATGACCTCTCTAGATGCCATGCACTAAATAAAATTAAGAAATGCATTCCTAAAAAAGATATGCATAGATTGGCCCCCTTTGACTATGAAGGGGCAGATGGGGAGGAAGCCAACCACCAGATTGCAAGAACACAAAAAAGCGGTCAAGAGAAGAGGCCCGGTCTCATGGGGAGCCTCTCACTGCAGTGAAGAAGGACACACATTCAACTTTGCAGCCACTTAAGATTGTTGGACGAGGAGGCGCAAAAACAGCCAAGTAATTGAAGCCTGGGAAATGGGACCCTCGACAGCCAATAGCAGTGCTGATTTGCCACCAGCCTATCAAGTACTTAGGAAATGAGGACTGGGCAGCAGAAGCAAACAACAGCCAGAGACTTAAAGGCCAGCCATCAACACACCCCAATCGACATCTAAAAAGCCACCTTCAACAGGCTCTATAAATGCAACAGCAACGCAGAGAGAAGCTTCCTGAAGATGGACTCCACCTTGAGAGGAAAGCTGGGAAGGCAAAGCCTCTCGTCCCAGCAACTGATCCACATTGGATCCTAAACAAGATATCCCCAAATAGGGAAGCCGTGAGCATTTTAGCCTCCCCTCCCCCACGAGCACTGCCCTCGTCTAGGATGGGCCAAATGGACCTCCTTTTCCTAGCCCCTTGGGCTCCTGACTAGCCGCTCTTCCTGGAAAGGGGCACTTCCAGAGGATTGGATTGCCTATGGTCGCTCGCGCAGTTTCCCACGCGGATCTCTGCCCCCTGGAGCCTTTCCGCGCAGCGGTCCTCTCGGTTTTTCACCACCACGGAAGAGACGGCATAGGGGCTCCCCAGGTCCACGTACCACCACGGGCCCCTCTCTTGCTTCGTGTGGCTGCAGGTGTTCTGCCCAATCCAGCGCCCGCTGCAGTTCCCGTCCACGGCTTTCCTGGCTACCGAATTGAACTGGCTGACGTAGGTGGAGGACTGGAAAGCTGGCCGCCCTCTGGCCACGTTTGTAGCTGGAAAGACGTTTGGGAGAAGGAAGGCGGCTCAGAGACGTCGTTCTGGGTGGACCTTCCTGCTCTGGATCTGCACACAAACGCCCAGGAGGGAACGGAAAGCGCCTGGGACAACTTTCAACTCTCCTGAAGTCTCGCTGCCTGTGGGAGGCCAGTTGGGAAGAGCACAAGGGAGGGAAAGGCCTCTGGACTGTCCGGTGGGCCTGGCCAGGAAGTGGCTGACCAGAACGCCTGGACAGAGAGGCAGTCCGGAGAGCTTGTGAGAAGAAAAGAATTTGGGAGTTCTAACTTGGCCATTCTCCGTCTTTGCTTCATTTGCAAGACAGCAAAAGGGTGGAAAGGAAAACGCCTGATCTCCATCCTCTTTTTGAAGTAGGAACGTGGGGCCCTCTGAGTCAGCCTTGATCTCAAGGAAGGCGACTTGCAGGGTGGAAAGGAGATCCTGAAGATGGCTTTGCTTAAAGTGGAGCTCATGAGTGGGGCAGAATGAAGAGCTGCCAAGAAGACAGGCTCCTTGTAATTCCTCTCTGGACAAGGAGAGGACTTGAGAGCACCCTCTAGTGCTCCAGACAGTTGTTCCTCACGAGGAGACCACAAGACAGGCGTCTCTGAGGGCTTTAGACCAGGGGTCTCCAACCTTTGCAACTTTAAGTCTGAAGGACTTCAGCTCCCAGACTTCTCCAGCCAGCTTTGCATTCGCATCCTTTTAGAGCAGGGGTCTCCAACCTTTGCAACTTTAAGTCTGAAGGACTTCAGCTCCCAGACTTCTCCAGCCAGCAAAGCCCTGACACTGACAGCTTTGCTGGCTGGAGAAGTCTGGGAGCTGAAGTCCTTCAGACTTAAAGTTGCAAAGGTTGGAGACCCCTGCTTTAGACCTCTCTAGAAGACAAGGGAACGCCATCTCTGCTCAAATCATGGTTGACACTTTTATGGACACAGGAGTTGCATATTTTCTTTTCAAATCCCTTTTGGAAGTTGCTTGTTAATTGCTTTCCAGCTATTAAGGACCTTTGACTGAACCCCATCGGGTGATTTACCTTAGCAACAGAAGCTTAAATACAGAACTTCTATTTTTTATTAACTCTTCATTTTTATTAAATTAAGAACTTTGATTTTTGGGGGAGGGAATAAACAGAAAAAAGGGTGATTCGTTTAATTTTGGAAATTACAACAGATTAAGGGTCCAGATGAAATAAGATTTATAAATTAATTATAAGAATCCTTCCTGTGGAAAAAATGTTTTTGTGTTGAATTCTTTAAAAAAAAAAAAAAAAGGAGCAACTTTGAAGGTTGGACACTAGAGGGAGCTAGAAGGAACCACAATTCAAAGGAGAACACTTACATTCAATTGAGTCCTGGTTATACAGAATGGAATGAAATATCATAACATCAGACTTGTTGAAGTATCTTTTTGAACCATGGATCCAGAAGTTAATCTTAAGAGTGTCTGCCACCATAGATTGTGTTTGGATGAAAATGAAAAACGAACAGATAATACTGCACTGAACTGAAAGAGAATTTTAAAATGACAGGCTAACAAGAATGGTACACCAAACTTATTTATTTATTAAATTTACATTATTAAATGTAAACGATGCTACATTGAATGTTCAGATGAAACCAGACGATGTCCTAATCATTAAAAGGGATATACAAATGAAACCCCCCAAAAGTGAGATGGATAATTTTCCTAGATTGGATTTATAAAAAAAGATTTTTTAAAAACTGAATAATTTTGTGACAGGAGACAAAGGGGGGAAAAAATCGAGTTCTAGGACATTATTTGAAAGGACTAAAGATAGAATGGAATATAAACTTACTTGGCTGACCAGGGCTGAGTATCACGACTGGTTTATTAAAAACAGAAGGGAAACAGGAAGTTCATAATATGCCATGTTTTAAGAGAAAGAGATACGTTTCTAAAATGGTTTATGTGAGGAAGGGGGAAAGTCATTCTTTATACATTTCTTTTTCTTTACAATAGATACAACCTGGAGGGATTGTATGCAAGGAGGGGTTTTCTAACAGTAACAACAATTAAAGAATGGAATCACTTCCCTACCGACATTGTGGCTGTTCCATCACGGGAGGCTTTCATGCAACCATTTGACCGAGATGGTATAAGGCAGGGGTTCCCAAACCTGGCAACTTTAAGACTTGTGGACTTTAAGTCCCAGAATTCTCCAGCCAGCTATGCTGGCTGGAGAATTCTGGGAGTTGAAGTCCACAAGTCTTAAAGTTGCCAAGTTTGGGAACCCCTGGTATAAGGTCTCCTGCATTGAGCAGGGGGTTGGACTAGAAGACCTCTGAGGTCCTTTCCAGCTCTACGATTCTATGTTGAATGGAAGAACTTACTACCGTTTCCCTCTATGCACAATGGCACAGATCAGCATGCAAAGCCGACACATCTCCCTTGAAAGAGAAGAAAAGAAAGACCAGGCACCAAACAATATCAACAAGGATGATGATGACGGTTATAAAGGTCAAGGTTCCCCTCGCACATCTGTGCTACTCGTTCCAGACTCTAGGGGGCGGTGCTCATCTCCATTTCAAAGCCAAAGAGCCAGCGCTGTCTGAAGACGTCTCTGTGGTCATGTGGCCGGCGTGGCTCAACGCCGAAGGTGCACGGAGCGCTGTTCCCTTCCCACCAAAGGAAGGCCACGGGGATCTCCCCTTCCCCCTCCAGCATCTGACCTGGCCAAAGTCCTTCAGAGGGAGGATTGGGGTTCTCCCGTCTGTCTCCCCAGCGCTCACCAAGGCCGCTCAGCTCCGGTTTGCAGCTCTGGGCCTCCCCGTGGCCGGCCAGGAGCCCCAGAAGAGGCAGCCACATCCAGGCAACGAGCATCGTCCTGCGAGGAGAGAAAGCAGGCGGCAGGGAGAAGGAGCAAAAGGTGCAGGAGATCCTGCCTAGCGACTGACCTCTGCAGGTCCCCTCCCGGGAGAGGCTGGGAAGGCCTTGGGGCCAAGAAGACCTCCGTTGCCAGAAGCCGGCAGCCCTTCCCGTGGGGCGATGGGCCTTCCCCCTGGACACAGACCAGGCCGGCAGGCAGGGCGAGCGCAGGAAAGGGGGACATTCTAAGAAGTAGCCAATATAACAAATATAGTCAAGGGAAGACGTGAAAAAGACATGCAAAGTTGGGAAGATGGCATCATCCCAGAGAGAGTAGAAGCAAATTTAAGGGTCCTTCATGAACTTGGAGTGGGGGAGGGGGGGTTGCACATGTTTCACCACCCAAACTAGATAATGACGCTGTGATGCAGCACTGACGATGTTACCTAGTTTGGTAATGCAACGTCTGCAAGAAAGCAATGAAGCTGGGAGGGGAAAACAAGGGCCCTTCCTTTCAATCCTGAGCTACACATTCACGAGGTTATTGGTAGCAACTGGAGAGATGAGGATCGAAGGACCGAGCAACATAGAGGACTTCTATGGCTGCCTGTCTCCTATCACTCAGCTGTTCCCAACAATAAGGAGCCTACTTAAAAACAAAGCCCCCCCCCCCGTCTCTCTCTAAGACGAATCCCCTTCCCCAGATTCCCTGAAGCCTCCTCTCCTCTTTCCCAAGGGAACGCAGCCAGCCTGGTGGGATTCTTGTAGCCGTGATGACTGGCAACTAAATGTCTGGCTGCAGCTCCTCACAAGAGGGTCTGGTTGCTTTCACCCGAGACTGAGCTACGACTCGGTGGAAGAGCCAGGTCTTCCCTGCCCTCCAGAAGGCGAAGGGGCTTTAGAGCGGAGGGAGACTGACAGCTCATGTAGTTCAGGGGTCTCAAACCTTGGCGACATGAAGACTTGTGGACTTCAACTCCCAGAATTCCCCGGCCAGTTGGAAGTCCACAAGTCTTCAAGTTGCAAGGTTGGACACGCCTGGGTTACAGCAAACTTAGAAGTGGCTGAAGAATTCTAGGGGTTGAAGTCCACCAGTCTTCAAGTTGCCAAGGTTAGAGACCCCTGACCTATTTGACCTTCACGGCTGTGGCGGGATAAAAGTGCATGGCCTCCTACCTAAGGCCTGGCTGCAACCCCGGGTCACACTGTGGTCTGTCTACCAATGATCTCAGCAAACCCGCAACACTCTTCAACTCCCACCCAGGGGAAAAGCCTTTTGCAAATAGATCCATCAAGGTGGGGACCCCCTGATCAAGGTAGAGAAGACGGAGGGGGGGGGGGTTCTGGTCTTAGGCATGCACTAAATAGTTTCACTCACCTGGAGTCTCTCACCTGGCTAACCAAATGTGGGTGAATTTCACAGCTGCTTCTCTTCAAACGGGGGTTTCTCCCAAATGTGGTCATTCTTCTGTTTTGGACAGTTTTAATTTCTTTCCTAACGAGATGGATCCTCCTTCAGAGAACCCAGCCAGCCAATGGGAAGGTGCAGAGCCTCTGCTGGAGGCCAATCAAGGCTGGGTTTCAAATTCCCCACAGTTGGTTTCCCCCCTACCTCCTGGGTGCTGTGGAAGAGGAGACGTTACATGAGACGTTACATCCTAGAGCAGGGGTCTCCAACCTTTGCAACTTTAAGTCTGAAGGACTTCAGCAAAGCTGGCTGGAGAATTCTGGGAGCTGAAGTCCTTCAGACTTAATGTTGCAAAGGTTGGAGACCCCTGTCCTACAGGATCTCACCTCTTTGCCCGTTAAGCGAGTATCTTGAGAGGAACACGTCTTCCTTCCTTGGCAGAGGTCAACTCCTTTCTCTATTGGGAGATCATCATTCTCTGTGAGCAAACATCAATATGAAGCTTTGGCAAGACTCAAGCAGGCTCCCATCTGCAAAGTCAAGATGAGGGGGCAGCTACATTTGCTGCAGAGGAACCAGAACAATGGCTTTGGAGAGAGAACGGGGCCCTACGGTATATCCAAAGATGTTGAGACTCTAGAAAGAATGCGGAGAAGAGCAAGGAAAGGTCATTAGGTGACTAAAAGCTAAAGCATGAAGTTTTGAAGCAACTGGGGATGTCTAGTTTAATGAAAAGAAGGACTTGGGGACGGACATGATAGTAGTGTTCAAATATTTGAGGGGCTGCTGCCTCAAAGAAGAAAGGGTCAAGTTCTTCTCCAAAACATCTGAGGGCAGGACATGAAGCAACGGGTGGAAACTGTCAGAAAAATATATCTCAGATATTTTCTAGCGTAACCTCCATTACTGACTCCTAGATAGTTTTAAATTTGGGGTTTTTAATTCGGTTTTAGCACAGGATTTTATTAGAATAAGTTTTTTAAAATTTTATTATGTTTTGTATGTATTTTAACATTCCTGTGCGCCGCCCTGGGTCCGCTTGGAGAAGGGCGGGGTATAAATATAATAAATAAATAAATATAAATATAAATATTAAAAAAATGGTAAAGGAGACTACGATCAACAAAAAACCCATCTATTTATTTACACTTGTGCAAGAGGATTCTCGGAAAAGAGAGTCATTGACAGGGCAACAGGCAAGACCCAAATTCACAATTCGTGACCATCATCAAGGGGTTTCATAATGCAGCTACGTAATTGTACTTGGCTACCATTACAATAGTTTGGCAACTATTACAATAAGTAAGCTGAAGGCCAAAAGCCAGATCTTCCCTTCACTTGGAAGATGTGAATTGTTTCTCTCAAGGAGAGAAGCAACCTAGAATTGAGGAGAAATTTCCTATCTATGAGAACAATTAACAGTGGAATAGAAGTTGCCTCCAGAAAGCAATGGGAGGTGCTCCTCCCTGGAGGGTTTTACGAAGAGACTGGGCAGCTGCTTGGCTGGAATGGCCTGGGGTCTCCTGCTTGAGCAGGGGGTGGGACTAGAAGACCTCCAAGGTCCCTTCCAACTCTGTTCTTCTGTGGTTCCTCTTTCTGCTTCTTCAGAGGTCATGAATCTTTGAGGGCCACTTCGCCTGGACTCTTCTGCTCTCTCAAGGAGGAATGCAGATTAAGGTTTCCTGTCAAATGACCATTTGGCCTTACAACGCAGAGGAAGACAGAATGCCTGCTGGAATTAAGTAGCGCGAGATGAAGAACCCATGAATGGGAGGAACATTCTGTGCAAAGAAGGCTTGTGAAATTTCTCTCCATTAGATGCAGTGAACTTCTTGGTTGGCCTTCAAGTAACAATACAGTTACTCCTTGACCTATGGCCACAACTGAGCCAAGAAATAAGTCCCTGTGGTCATTAACCATTTCACTCAATGACCATAATTCCAGCTCTCCTGTTGCGGTCGCTAAGTGATTATTAAGTCAGGGGTCTCCAAACGTTGCAATTTTAAGACTTGTGGACTTCAACTCCCAGAATTCCCCAGCCAGCCATGTGGCATTCTGGCTGTTGAGGGGAAATTCTTGATTGACTTTCAAGGGCCTCTCAGCAAATTCAGCAGCAGAAAGGGAGAAAGGGAGAGCTGTCAATTGCTATCCAGAATTTCTATAGGGAACAATTTGAAATCCAATCACTGTGGACGTTGTAGGGTGTACAAAGCTGGAGAGGGACCTTGTCATTGCCAAAGGCTCTGGATTGGCCAATGGGAGACCTGGATTGTCAGGCCTGGAAGACATTTTTTACACTGGGCCTTCAGGCCTGCCACGGTTCATACTGTGGGAAAATGGGAGGAGGGATTATACAGAGTGTGGGTGATATGTAGCCATAACAACATTCTTTCTCAGAAAGCCAAGGTCATCTGGCCCTGCAGCTATGATGAGATGACTGGGAGGCAACTCCAGGCTTGGACGGTGCCTGATTGGGCCATGGGATGGACATGTGGGTGCTGGGCAGGGACTTTGACTTTTTCTTTTGGGTGGGGAAAACCTGGAAGCTTTCAGATTCGGGTTTTCCCAGATGTGCCAACAGGACATCTCTAATAAAATGGAACATTGAGGAAACTCAGGCCTCGGAGTCTTCTTTCATTGGGGGTCTTACCTGGAACCCTGACATGGATGATGCTTTGTTGCCTCATATTACTCTCTTTGGGGGCTTTATTTTCAGACACAAGCATGCAGAGTCCTCAAACTTTTAAATAATTGAATAAAATATCCTTGTGTTGTGCTGGATTCCTGGTGCTTTGCCAGATATGTGTATAAATATCAGAACAGAACCAACTAACAAAGTTGGAAGATCTTCAGGTCTAACCCCCTGCTTAGGCAGGAAACCTTAGATCATTTCAGACAAGTGGCTGAACAAGGGTCTAAAATGATTAAATCCAATCTCTTCTTAAAGACTTCCAGTGTTGGAGCACCCACAACATCTGGTGGCAAACTGTTCCACTGGTTAATTGTTCTCACTGTCAGGAAATTTCTCCTCTGTTCTGCTTCTCTCCTTGATTAGTTTCCACCCATTGCTTCTTGTCCTGCCCTCAGGTGCCTTGGAGAATAGTTTGACTCCCTCTTCTTTGGGGCAACTCCTGACATATTGGAAGGCTGCTATCCTGTCTCCCCTGGTCCTTCTCTTCATCAAACTAGACCTATCCAGTTCCTGCAACCGTTCTTCATATGTTTCAGCCTCCAGTCCCCTCATCCTACATGGGGCTTCCCTTGAGGTGCACTCGAAAGCTACAGCTAGTCCAGAATGCAGCCGCGCGGGTGATTACGGGAGCGCCTAGACACTCCCACATAACACCAATCCTGCGCGAGCTGCACTGGCTTTCTGTGGTCTTTCAGGTGCGCTTCAAGGTTTTAACGACCATCTTTAAAGCGCTCCATGGCTCGGGGCCTAGTTATATGCGAGACCGCCTCCTGCCCCATACATCCCTTAGACCGATACGCTCCCACAGAGAGGGTCTCCTCAGGGTGCCGTCGGCTGGACAATGCCGACTGGCGACACCCAGGGGAAGAGCCTTCTCTGTGGCGGGACCAGCCCTTTGGAACGACCTACCCCCTGAACTCCGCACCATCTCCGACCTCCGCCTCTTACGTAAGTGTCTGAAGACACACCTATTCCATCTAGCCGGCCTTGCGTAACCTCCATTTCTGGCTTTTAGCACAGGATTTATTATTAGAATAAGTTTTTTAAAATTTTTATATGTTTGTATGTATTTTAACATTCCTGTGCGCCGCCCTGAGTCCGCTTGGAGAAGGGCAGGGTATAAATTTAATAAAATAAAATAAATAAATAAATCCTCTTGGTTGCTCTTCTCTGCACTCTTTCCAGAGTCTCAGCATCTTTTCTACATTGTAGCATCCAAGACTAGATGCAGGATTCCAGATGTGACCTTACCAAAACATTATAAAACTGGTATTAACACTTCACGTGATCTTGATTCTATTCCTTCACAGCAATCAGTGGAAGGGATTGTACTATTCAAATACAATAAATATAATTCAGCATATGCCAGGATAAATGAAGTACCCAGAGAGATACATATTAAATTTGTTAGAAGGTCGACAAGAGAAGGAATTTTGAGGGCGCAGAGAGACGGTCCTTTAATTTATCAACAAAAAGAAGTCGCTATCTTGAAGCAGATCCCGAAAAAGATTAGAGAGGTAAGAAGGAAATATTCCTTCTTATCTAAAAAATTATTTAAACGGGATCTGGTTCAAGTGGGTGATGCCAGAAGGGATGTTGGTGTTCTGGGAAGGAGGGAGGGTAAGGATTAAAACAGTTGTAGAGGCGGAAGCCTTTCTTAAAAAACATTCCTCAATCCTGGAGGATGAAAATGGAAGAGCGGAGGGGGCCACGGCCTCGCCCACTGGGGGCCAGGGAGGAGAACAAGAAGATACAATTGTTAAGAGACTTAGATCTAAAAAATGACTTTTTTAATATAGTATAATTTTTGTTTGGATGTTTGTATAGGATTGCTAGCACAGAATTTACAATGATGTATGCACTTCTCTTCACTTTGTAGTACCACTGAAATTATGTATCATTTATATTTTGTTATGAAGCCCCGGAGGGGGCCAACGATCTCGACGTGAAAGTTCTCAAAATATCTTTTTCACACCTTACCTTCACCCTACTTGTAAAAATTCTAAAATTCAATAAAACTTTTTCAATATAAAGAAAAATAAATATATAAAAAGTAGAATATCGTAAATCCCTTGATTAAATATTGACCAGGTAGGCAAATGTGAAGCAGACTGCCATGGTGTGTGATCTGGGCTCTTACATTTGCCCATCCCTGGCAGTCAACATGGGGGTTCCCAGGAGTGCTTTGGGATCTTCTTAGCAATCTAGCAAGGCGTTTCATGGAGCTCCTGGTGGATTGATGGAATCAAGTGGCATCTCAGGTGGCTTGAAATGACACATACGAAGAACAGTTGCAGGAACTGGGCAGGTCTAGTTGAATGAGAAGAAGGACCAGGAGAGACAGGAGAGCAGCCTTCCGGTATCTCAGGGGCTGCCCCAGAGAAGAGGGAGTCAAGCTATTCTCCAAGGCACCTGAAGGCAGGACAAGAAAGAATGGACAGAAACTGATCAAGGAGAGAAGCAACCTGGAACTGAGGAGGAATTCCCTATCAGTGAGGACAATTAACTAGCGGAACAGCTGGCCTTATAGATGTGTCCTCACTGGAGGTTCTTAAAGAAGAGACTGGACAGCCACCTGTCTGGAATGGCACAGGGTCTCCTGCTTGAGCAGGCGATGGACTAGAAGACTTCCAAGGTCCCTTCCAACTTTGTTATTCTTCTATGGGGGGGGGGGTGCATGTTTTAAACCAAACCCAGAAAGGAAAGAATTGCTCAAAGGAAGTTTATTCAAGAGAACGCAGGTGCACCAAGGAGTCGTGACCTGAGGCGCAGGGGTCCTAGCTACACACCTGGCTCCCGTAGACCTCCACCTCGCACAGGGCCAGGGAGACCGTGCGGCCAGGAACACTGACGCTCACGTAGCGTCCCACTTGACCGTTGCAGGAGATGGTGCTAATGGAGCCCAGGCGGGCATCAGTGATGGTCCCACAGCTGTTGGGAGGGGGAGAAAAGAGGAGGAGATTGTTGTGGTTCAGAAAGAGCTTTTTTGTTTTTTTAAAGAGCAGTTAGCGTGTTCCCACAAACGGAAACCTGGACAGTTGGAGAAGGTCTCCTTGGGACATTTCCAGGCACCTGGGATGAAGCCCTGGCAGCCACAGCAGAAGCAGCTGGAATAGATGGAGAAGCCGCTTCCTTAGAAGTCCAATATAACGTCTATTCTGGTGGTTCTTAACCGTTGCAACTCACAGAGGTGGGAGTTGAAATTCCCCCCTCTTCAAATGGAGAAACACTGATCTATCCCATTGCGATTCCATGGTGCCATATTATGATGATTTTATTATAGTTTTATCTTAATTTCATGTTTTATCTTCTATATTGTATTACCATTCTATTCTCTCTCTCTCGTCTCTCATCAATCATTCAATCTATATCTATCTACCTACCTATCATCCATCTATCTATTTATCCATCCATCCATCCATCCATCAATCCATCTATCAATCTATCATCAATCAATCAATATCTGTATCTATCTATCTATCTATCTATCTATCTATCTATCTATCTATCTATCTATCTATCTATCATCTCTCTCTGCCTATCCATCTATATCTATTTGTCTGTCTGTCTGTCTGTCTGTCTGCTGTCTGTCTGTCTGTCTCTGTCTATCTATCTATCTATCTATCTATCTATCTATCTATCTATCTATCTATCATCCATCCATCCATCCATCCATCCATCCATCCATCCATCTATCTATCTATCTATCTATCTATCTATCTATCTATCTCCCATCCATCCATCCATCCATCATCTATCTATCTATCTATCTATCTATCTATCTATCTATCTATCTATCTATCTATCTATCATCCATCCATCCATCCATCCATCATCCATCCATCCATCCATCCATCTATCATCCATCCATCCATCCATCATCCATCCATCCATCCATCCATCCATCCATCCATCCATCCATCTATCTATCATCCATCCATCCATCCATCCATCCATCTCTCCATCTATCTATCTATCAATCATCTACCATCTAGATAGTAGTGTAGGGTTTCCTGTCTAAGCAGAGGGTTGGACTAGAAGATTTTAAGGTCCCTTCCAACTCCCTTATTGTATTCTATTCCGTTCTGTTCTGTTCTTTCTATTCTAGTCTATTTTATCTAGCTATCAAGTAGCTGTGTGTCATGTGTCTATATTTGCTGATATATAAACTTATATCTGTACATTATGATTCATGGCCTCTGTAGATGCCATATGCTAAACAAAATTAAGAAATCCATTCCTAATAAAAGAATTCACCCAAATTGGCTTAAGCAATTGAGCCTCACCCACCCCAAGTCCAAGCGCTGCCCCCACCTGCAGAGCCTCGGGTGCGACCAAGTGGATGTCGTATTCCTAGCCCCTGGGTCTCCTGACTAGCCACTTTCTGTGGAGTGGGCCCAGAGGAACTTCCAGAGGATTGGATTGCCTATGGTCGCTCACGCAGTTTCCCACGCGGATCTCTGCCCCCTGGAGCCTTTCCGCGCAGCAGTCCTCTCGGTTTTTCACCACCACGGAAGAGACGGCATAGGGGCTCCCCAGGTCCACGTACCACCACGGGCCCCTCTCTTGCTTCGTGTGGCTGCAGGTGTTCTGCCCAATCCAGCGGCCGCTGCAGTTCCCGTCCACGGCTTTCCTGGCTACCGAATTGAACTGGCTGACGTAGGTGGAGGACTGGAAAGCTGGCCGCCCTCTGGCCACGTTTGTAGCTGGAAAGACGTTTGGGAGAAGGAAGGCGGCTCAGAGACGTCGTTCTGGGTGGATCTTCCTGCTCTGGATCTGCACACAAACGCCCAGGAGGGAACGGAAAGCGCCTGGGACAACTTTCAACTCTCCTGAAGTCTCGCTGCCTGTGGGAGGCCAGTTGGGAAGAGCACAAGGGAGGGAAAGGCCTCTGGACTGTCCGGTGGGCCTGGCCAGGAAGTGGCTGACCAGAACGTCTGGACAGTCCAGAGAGCTGTTCATGGATGCCAACTATGTGTCATAGTTCTGGAGCCAAGCTTCAAATGAAATCCAGTTATTTATTAGGAGCTTCATGGGAGGCAGCCTGGACAGGGATATGCCTGGAATTCGCTTTCGGTTTTGGCTGCCCTGCTGCTTTGCCATAGAGGCAAGTTTGTTTTCCCAGCCCCTCTGCCTATGGCAACTCAGGAGCAGGCCAGGGATGCTTTGTGATTTGACACGACGTTATTAGTTTATCAAAATATAAAATACAGGAATATAAAGAAAAATGAAGACAATGGGAAAATAAGGGAGGATCTTCTGCGGCAGGGGTCCCCAACCTTTGCAACTTTCAGTCTGAAGGACTTCAGCTCCAGCAAAGCTGGCTGGAGAATTCTTGGAGCTGAAGTCCTTCAGACTTAAAGTTGCAAAGGTTGGGGACCCCTGCTCTAAAAGGATGCGAATGCAAAGCTGGCTGGAGAAGTCTGGGAGCTGAAGTCCTTCAGACTTAAAGTTGCCAAGGTTGGAGACCCCTGCTCTAAAAGGATGCGAATGCAAAGCTGGCCGGAGAAGTCTGGGAGCTGAAGTCCTTCAGACTTAAAGTTGCCAAGGTTGGAGACCCCTGCTCTAAAAGGATGCGAATGCAAAGCTGGCTGGAGAAGTCTGGGAGCTGAAGTCCTTCAGACTTAAAGTTGCAAAGGTTGGGGACCCCTGCTCTAAAAGGATGTGAATGCAAAGCTGGCTGGAGAATTCTGGGAGCTGAAGTCCTTCAGACTTAAAGTTGCCAAGGTTGGAGACCCCTGCTCTAAAAGGATGCGAATGCAAAGCTGGCTGGAGAAGTCTGGGAGCTGAAGTCCTTCAGACTTAAAGTTGCAAAGGTTGGGGACCCCTGCTCTAAAAGGATGTGAATGCAAAGCTGGCTGGAGAATTCTGGGAGCTGAAGTCCTTCAGACTTAAAGTTGCAAAGCTGGAGACCCCTGCTCTAAAAGGATGCAAATGCAAAGCTGGCTGGAGAAGTCTGGGAGCTGAAGTCCTTCAGACTTAAAGTTGCAAAGGTTGGGGACCCCTGCTCTAAAAGGATGCGAATGCAAAGCTGGCTGGAGAAGTCTGGGAGCTGAAGTCCTTCAGACTTAAAGTTGCAAAGGTTGGGGACCCCTGCTCTAAAAGGATGCGAATGCAAAGCTGGCTGGAGAAGTCTGGGAGCTGAAGTCCTTCAGACTTAAAGTTGCAAAGGTTGGAGACCCCTGCTCTAAAAGGATGCGAATGCAAAGCTGGCTGGAGAAGTCTGGGAGCTGAAGTCCTTCAGACTTAAAGTTGCAAAGGTTGGAGACCCCTGCTCCAGGCCCAGTACACAACACACTGCCTTGGGACACAACCCAGCGGTATTTTAGCTCCCCACCAAACCAACTTTCCATCACACCTTTTCCTCAGGGACTCTTCTGCTGGGGGCGTGGGAGAACCAACCACAGTTTTTGTAATTTTTTATTAGCTTACCAAAATATAAAATACAGACATGCAAAGGAAAATGAGAATAATAAGAACAAGGTGGAGAAGGAAAAAGTGTAGGATGAAAGGAAAGCATTGACTTTGGATTCTTTTTGGTGAAGTGGAATAAGGTAATAACATACAGCCTCAACTTTTTACTTTTGCATAATATCTGCTAGCCATTTCCATAACAATTATCTCATCAGCAAAACAAGAGTTTCGTTTCCTGCCCCCCCCACCACACCTGAAGCACAAAGACCAGAAGCGGTTTTCAAATAAAAACCAAATGGTGTTCTTCTTTTCTTTAATCAAAGTCAATTTAGCCACCTCTGCTAACTCCATGCAATTTGCAGCCATTCGTCCATTGTGGGAATCAAAATGTCCTTCCCATTTTTGGGCATAGAGCGTTCTTGCTGCTGTCAGCATGCAGAGAACATCCAGGGTCCTTTCTGTGTTTTTTAAACCCCTCTTTTATCAGTCTGGAGAGCTTCTAGTGAGAAGAAAAGAACTTGGAGTTCTCCTAGCTTGACCCTCTGCTTATCTGCTTTCTTTGCAAGAGAATGCGAGGGTGGAGGGGGAAAGGCCGGATCCTGTATCCTCCTGGCAAAGAAGGAACGTGGTGCACGGTCAGTATTGTGGTCAAGGAAAGCGAATGCTGGACACTTATTATTTATCATAGGGAGCATTCGATCAGTCAGAATAGAGCTGGAAGGGACCTTTGAGGTCATCTAGTCCAACCCCCTGCCTAGGCAGGAAGCTCTATACCACTTCAGACAAATGGCTATCCAACATCTTCTTAAAGACTTCCAGGGTTGGGGCATTCACAACTTCTGGAGGCAACTTCTGTTCCAGAGGTTAATTGTTCTCACTGTCAGGAAATTCCTCCTCAGTTCTAAGTTGCTTCTCTCCTTGATTAGTTTCCACCCATTGCTTCTTGTCCTGCCTTCAGGTGCCTTGGAGAATAGCTTGACTCCCTCTTCTTTGGGGCAACCCCTGAGATATTGGAAGACTGCTCTCATGTCTTCCCTAGTCCCTCTTTTATTAAATTGTATTTCTGCCTCTCCCTCTCTCTCTTTCTATGGGCCACCTGGGAGTTTGCTATCTCAGTGCCTTGTTTTGGCCCTCTCATGTCTCCCCTAGTCCCTCTTTTATTAAACTAGACAGACCCAGCTCCTGCAACTGTTCTTCGTATGTTTAATCATTTTAGTTGCTCTTCTCTGCGCTTTTCACCAAAGTCTCAACATCTTTTTTGTCACGTGGTGATCAAAACTGCGGGCAGGATTCCACTCACTCCACATTTTGGTAAAAGCCCAAGAGATAAAAGTACAAAACCTGAAATATAACATCTAAAACATTCTGAACCTATGGCTACAGATCTAACGTTCTGCTTCATTGGTCACAGCCAGGAAATGAGCCAAGTCCCCCTTGCAGCCTGTCCTGCCACTCTCAACGCTGCCCGTTGCATCGTTTGTTTCTCATCCCACAGTCACCATTCGGAATAAGAGAGTCGGAAGGGGCCTCCTGTGAACTGAGCTGCCTGCATAAGGGCACACAAGGACAGGACATTTTCAAAAGAGGAAAAAGGAACTCCATCCACCAAACGTCACCATCCCAAGGATGACGATGATAATAATAATAACAGCAGCATCCCAAAATGCCAGATTACCAACATTCAATGCGTTTTCTATTTTTATTGTCTGCACTTTCTCATTGTTTTCTTCCTTTGCTTTTTTTAAAAGTTTGCATTAACTGTTTAATCCCTTTAATTTGTAACGTTTGATAAAAGTACTTAAGAAAAGACCCACCCAAGGAAAGCCGCGGGGATCTCCCCTTCCCCCTCCAGCATCTGAGCGGGCCAAAGTCCTTCAGAGGGAGGGTTGGGGTTCTCCCGTCTGTCTCCCCAGCACTCACCAAAGCCGCTCAGCTCCGGTTTGCAGCTCTGGGCCTCCCCGTGGCCGACCAGGAGCCCCAAAAGAGGCAGCCACATCCAGGCAACGAGCATCGTCCTGCGAGGAGAGAAAGCAGGTGACGAGGGAGAAGGAGCAAAAGGTGCAGGAGATCCTGCCTAGCGACTGACCTCTGCAGGTCCCCTCCCGGGAGAGGCTGGGAAGGCCTTGGGGCCAAGAAGACCTCCGTTGCCAGCAGCCGGCAGCCCTTCCCGTGGGGCGATGGGCCTTCCCCCTGGACACAGACCAGGCCGGCAGGCAGGGCAAGCACAGGAAAGGGGTAGCCAATATAACAAATATAGTCAAGGGAAGACGTGAAAAAGACAAGCAAAGTTGGGAAGATGGCATCATCCCAGAGAGAGTAGAAGCACATTTAAGGGTCCTTCATGAACTTGGGGTGGGGAGGGAGAGCGGGTTGCAGATGTTTCACCACCCAAACTAGATAATGACGCTGTGATGCAGCACTCTTAAAACCGTCTATGTGTGTCAACTCCCAACCAGATGAAAAGCCCTTTGTAAATATGTCCCTCAAGGTGGGGACCCCCTGATCAAGAAGACAGGTGGTTCTGGTCATCTCGGACTTTGTTTCACTCACCTGGAGTCTCTCACCTGGCCAACCAAATGTGGGTGAATTCCACGGCTTTTTCTCTTCAAACTGGGGTTTCTCCAAAACATGGTCCTTCTTCTGTTTTGGACAGTTTTAACTTCTTTCCTAACGAGGTGGATCCTCCTTCAGAGAACCCAGCCAGCCAATGGGAAGGTGCAGAGCCTCTGCTGGAGGCCAATCAAGGCTGGGTTTCAAATTCCCCACAGTTGGTTTCCCCCCTGGGTGTTGGCAGTGGGGGGAGAGGACACGTTGCACAACCCTCGTTCACTGGATCCCCCCCCCCTCTTTCCTTCCACGTGTTCAGGGATTCTTCTGGACAGGAACACAACACAACAATCTTCCTGGCCAGATGCCAACTGCTTTCCATATCACAACCTCATCATTGCCTGTCAGCAAAGGGCAACATGGATGTTGTTTTTGCAAGGCACAACCATGCGCACACCTCCAAAGTCAATAGTCATCCAATTTGCAGACAACACCAAGCTGGCAGGAATAGCCAACACTCCGGAAGAGAGAGGCTCAAGGTGCAGAAGGATCTTGACAGACCTGGACGTTGGGCGCTCTCCAACCAAAGGGAAGTCAGTGGTGAGGAAAGGAAGGTTCTACACTGAGGCAGGAAATGCACAGGTTCAGTATAGGTGGTGCCTTGCCCTTTAGTGATGACTGGGAGATGGATCTTGGAGTAATAATAATAATAATAATAATAAATTTTATTTGTTACCCGCTCTCTCTCCCCAGGGGGACTCGAGGCGGGGCACAGGAAAATTAAAAAACAGTGAACACAACAGAATACATAATTTAAAATCACAATTAAACACAAATCCTGCGCTAAAAACATCTATAAAAACTAAAAAACTGTCCCTAAAACCCCTAAACACTAAAACCTAAAAACCCCAGGACAAGGAGGCTATCCCAAGCCGGCCAGACGGAAAAAGTAGGTTTTCAATTTAAGACGGAAGGAGCGGAGGTCCGTGGTCGTCCTAATATCGGGGGGAAGGTCGTTCCAGAGGGCCGGGCCCGCCACAGAGAGAGCCCTTCCCCTGGGTGTCGCCCGCTGACATAGTCTAGTGGACGGCACCCGGAGAAGCCCCGCTCTGTGGGAGCGAATCGGCCGTGAGGATGTATGGGGCAGGATCCGATCCTGCAGATAGCTAGGTCCCGAGCCATGGAGCGCTTTAAAGATGATAATTAACACCTTGAAGCGCACCCGGAAGACGACAGGTAGCCAGTGCAGCTCGCGTAAGAGCGGTGTTACATGGGTAGACCTAGCGGTCCCCATAATTGCTCGCGCGGCTGCATTCTGGACTAGCTGAAGCCTCCGGGTGCACCTCAAGGGCAGCCCCATGTAGAGAGAGTTACAATAGTCCAGTCGGGATGTCACGAGAGCATGAGTGACTGTGCAAAGGGCGTCCCGATCCAATAGGGGGCGCAATTGGCGAACCAGGCGAACCTGGTAAAACGCCCTCCTGGCCACGGCTGTCACTTGATCTTCCATGGACAGCCGGGAATCCAGGAGGACACCCAAATTGCGCGCCCCATCCACAGGGGCAAGATGTTCGCCCCCTATGGCCAGCGATGGAGTGAGCTGGTTGAATCGGGCTGCCGGAAACCACAGCCACTCGGTCTTGGTCGGGTTGAGCCTGAGTCCGTTACTTCCCATCCAGATCCGTACAGCTTCCAGGCACTGGCACATCACCGCTACGGCATCGTTGGGGTGGTTTGGAGTAGAAATGTACAGCTGTGTATCATCAGCGTACAGATGGTACTCTACCCCAAAACCACGGATGATCTCACCCAGCGGCTTCATGTATGTGTTGAACAGGAGGGGCGAGAGGACCGACCCCTGAGGCACCCCACAT
This sequence comes from Rhabdophis nuchalis, assembly GCA_039707465.1. NCBI lineage: Eukaryota > Metazoa > Chordata > Lepidosauria > Squamata > Natricidae > Rhabdophis > Rhabdophis nuchalis. The sequence continues at coordinate 225,773,061 of CM077645.1, read as the reverse complement.
GCGAGGGGTCTCGCGGTCGATCTCTGCCCCCCTGCCAACACAAATTGCGATCGGCCAGAGAGGTAGGAGGAGAACCACCGTAAAACGGTGCCTCCCACCCCCAACCCCCCCAGCCGATGCAATAGGATACCATGGTCGATGGTATCGAAAGCCGCCGAGAGGTCTAATAGGACCAGGATGGAGGAACAACCCCCATCTCTGGCCCTCCAGAGATCATCGACCAACGCGACCAATGCCGTCTCGGTGCTATGCCCGGGCCGAAAGCCGGACTGGCGCGGATCTAGATAATCAACTTCCTCCAGGTGCCGGGGGAACTGTTGTGCCACCACACTCTCAACAACCTTCGCCAGAAAGGGAAGGTTGGAGACAGGACGGTAGTTGTTCAAAAGAGCTGGATCCAAAGAGGGCTTCTTAAGGAGGGGCCTCACCATCGCTTCTTTTAGGGAAGCAGGCAAGGCACCCTCACTCAAGGATGCGTTGACAACCTCTTGGAGCCAGCCTCGTGTCACCTCCCAGGATGCCAGTACAAGCCAGGAGGGACACGGGTCCAATAAACATGTGGTGGCTCGCAGTCGCCCACGTAGCCTGTCCATATCCTCGGAAGTAACGGAGTCAAACTCCTCCCAAACAAGATCTCTCTCGTGGCATCCCACTGGGCCATGAATGGGGGCTAGCTCGTTCTGTATCTGAGCGATTTTCTCCTGCAGAAAAGTCACAAATTCCTCTGCTCTACCCTGTAACGGGGCTTCCCGCACCCTCTGTTGAAGGAGGGAGCGGGTCACCCTAAACAGGGCGGCAGGGCGGTTTTCTGCGGATGCTATGAGAGTGGCACAATGATGACGTTTGGCCACTCTCAGCGCCACAATGTAAGTCCGTAAATGGGCTCTTACCTGTGTCCGGTCAGATTCAGTTCGAGTATACCTCCATCTTCTCTCTAGGCATCTCTTGCGGCGTTTCATCACCCTCAGCTCCTCGGAAAACCAAGGAGCCAGGGTGTTTCGCCGCCGCAAGAGAGGCCGCAAGGGCGCGACCCGATCCAAGGCTCCCGTGGTCGCAGTATTCCATGCGGCCACGAGGTCCTCCATCGGGGCGCGGGCCAGGGGTACAGGAAGTGGCCCAAGCGCCGTCTGGAACCCATCCGGGTCCATCAGGCGCCTGGGGCGGAACCAAATTGGTGACTCAGGTTCCGCCTCCCCGCGGAGGGGAGCAGCGGTCGGAAAGTCGAGCCGGAGAAATGAGTGGTCTGTCCATGACAAGGGTGTGATGACTATATCCCCTATACCCAGATCACTCTTCCATTGGCCTGAGACAAAGATGAGATCCGGTGTATGTCCACCCTCGTGAGTGGGGCCTTGAATTAGTTGGGTCAGGTCCATGGCCGTCATGGAAGCCATGAACTCCCGAGCTGCCTCGGATGATTCGCCCACCGATGGCAGATTAAAGTCCCCCATGACTAAAAGTCTGGGGGTCTCAACTGCCATTGTAGCGATCACCTCGAGGAGCTCGGGCAGGGCTGCTGCTACATAGCGGGGAGCCAGGTATACAACCAGCAAGCCCAACTGCCTCCCTAGGCCCCACTTCACGCAGAGGGACTCACAACCGGTGGTCTGTGGCACAACGGTCTCTCTCGGCTCAAAACCTTCCTTTACAATGACCGCTACCCCACCGCCCCTACCTAGGGCCCGGGGCTGATGAAACGCGCGGTAACCTGGTGGGCACATTTCAACGAGGGGGAGTCCACCCTCGTGGCCCAACCAGGTCTCCGCAATTCCCACCAGGTCCGGCTCCCCCTCTGACACAAGGTCATGAACGAGGGGGGCTTTGTTGACAACGGACCTGGCGTTGCAGAACATCAGCCGCAGGCCCTGGCTCTGTACTCCCTGGCCACCTAGCCTGCGGGGGTTGAGGCACTTGACCGTTTGTAGCCAAACGGCGAAATAGGAGTCCTATTGCAGTGATCCCTGATCCCTGGGCCGTGGCCTTGAACTGTTCAGATCAACTCAGTTTAACACAGTTGGAAGGGACCTTGTAGGTCATCTAGTCCCCCCCCCCAATTAGGAGACTCTACACCGTTTCTGGCCAATGGCAGTCCAGTCTCTTCTTGAAAGCCTCCACGGATGAACCAGGCCCTGGAAGTGGCAGGTGAGCAGGTCAGTGGTGGGTTTCTGCAGGTTCGCACCTACTTGCAAGAGCCGGATGGTGAAATTTAGAGAGCCGGTGAGAGGGGGTTCCACCAGCGGACCCAGAAGTAAGTCTGGCCTGCCACTGCCGGTAACCCAATGGGAAGGAAAGGAAAGGAAGGCAAAAAGTAAGAAAGTAAAGAAAGTAAAGAAAGAAAGAAAGAAAGAAAGAAAGAAAGAAAGAAAGAAAGAAAGAAAGAAAGAAAGAAATTATCACAATTGAGCCCAAAATTTTGGTTGCTAAGCAAGAGGGTTGTTAAATGAGTTTCACCACATTTTACAAGTTGGCCACTCCCACCCTGTCACATGACTGCCAAGCCACGCCCACAAAATAGGCCACACCTAGAGAGTAGGTTCTAAAAAAACATTGAAAGAGGAGCCAGCCGTGGGCAGCAGCTGCCAAAAAAGCCAAGACAGTTCTATATTATATTATATATTTATTCAATTTATACCCCGCCCTTCTCCAAACGGACCCAGGGCGGCGCACAGGAAAATTAAAATACATACAAAACATTATATAAAATTTAAAAAACTTATTCAATAAAATCCTGCGCTAAAAACCAGATTAAAATCCCCAAATTTAAAAACTATTTAAAAGTCAGATTAGGGGGCTATGCTAGGCCGGCTAGATGGAACAAATGTGTCTTTAGACACTTGCGGAAGAGGCGGAGGTCAGAGATGGTGCGGAGTTCAGGGGGTAAGTCGTTCCAAAGGGCTGGACCTGCCACAGAGAAGGCTCTTCCCCTGGTTCTCGCCAGTCGGCATTGTCCGGCCGACGGCACCCTGAGGAGGCCCTCTCTGTGGGAGCGTACTGGTCTAAGGGACGGCTGCATCAACAGAGGGAGAGAATCAAGATCACCTGAAGGGTTAATACCGCTTTATAAGGCCTTGGGAAGGCCACACTTGGAATATTTCATCCAGTTTTAGTTGCTACAAGATGCTGAGACCCCGGAAAGAGTGCAGAGAAGAGCGTCAAAGAGGATTAGGGGGCTGGTGGCTAAAATATATGAGGAACGGTTGCAGAAATTGGGTATGTCTAGTTTAATGAAAAGAAGGCCCAGGGGTGATATGATAGCATCTTCCAATATTTGAAGGGCTGCCCCAAAGAAGAGGGAGTCAAGCTATTCTCCAAAGCATCTGAAGGCAGGACAAGGAGCAACGGATGGAAACTAATTAAGGAGAGAAGCAATGTGGAAGTAAGTAACAGTTGGAACAATTAATCAGTGGAACAACTTGTCTCCAGATAATAATAATAATAATAATTTTATTTATAGACCGCCTCCTCTCCCCAAAGGGACTCGGAGCGGTGCATAGGGAAGTTAAAAAGCAAATATAAAATACATAAATAGTTAAAATAAGAATTAAACAGATTGTCCCTGCGCTAAAACCCACTATACTAAAACTAAACTACACCCCCCTAAAAACCCAGTTAAAAACGGAAGACTAACCTAGGCCGGCCAAGCAGAAAAAGTGTGTTTTCAATTTTTGACGGAAGGATCGGCCGCAGGGATGTATGGGGCAGATGTTCTGGGTGCCCCATCACTGGAGGTTTTTAATAGAGGTTGGACAGCCATTTATCCTGAATGGTTTAGAATTTCCTGCTGGACTAGAAGACCCCAAAGGTCCCTTCCAACTCTGTTGTTCTGAAATGAACCTTCCTGGGCAGCCTCTCAGTCCCAGGAGACCCTCATGGTGATGGGCAGAAGTGATGCCCGGAGCACCAGTGGAGGAAGACAAAAATGGAATTTGACCACGATCAGATCTGCACCCAGCTCTGAGCTTCCATGGGTGTGGGACCAGCAGGGAAGCGCCTGCAACTCTGCTTTCATGGCACCAGCTGGTTCCTCTCCACTGACCAGGTTTATGGCCACTCTTAAGTGAGGGAGGCCAAGCAGGAAAGGCTGGTTATTTCAGCAGAATACATTTCGAGGAAATCTGAGTTAGGTACACACAGGTTGTGTTCGGAGTTGTTTATTTAGCATCCTTTTCAGGACGGACTCAAGGATGTGTGGGAGGAAGTGCTGAGAGCACAAAGCTCGGCTTTGCATCTTCTACAGAACGGCATTGGGGGGCAGGGGGGGGGCACGAGGGGGATAAGTATGCAGGAAAGAGGGTTTTTTTTTTTAAAAAAAAGTGGCAATGTAGAAGCTGGCAGGTGGGAGTCCAAGGAGAAATTTCTGGAAAGAGCCTGGCAGCTTCTGTCTGTGGCCAAATGGAGAAAACCTGCCTATGATCTGGTCTGCTCCCAATTGAGAACTTGGATCGTTGCATGCAGGATGGTGAAACTCAATTTTACTTTTACTACGGGTTCTGTGGGCGTGGCCTGGCTTGGTGGGCGTGGCAGGGGAAGGATGCTGCACAATCCCCCTTCCCTCCCCACTCCTGGGGCCATCCAGAGGTGGCATTTGCCGGTTCTCCCAACTACTCAACATTTCCGCTCCCGGTTCTCCAGAACCGGTCAGAAGCTGCTGGATTTCACCCTTGCTTCCTTCCCTTCCCCTTCCTTCCTTCCTTCTCCATTTTCCTTCCTTCCTTCCCCTCCCTCCCTTTATTCTTTCCTTCTTTCCTCCCCTCTCTTTCTCCTATCTTCCTTCCTTCTCCATTTTCCTTTCTTCCCCTCCCTCTTTTCCTTCCTTCCTTCCCTTCCTTCCTTCCTTCCTTCCTTCCTTCTCCATTTTCCTTCCTTCCCCTCCCTCCCTTTATTCTTTCCTTCTTTCCTCCCCTCTCTTTCTCCTACCTTCCTTCCTTCTCCATTTTCCTTCCTTTCCCTCCCTCTTTTCCTTCCTTCCTTCCTTCCTTTCTTCTCCATTTTCCTTCCTTCCTTTCCCTCCCTCTTTTCCTTCCTTCCTTCCTTCTCCATTTTCCTTCCTTCCTTTCCCTCCCTCTTTTCCTTCCTTCCTTCCTTCCTTCCTTCCTTCCTTCCTTCCTTCCTTCCTTCCTTCCTTTCTTCTCCATTTTCCTTCCTTCCTTTCCCTCCCTCTTTTCCTTCCTTCCTTCCTTCCTTCCTTCCCTCCCTCCCTCCCTCTCCTTCCTTCCTTCCTTCCTTCCTTCCCTTCCTTCCTTCCTTCCTTCCTTCCCTTCCTTCCTTCCTTCCTTCCTTCCTTCCTTCCTTCCTTCCTTCCTTCCTTCCTTCCTTCCTTCCAGAATCCCCAAAGGGAGAACTCAAGGGGGCTCACCACCAGTGGTGAAAGTATTATTATTTTACTAGGGGTTCTGTGGGCGTGGCCTGACCTGGTGGGCGTGGCAGGGGAAGGATGCTGCACAATCCCCCTCCCCTCCCCCACTCCTGGGGCCATCCAGAGGTGCCATTGGCCGGTTCTCCCAACTACTCAACGTTCCCGCTGCCGGTTCTCCAGGACCGGTCAGAAGCGGCTGGATTTCACCCCTGCTGTGATGGGAGCTGGCTTGGTAAGTGTGAAGTACTGCCGTATTATTGTCACGTTCCTTCGTCAAAGACACCAACAGAGAAGGAAGGCGTTTTAAATGCTTTATCTGCATTATTGCACAGCTTGTGATAACGAAGAGCACCAAGGCAAATAGGGAAAGTCAGCTCTAGCCTGGCTAACCCCACCCTTGTAATATATACTTCTGACCCCACCTTAATTCCCCATTCACCACACCCCCTCCCTGTCCGATAGCGATGGCACCGCCCCCTATTACCCCCACCCCCCGGAGAACGTCCGCTACCCACGGATGCCCAATGGGCCTTGTATGACCTCTTATTTCCCCTTTCTACTGGTTGCACCCTTTTAGTATAATTATTATTCTCTCTGTTGTCTTGCAAATGCAATGAGGGTTTCTCTACCCAAGACAAATTCCTTGCGTTGTGTGTCTAATCACACTTGGCCAAATAAATATTATTCTATTCTAGTCTAGTCTAGTCTAGTCTAATCTAGTCTAGTCTAGTCTAGTCTAGTCTACATTCTATTTTCCTGTTCCCATTCCATTCCATTCTAAGGGCCTTCTCTGTGGCGGGCCCAGCCCTCTGGAACGACATACCCCCCGAACTATGCACCACCTCGGACCTCCGCCTCTTCTGCCAACGTCTCAAGACTTATTTATTCCAACAAGTCGGCCTAGCATAATCCCCCGTTTTCTGACTTTTAAATGTGGATAAATTTTAAATTCTTAGGGTTTTATAATGGGTTTTAGCACGGGATATAATTTAATAGTTTTTTAATGATATATTTTTGTATTTTGTATGGTTTTTAATATTGCCCTGGGTCCTTGCAAGGAGAAGGGCGGGGTATAAATTTAATAAAATAAAAAATAAAATAAAAATAAATATGTAACAGTACTCCGGTATTTGAAGGGCTGCCCCAAAGAAGAGGAGGTCAAATTATTCTCCAAAGCACCTGAGGGTAGGACCAGAAGCAACGGAAGGAAACTAATCCAGGAGAGATTTCCTAACAGTGAGGACAATCAACCAGTGGAAGAGTTTGCTTTCAGGAAGAGAAGGACCCGGGGAGACAGGAGAGCATCTTCCAATATTTGAGGGGTTTCCACAGAGAGGAGGAAGGGGGTCCAGCTATTTCCCAAAGCACCTCTGAAGGCCAGACAAGGAATAATGGATGGAAACTGACCAAGGAGAGATTCAACCTGGAAATAAGGAGGAACAATCAACCCATGGAACAGACGTTGCCTTCAGACCTTATGGGAGCTTCATCACTGGAAACTTTGAAGAAGAGTCAGGGCTGCCATCTGTCAGAAATGGTGTAGGGTCTCCTGCTTCGGAGTTGGACTAGAGCTCCCTTCCAACTCTATTATTCTATTATTATTATTTTACTAGCTATACCCGGCCACACGTTGCTGTGGCCCAGTTTGGTTAAATGGCCAACCAATCTGTGTGTAGATCTACACCTGCACACATACACACAACCACCCTATAAACCCCAAACTTCCTACCTACTGTATTTATCCCTCACTCTCTATCCCTCTACCTACCTACCTACCTACTGTGTTTCTCCCTCTCTCTATCCCTCTATCTACCTATCTACCTACCGTATTTCTCCCTCTCTATCTATCCCTCTACCTACCTACATACTGTATTTCTCCCTCACTCTCTATCCCTCTACCTACCTACCTACCTACCTACCTACCTACCTACTGTGTTTCTCCCTCTCTCTCTCTATCCCTCTACCTACCTACCTACCTACCTACCTACTGTATTTCTCCCTCTCTCTCTATTCCTCTACCTACCTACCTAACTACTGTATTTCTTTCTATCTATCTATCTATCTATCTATCTATCTATCTATCTATCTATCTATCTATCTATCCCCCTACCTACCTACCTTACCTACCTACTGTATTTCTCCCTCTCTGTCTATCCCTCTACTTACCTACCTACTGTATTTCTTCCTTTCTCCCTCTACCTACCTACCAACCTACAGTAATTCTCCCTCTCTATCTATCCACCTACCTACCTACTATATTTCTTCCTTTCTCCCTCTACCTACCTACCTACCTACCTACCTAACTACCTACTGTATTTATCCCTCTCTATCTATCACCCTACCTACCTACCTACTGTGTTTCTCCCTCTCTCTCTATCCCTCTGTCTACCTACCTACCTACCGTATTTCTCCCTCTCTATCTATCCCTCTACCTACCTACATACTGTATTTCTCCCTAACTCTCTATCCCTCTACCTACCTACCTATCTACCTACCTACCTACCTACTGTATTTCTCCCTCTCTCTCTATCCCTCTACCTACCAACCTACCTACTGTATTTCTCCCTCTCTATCTATCCCTCTATCTACCTACCTACTTACCTACTGTATTTCTCCCTCCCTCTCTATTCCTCTACCTACCTACCTAACTACTGTATTTCTTTCTTTCTTTCTTTCTTTCTTTCTATCTATCTATCTATCTATCTATCTATCTATCTATCTATCTATCTATCTATCCCCCTACCTACCTACCTACTGTATTTCTCCCTCTCTGTCTATCCCTCTACTTACCTACCTACTGTATTTCTTCCTTTCTCCCTCTACCTACCTACCTACAGTAATTCTCCCTCTCTATCTATCCACCTACCTACCTACCTACTGTATTTCTTCCTTTCTCCCTCTACCTACCTACCTACAGTAATTCTCCCTCTCTATCTATCCACCTACCTACCTACCTACTATATTTCTTCCTTTCTCCCTCTCCCTACCTACCTACCTAACTACCTACTGTATTTATCCCTCTCTATCTATCACCCTACCTACCTACTGTGTTTCTCCCTCTCTAGCTATCCCCCTATCTACCTACCTACCTACCTACTGTATTTCTCCCTCTTTATCTATTCCCCTATCTACCTACCTACTGTAATACAATAATACAATAGCAGAGTTGGAAGGGACCTTGGAGGTCATCTAGTCCAGCCCCCTGCCTAGGCAGGAAGCCCTATACCATTTAAGACAAATGGCTATCCAACATCTTCTTAAAGACTTCCAGTGTTGTGGCATTCACAACTTCTGGAGGCAACTTCTGTTCCACTGGTTAATTGTTTTAACTATCAGGAAATTTCTCCTCAGTTCTAAGTTGCTTCTCTCCTTGATTAGTTTCCACCCATTGCTTCTTGTTCTACCCTCAGGTGTTTTGGAGAATAGCTTGACTTTCTCTTCTTTGTGGCAACCCCTGAGATATTGGAAGGCTGCTATCATGTCTCCCCTGGTCCCTCTTTTATTAAATTGTATTTCTGCCTCTCCCTCTCTCTCTTTCTATGGGCCACCTGGGAGTTTGCTATCTCAGTGCCTTGTTTTGGCCCTAAGAGGCCTCCATACATTGCTGAGGAAATGACTGTTGGAAAGCAGCCGGATGGACGGAGCTACAGGGAGGTGAAATCCTGATCAGTGGGTACATTTTACATTTGTGTACCTTGCACATGACACATGTGTGCTAGGCACAAAATAAGTACGTATTCTATTATCGGAAGTCCTTGGGAACATTGTGTCAAAATTTGAGGTAAATCGGTCCAGTAGTTTTTGAGATTAGCGGCTTCGTACAAACTATTTTACATGTTTATTTATATAGATTATATCAGCCACTGTTGAGCTCTAACCATTGATGGTAATAAAACCAACCAGGGGGCCAAGAGCCACAGGGTCTGGGGGGTTCTCACACAATGTGAGAGTTAGGGACTGAGGGGGCTTCCTGCCCTCAGAGACTTTTGAGCTTCCTGGTCAAGCTCAGGTTTGGGGCAATTCTTTGCGATGCTCTGAAGCGCCATCAGAATGGTAGATGCAGTCCATCTTCCTTTAGGTTCTCCAGGAGAGGCATAGAGGGATTGGGTTATGCTTTATTCATTCCCCTCCCTCTGTAAGGGAGTTGACATGACCCCCCCTCTCTCTGTTTTTGCACAGTGTACAACCTGTGTGACTCTCTCCTTCCATCCATCCATGCATCCATCTCTCCATCCATCTCTCCATCCATCCATTTATCCATGCATCTATCCATCCACACATACCAGCATATAAACATACATGATGAGGATCATGGAACGATTCCCTCAGTAGACACAAAGGTCTCCCTTTTAACCAAAGAAGGAACAGAGGAAACCTGTGAATGCTTCTTAGGATCCCATTTATTTGGAGATAAAATGACATCTCGTGGGAGCATTGATCCCCCCACAACCATTTCATTCAACACCAATGAAAGGCCTGGCTTCTCTACATGGGGCTGTAGGCCTCCAGTTCACAGATGGTCAAGTAGTCCTTCCTGGGTAAGTGGACACTGATGTAGCGGCCTTGCTGCCCATTGCAGTAGATGGTGGTGATGGAGCCAGGGCTGGTGTTCAGGATAATCCCACAGCTGTGGGGCAAGAGAGTCATGTTAGGAGACCCCAAGCTCACCCGGAGAACCCATCCCTCCCTCGAATCTTCAAGGGCAGCCTCACTTCAGCAGCTGTCCAGACCCCCCCATTCTCTGCTGCCCCTGGTGTTGGGCCTCCCTTGGACCTCTGATATTCTGATTAACTGGGGACCTGAACCTCGTTGGACAAACTACAGGGGTCATTCTGCAGGGAATGATTTTTAATAAAACATTGATTGCTTTCTCAGGGTCATCATCTCAATGTCAACCATCTTTGAAGAATGCTGCCGTCAAGCATGAGAAATCAGGAGATTCGGGCAATGCAAAAGGTAATGTAGGTGCATTGCCTATTTAATCTTTTAAAGAATCTGAACTACTAACAGTCAAAGCAAACTGGTGGTAGATAAGAATCAGTAGAATTCAAGGTGGGCTGGACTAGAATCTCTTGTGGGTATGAAGGGACAAGAGACTGATGACTTGTTTGACCCCTCCTTCCCTTGGGCTCAGCCTGGTCATCTCCTACAGCTAGGTGATCTCAGAATCTCCACACCAATGGACTCAGGACACCTTGGTCCCCAGGACAAAGTCGACATCTCATACCCAACAGCACCCCAAAATCACCTGCACTGGCTGTAGATTTTGTGTGTCAGGGGTGCCCCTAAGGATCCGACAGGAGGGGGGAAACACGAGTCGTTCCGACGGAGGGCCAACCGATCCAGAGGGTCATGGGGAGAGGCAGGTCCGAGGGGAGACAAGTTCCATCCTCCCGGTTGGCGGCACGTAGCCGTTGGCTTCAAACGGTCAAGTGCCACAACCCCCGCAGACTAGGTGGTCAGGGAGTACAGAGCCAGGGCCTATGGCTGATGTTTTGCAACGCCAGGTCCGTTGTCAACAAAGCCCCCCTCATTAATGACCTTGTGTCAGATGGGGAGCCGGACCTGGTTGGGATTGTGGAGACCTGGTTGGGCCACGAGGGAGGACTTCCCCTCGTTGAAATCTGCCCACCAGGTTACCGCGCTTTTCATCAGCCCCGGGCCCTGGGTAGGGGCGGTGGGGTAGCGGTCATTGTGAAAGAAGGTCTTGAGCCGAGAGAAACCATTGTGCCACAGACCACCGGTTGTGAGTCCCTCTGCGTGAAGTGGGGCCTAGGGAGGCAGTTGGGCTTGCTGGTTGTATACCTGGCTCCTCGCTATGCAGCAGCAGCCCTGCCCGAGCTCCTAGAGGTGATCGCTACGGTGGCAATTGAGACCCCCAGACTTTTAGTCATGGGGGACTTCAACTTGCCAACGGTTGGCGTATCATCCGAGGTAGCTCGGGAGTTCATGGCTTCCATGATGGCCATGGACCTGACCCAAGTAATTCAAGGCCCCACCCACGAGGGTGGACACACACCGGATCTCATCTTTGTCTCTGGCCAATGGACTAGTGATCTGGGTATAGGGGATATAGTCATCACGCCCTTGTCATGGTCAGACCACTCACTTCTCCAGCTCGACTTTCCGACCGCTGCTCCCCTCCGCGGGGAGGCGGAACCTGAGTCACCAATCTGGTTCCGCCCCAGGCGCCTGATGGACCCAGATGGGTTCCAGGCGGCACTTGGGCCATTTCCTGTACCCCTGACCCGCGCCCCGATGGAGGACCTCGTGGCCGCATGGAATATTGCGACCACGGGAGCCTTGGATCGGGTCGCGCCCTTGCGGCCTCTCGTGTGGCGCCGAGCCACCCTGGCTCCTTGGTTTACCGAGGAGCTAAGGGTGATGAAACGCCACAAGAGATGCCTAGAGAGAAGATGGAGGACTACCCGCTCTGAATCTGACCGGACACAGGTAAGAGCCCATTTACGGACTTACATTGTGGCGCTGAGAGTGGCCAAACGCCATCATTGTGCCACTCTCATAGCATCCGCAGATAACCGCCCTGCCGCCCTGTTTAGGGTGACCCGCTCCCTCCTTCAACAGAGGGTGCGGGAAGCCCCGTTACAGGGTAGAGCAGAGGAATTTGTGTCTTATCTGCAGGAGAAAACCGCTCAGATACAGAATGAGTTAGCCCCCATTGCTGGTCCAGTGGAATGCCACGAGGCGGATCTTGTTTGGGAGGAGTTTGACTCCGTTGCTTCCGATGATATGGACAGGTTACGTGGGCGACTGCGAGCCACCACATGTTTATTGGACCCGTGTCCCTCCTGGCTTGTACTGGCATCCTGGGAGGTGACACGAGGCTGGCTCCAAGAGGTTATCAACGCATCCTTAAGTGAGAGTTCCTTGCCTGCTTCCCTAAAAGAGGCCATGGTGAGGCCCCTCCTTAAGAAGCCCTCTTTGGATCCAGCTCTTTTAAACAACTACCGTCCAGTCTCCAACCTTCCCTTTCTGGCGAAGGTTGTTGAGAGTGTGGTGGCACAACAGTTTCCCCGTCACCTGGAGGAAGTTGATTATCTAGACCCGCGCCAGTCCGGCTTTCGGCCCGGGCATAGCACCGAGACGGCATTGGTCGCGTTGGTCGATGATCTCTGGAGGGCCAGAGATGGGGGTTGTTCCTCCATCCTGGTCCTATTAGACCTCTCGGCGGCTTTCGATACCATCGACCATGGTATCCTATTGCATCGGCTGGGGGGGTTGGGGGTGGGAGGCACCGTGTTGCGGTGGTTCTCCTCCTACCTCTCTGGCCGATCGCAATTTGTGTTGGCAGGAGGGCAGAGGTCGACCTCGAGACCCCTCACATGTGGGGTGCCTCAGGGGTCGGTCCTCTCGCCCCTCCTGTTCAACACATACATGAAGCCGCTGGGTGAGATCATCCGTGGTTTTGGGGTAGAGTATCATCTCTACACTGATGATACTCAGCTGTATATATCTACCCCAAACCACCCCAACGATGCCGTAGCGGTGATGTGCCAGTGCCTGGAAGCCATGCGGATCTGGATAGGAAGTAACGGACTCAGGCTCAACCCGACCAAGACCGAGTGGCTGTGGTTTCCGGCTGCCCGATTCAACCAGTTGATTCCATCTCTGGCCATAGGGGGCGAACATCTTGCCCCTGTGGATGGGGTGTGCAATTTGGGTGTCCTCCTGGATACCCGGCTGTCCATGGAAGATCAAGTGACAGCCGTGGCCAGGAGGGCGTTTTACCAGGTTCGCCTGGTACGCCAGTTGCGCCCCCTATTGGATCGGGACGCCCTTTGCACAGTCACTCATGCTCTCGTGACATCCCGACTGGATTATTGCAACTCTCTCTACATGGGGCTCCCCTTGAGGTGCACCCGGAGGCTTCAGTTGGTCCAGAACGCAGCCGCGCGAGCAATTATGGGCACCTCTAGGTTTGCCCACGTAACACCGCTCTTGCGCGAGCTGCACTGGCTACCTGTCGTCTTCCGGGTGCGTTTCAAGGTGTTAATTATCATCTTCAAAGCGCTCCATGGCTCGGGACCTAGCTACCTGCGGGATCGGATCCTGCCCCATACATCCTCACGGCCGATTCGCTCCCACAGAGAGGGACTTCTCCGGGTGCCGTCCACTAGACTTTGTCAGCGGGCGACGCCCAGGGGAAGGGCCTTCTCTGTGGCGGGCCCAGCCCTCTGGAACGACCTTCCCCCCGATATCAGGACAACCACGGACCTCCGCTCCTTCCGCTTAAAATTAAAGACACACTTTTTTCGCCTGGCCGGCCTTGGGTAGTCTCTTTTTAGGTTAGGGGTTTTAGGGGTAATTTTTAGTTTAGTTTATGGGTTTTAGCGCAGGAACAATTTAATTCACTTTTAATTGTGTATTTTGTATTTTGTATTTGTCGGTGGTCTTATTTGTATTTTTTAATTGCCTGTGCCCCGCCTTGAGTCCCCTTGGGGAGAGAGAGCGGGATATAAAATTTAATTATTATTATTATTATTATTATTATTAACACCTGGAGGACCCCAGTTGGAGATGACTGACTCAAAGCGACTTACAGAGGGTTGGCTCTTCCATGGTCCTCCAGGGAGTCTCCTAAGTGGACCTCCGCTTCAAAGAGTCTTTCGCCACAGCAGTCCTGTCGGTTTTTCACCACCACCACATAGATTTTATGAGACTCCCCCAGGTCCACCATCCACCAGGGGTTTCTCTCCAGGTTGGTGTGGGTGCAGGAGGCGTGGGTCCAGAACCCATTGCAGTCTCCATCCACGGCTTTCTCTGGTGGTCCACCATATTTATTGGGGTGGATGGAGGACTGGGAAGTCGGCTTCCCTAAGGCCAAATTATTTGGCTCTGAATCTGCAGGAAAGAATGGAGGAGACCCTTCAAGCAGAGAATGGTTGGGACAAGAAGGAGGCAGAGGAGGAGGCAGAAGTGGAGGAAGAGGAGGAGGAGGAGGAGGAGGAGGAGGAGGAGGAGGAGGAAGAGGAAGAGGAAGAGGAGGAGGAGGAGGAGGAGAAGGAGAAGGAGAAGAAGAAGAAGAGGTGCAAAGCCACAAGGGCAACGTATTGGAGACACAAGGAGTAGGTTTTGAAGACTGCCAAATGGGTTGAAAGAAGTGAGGTGAGGGCAATGCTATTGGGGGAGGAACCCCTTGGGGCTTTAAGAGGAGAGCCTGGGAGAGGGGGACTGGATGTTGAGATGGCCAGGACCACACCTGCATCCACACACACACAACACACAAAGGTCTTTAGGTGGTTCTTACCTCCAGGTGGAGGCCTGCAAATCTGGGCTTCTGCAGGGCCTGCCAGGAGGGTCACGGCCAGCAGAGCACCCCAGACGATGAGCTTCATCCTGCAAGCGAGGAGGGGAGAGATCAGGGAAGGCAGGAGAGGGCCACGTAGGGACCATGAGGAGCTCCTTTCTTCTACTCCACACACCTGTGCATCAGGACTGGCCATGGAGACCCAGAGGAAGGTTGGAGGTACCTACAAGGTTCTGCCATTCTCCCAGAGGACCATCAAGAGCATTCCAGAAATTGCTCCTCTGCCTCTTCCCTCACTTGGCCTTTCCCACACGCTGACCTCAATCCCATTGAAAGAATCAATGTGGGTTCATTGGAGTCTCTTTCTCTTCTGCCCACTTTCTCAGGCCATCCCAAAATTTCCCCCACCCCTCCTTCAGAAGCTCACTCGGTGGTTGGTTCTTCCTTCTTTCCCCACCACTCACTTCCTTTGGTCTCCTGGTGATGTCCAGAGGGCTGGAAGTCCTTCCTGGAGGTGGAACAAGGAGAGTTTCTTTCCACTAACAGGTACTTCAGGTGAGTGCAGACCTCCCTCTGACCAGCCTCGGTTTTATCCCCTTCCTCCCAGGTAGGACTGACCTGACTCACAAAGTCCAAGCCAATCAGGAGGCCAGAGCAAAGTTGGCCTCCTTCCCAAATCAGGTGGATCTTTTGATTTGCTTTGCTTCAATATCTCTCACTATATTATATTTATATTTATTCAATTTATACCCCGCCCTTCTCCAAACGGACCCAGGGCGGTGCACAGGAAAATTAAAAATACATACAAAACATCATATAAAATTTAAAAAACTAATTCAATGGATCCTGTGCTAAAACCAGATTAAAATTCCCAAATTTAAAAACTATCTAAAAGTCAGTTTAGGGGGCTACGCTAGGCCGGCTAGATGGAACAAATGTGTCTTTAGACACTTGCGGAAGAGGCGGAGGTCAGAGATGGTGCGAAGTTCAGGGGGTAAGTCGTTCCACAGGGCAGGGCCCGCCACAGAGAAGGCTCTTCCCCTGGGTGTCGTCAGTCGGCATTGTCTGGCCGACGGCACCCTGAGGAGGCCCTCTCTGTGGGAGCGTATTGGTCTGAGGGATGTATGGGGCAGGAGACGGTCTCGCATATAACTAGGCCCCGAGCCATGGAGCGCTTTGAAGATGGTTGTCAAGACCTTGAAGCGCACCCGAAAGACCACAGGAAGCCAGTGCAGCTCGCGCAGGATTGGTGTTATGTGGGAGTGTCTAGGCGCTCCCGTAATCACCCGCGTGGCTGCATTCTGGACTAACTGCAGCTTTTGAGTGCACCTCAAGAGAAGCCCCATGTAGAGAGCATTACAGTAGTGGAGTTGAGAGGTCACGAGGGCCTGAGTGACTGTGCGAAGGGCAGCCCAGTCCAGTAAGGGGCGCAATTGGCACATCAGGCGTACCTGATGGAAAGCCCCCCTGGCCACGGCCGCCACATGGTCCTCCATGGACAGCCGGGAATCCAGGAGGACACCCAAATTGCGTGCCCTCTCCACGGGGGCCGGTGTTTTGCCCCCAATGGCCAGAGTTGGAATAATCTGGCTGAACCGCGGTGCCGGAAGCCACAGCCACTCAGTCTTGGACGGGTTGAGCCTGAGTTTGTTACTACCCATCCAGATCCGTACAGCCTCCAAACACCGGGACGTGACCTCGACGGCATCCTTGAGGTGGTCTGGGGTGGATATGTACAACTGAGTATCATCAGCGTACAGATGATATCCCACCCCAAAACCACGGATGATCTCACCCAGCGGCTTCATGTATGTGTTGAACAGTAGGGGCGAGAGGACCGATCCCTGAGATACCCCGCATACGAGGGGCCTCGAGGCCGACCTCTGCCCCCCTGCCAACACATATTGCGACCGACCAGAGAGGTAGGACGAGAACCACCGCAGAACCGTGCCTCCCAGCTCCACCCACCCCAGTCGGCGCAATAGGATACCATGGTCGATGGTATCAAAAGCCACTGAGAGGTCTAATAGGACTAGGATAGAGGAATATCCTCTATCCCGTGCCCTCCAGAGATCATCAACCAACGCGACCAATGCTGTCTTGGTGCTGTGACCGGGTTGGAAGCTGGACTGGCGCGGGTCTAGATAATCAACTTCCTCCAAGTGTCGCGGAAACTGTTGAGCCACCACACTCTCTACAACCTTCACTAAAAAGTGAAGGTTGGAGACTGGACGATAGTTCTCTAATAATGCTGGATCCAGGGACGGCTTCTTGAGGAGGGGCCTTACTACCGCCTCTTTCAAGACGGCAGGCAAGGACCCCTCACTCAAAGATGCGTTGACAATGCCCTGGAGCCAGCCTCGTGTCATCTCCCAGGATGCCAGTACAAGCCAGGAGGGACACGGGTCCAATAAACATGTGGTAGCCCTAAGTCTCTTTGACAACTTGTCCATATCCTCGGTAGTAACAAAATCAAACTCCTCCCAAGATGGTGTCTCAAGAGCAACCACGGACCGCTCAACTGGACCACTGTCGATGGAGGGCAGCTCGCTCCGAATCCGAGTGATTTTCTCCTGCAGATAAATCCCAAATTCCTCGGCTCAACTCTGTAGAGGGGCTTCCCGCGGCCTCTGTTGAAGGAGGGAGCGGGTCACCCCAAACAGG
Organism: Rhabdophis nuchalis; assembly: GCA_039707465.1. Taxonomy (NCBI): domain Eukaryota; kingdom Metazoa; phylum Chordata; class Lepidosauria; order Squamata; family Natricidae; genus Rhabdophis; species Rhabdophis nuchalis. The sequence continues at coordinate 225,755,773 of CM077645.1, read as the reverse complement.
GCGGCAGGGCGGTTATCTGCAGATGCAATAAGAGTGGCACAATACTCACGTTTGGCCACTCTTATCGCCACTAAGTAAGTCCTAATATGGTCTCTCACTAGTGTTCGGTCGGCTTCGGAGCGAGAGGATCTCCATCTGCTCTCTAGGCGTCTCTTGTGGCGCTTCATCTCCCTAAGCTCCTCGGTGAACCAAGGAGCCCGGGTGGATCGTCGCCGCATGAGAGGCCGCACGGGCGCGACTCGGTCCAAGGCCCCCGTGGCCGCACTTAACCATGCGGCCACTAGGTCCTCAGTCGAGCCGCGGGGCAGGGATACAGGTACTGGCCCAAGCTCCCTCTGGAACCTTTCCGGGTCCATCAGGCGCCTGGGGCGGAACCATATATATAACTTAGCAAACATGGCCTTCTCTCCAATATTTTCTTTTTTAAAAAAATATATATTTTTATTGTTTTTACATTTAAAACAGTGCAGCACCACGAAGTCAAAGTGACCATACAACCACATTATACACAAATAATCTCATCCAGTAACTATTAGCCTGCTTCGTGCATTATCTATCCTCCTATCCAATCACATTATTTACAGTTTCTTCCAGTCTTGTCTCCTTGTTTTATACCAATAATAAAAATCTATTCCAAACTTCATAATATTTCGACTCTCTTTTATAATTCTAGGGTGAGCCTATCTGCTTCCGCACAGGCCAAATATTATCTAAATATATCTAACTCTGGTGGTGTATTTTCTCTATTCCAACACTGTGTATAAATTATACTTGCTGCAATTAGTACACGGATAATGAGATAAAGCACATCTTTCTTAAACCCCTCCGGTTTTATGCCTAGGAGAAAAATCTCTGGTTTGAACAATATTTGATCTCCCACCATTTGTTCCAACCACGATTGAATCATTTTCCCATATCATTTTTCCTCATTCCATGTCCACCACATCTGATAAAAAGTGCCTGGTGCTTTTTTTTCTCGCACTTCCAACAATTTGCAGCCAGATTTTTAACCATTTGGGAGAGCTGTGCTAGGGGGAGATGTCACCTGTAGAAGGTCTTATACAGATTTTCTTTATACGCCGTAGCCCTTGTTAGTTTCCGATTAAGCATCCCAAGTTTTTCCCATTTAGCCAATTCCACATTATAAGCAAAATATTTCACCCAGAGACTGTAGTTTCTTTGACATGGCCTTCCTCAAGTTTATATTCCAGCAAGAATCTATACAGCACTTTGATCAACTTGTATTCTGTCTCTATCAAAAGTTTATCTAATATTGTGTAATCTTTGGCAATACCTTCCTTCTTCCTATCCTGTGCAAACCTTGATAGTATCTGTAGATAAGACCACCATTCTAGCTGTACCCCTTGTGATGCCAATTCTAGTCTTGTTTTCATCTCCCCCCTGTCTGTTCAATAACTCTTTATATGTAAGAATTTTTTACATGGTAATTTAATTTGGGTTTATGTATGCTTCCATCGTAGATAGCCAAATGAGTATTTCAGTACAGTGTTTAATTTTGTTCCATACTTATAACAGGGTCTGTCTGATGTAGCGTCTGTAATAATATTTATGTGCAGATCCTTTTTCATACCTGTGAGAAAAATATCCCTGATATATTTCCTATTTACTAAGAAAAACCCAACAAGGAGATTATAGACCAGGGGTCTCCAACCTTTGCAACTTTAAGTCTGAAGGACTTCAGCTCCCAGAGTTCCTACAGACTTAAAGTTGCAAAGGTTGGAGACCCCTGTTATAGACAACAAAAAGCTTTATTAATCAATAAGAAGTCTTATTGATAACGTAGGAAAGGATTCTCAGAGGAGAATGGAGGGCAGTTCAACAGGTGAGACTTAAATACACAAGTTGAAGCCTCATGGGTATTATCAAAGGGCGTCATAATACAATTACATAAATGCATATCTCGTAATCAGAAACAATAGTGGGCAATAAGGAAGCTACGGCCCCAAAATACATTTCCGTGTTCTTTTCTTGGGAAATGTCTTGCTACCTGTGTGTCAAGAACAAATGATATCTTAAACTTTATCAAAAGTTCCTCATTTCCTCCTTTCTCACACTTTAAACAAGATAATTACTGACTTCCTGAAAACATATCCGTATCAAAGGAGACTCTTAAATTCTCATCTGGGCTAATCCTGGCTGGGTCAGAGTGACCCAGGCAGTCAGCAAAACATGAAATGCTGTTACAAACAGTCTTATTCCAGCCTGAGCAAGCCAAATAAATATGCATTTATTCAAAATGGAATCCGGGAGAGGGGGCGGTCTAGAAATCTAATAAATAATAACAATAACAACAACAACAATAATAATAACAATAATAATAATGATGATGATGATGATGATGATGATAATGATAATGATGATGATGATAATAATAATAATAATAATAATAACAACAATAACGATAACGATAACGATAACGATAATGATGATGATGATAATAATAATAATAATAATGATGATGATGATGATGATGATGATGATAATGATAATGATGATGATGATGATGATGATGATAATAATAATAATAATGATGATGATGATGATGATGGTGATGATGATGATAATGATAATGATAATGATGATGATGATAATAATAATAATAATGATGATGATGATGATGATGATGATGATAATAATAATAATAATAATAATAATAATAATAATAATAATAATAATAATAATAATAATAATAATAATAATAATAATCTGTCAGGCTCATTCCTTTTACACAAATAATTCAGATCTCAACCCAATTCTTACAATACCATAGGAAGGCCTGCCATCCTGCTCGGAGGTCATGACCTTCCAATTTCAGTAATCTTTTATTTCTCAACATGATCCATTCTTTCAACCATCTTAGAATGGCCGCAGGATAATAAAGTTCCCAATCTGGGACGCCAAATCCTCCTTTTTCCTTAGTTGGTTTCCCCCCCCCCCCCCGCCATATAAATCTAGAAACCAATTGATTCAAAATCTTTAAAAAACCCTTTTTCTAATTTAATGGGAATGTTCTGAAACAGAAAAAGAAATGTTAGCAGTGCATTCATCCTAATGACTGCCATCCAACCCATCAGGGACAATTGTAGGTTTTTCGATCTTTCTAAGCCATTCTTAGTTTTATTCATCAAACTAATATCGTTATCTTCTTTGATGGACACACACCTCGCTGATAAGTGTATACCTAGATATTTCACTTTTTTGACAGTTTGAATACCCAATTTCTTCGTTAACTCCTCTTTCAATTCGAATGTCATATTTTTAACCAACATTTTAGTCTGTCTCCTATTTATCTTTAGACCCCCTACTTTCCCATACTCTGTCAGTTCCTCAATAAGTTTCATACCAGACTTTAAAGCATTGGTTCCCAAACCTTTTCAGTCCACCGCCCCCTTGGTGCTACAAACTGATCCTCAGTGCCCCCCACCAGTGGTGGGTTTCAAATTTTTTTAGAACCTATTCTGTAGGTGTGGCCTATTTTGTGGGCATGGCTTGGCAGTCATGTGACCGTGTGGGAGTGGCCACTTTGTAAAATGTAGTGAAACTCATTTAACAACGCTCTTGCTTAGCAACTAAAATTTTGGGCTCAATTGTGATAATAAATTCTTTCTTTTTCATTCATTCATTCTTTCCTTCCTTCCTTCTTTCTTTTCATTCTCCCCCTCTTTCTTTTTTTCTTTCTTTCTTTCCTTCCCTGTGTCACTCTCCCTGACTTTCTTTCTTTTTTTCTTTCTTTCTTCCTTTCTCTTCCCCTTCCTTCTTTCTTGTGTCACTCTCCCCCTCTTTCTTTCTTTCCTTCCTTCCTTGTGTCACTCTCCCCCTCTTCCTTCCTTCCTTCCTTCCTACCTTTTTTCCTTCCTTTTTCTTCCTCTTCCTTCCTTTCCTTCCCTTCCTTTTTTCCTTTCTTGTGTCATTCTCCCTTCCTTCCTTCCTTCCTTCCTTCCTTCCTTCCTCCCTCCCTCCCTCCCTCCCTTCCTTCCTTCCTCTCTCTCTCTCTCCCCCCCCCACCCCACCCCACCCCTCTCTCACACATACTTTCCAGTTGGTGAAAATTTCTGTTTTGCCAGCTGGGAGGCTAGCAAAGAAGACTCATTTTCCCTGCTGCCTGCAGCTCTCAGAGGCCTCTCCCACCACTGCACCCTTTGTTCACCTTCCACCCGGAGGCTCTGCCGGCAGTCGCCTCCCAAGACGGCTGCGAGCCTTCCAAGGAGGATGCTGGACATTGGGGGTGGGGGTGGCATCTGCTGTTTCTGCTGCTGCTGCAACTGGTAATGCAGGCTTCTCGCATTAAGTTGCAGGCGCACCGATTCCAGCAGCTGTGTTTTGCTTTGAAACTTGCTGCCCCAGCAACCCGAAGGGGACATTCTCCCAGCAACTTTCTCTCTTGCAAAATAGGCGCGCGAGGCCCCCAATGATCTGATGGGAACCGTGAAGAGCCAAACTGTGCCCAGCCATCCTTACTCCCTCCCAGCTAAGGGTGGGAGCACCTGAGATGCCGCTGGAAGAATGTCCCCTTTGGATTGCTAGGAAAGCAAGTTTCAAGGCAAAACGCAGCTGCTGGAATCGCCCCGTTTCCAATGGGGGTGGGGGGGGGAATCCATGTTTTTCCTCCATCTCCATGGATCCCCCCCCCCCCATTGGAAATGAGGTGGCTATGAAAGGGAAGGGAGCACCCCCCGCGTGTCTTTTTGAAACAGCAGGAGGAGGAACGGGGGGGGGGAGTTTGGTTGTTTGAAAAGCCCCACGTGGAACTCCCCTCCTATTCCTCCTCCGGCTGTTTGAAGACACGCGGGGGGCGCTCCCTTCCTTTCACAGCCACCTCATTTCCAATTGGGGGAGATCCATGGAGATGGAGGAAAAACATGGATTTCTCCCCCCCACCTCATTGGAAACGAGGCGGCTGTCAAAGCAAGGCAATGCCCCCCCCAGAAGAAGAAACAGAAGGGGAATTAGCATCAGCCCTCCGCCCGCCCGCCAAGCGGTAGTTGGGTTGGGTGGGCGCTGGGCCCCCTGTCCTGGCCAAGTGGCGCTCGTGGTTGCTGCCGTGCCCGCGCCCCGGGCTGCCTGCTGAGGAGGAGGAGGAGGCAGGGGCATGTTGTTGGCAGCGGGCAGGGGGTGGGTGGGTGCAGCACTGCAGCCCTTGCCCTTGGGGCTCTTCTTAAGGGATATGCTGGCTGGCGCTGCTTCAGGAGGACTCGGCTGCCGCACCTGCCTGGTTCTGCCCGCCCCGCCCACCACCGCGCTCCAGCCGGGCTCTCCCTCCAAAGCCGCCCCGCACCCCTTGCCTCTCACGCGGGGAGGTTGCAAGACATGCGCCGGATCTTCCGCACCGCTTCCCCAGATGCATGGAGGGGCCAAAAGCGGCTGCACTCGAGCTCCATCCCCGGAGACTTTTCAGAAGGAAGGAGGCAGCCCCTGATCTGGACTAGCGGAGGCTCTAGTCCTGCTTGAGCAGGGGCTGGACTAGAGGACCTCCGAGCTCTCTTCCAGCTCCCTCCGGTTCACTTTGGGGCTGGAGCAGAGGCTTCCTTCCTCACAGGAGAGGCGTGCGCGCATGCGCGCTGCTTCAATCTCCATCCCCGATCAGCTCTGGGGGTCCCCTCCTCCCTCCGCAAAAGCCCCTGCCAGGCCAGCAAAGATCCCATCTGGACCAGGTGGCACTGGGACCCCCTGTGCCCTCCGCACCCTCGCAGTGGCTCCCTTTCTCTGAGCTGCGCTTTGGAGTGGGCAGCGATCCCTCGAAAGCCCCCAAGTTGGTCCTCCTCCTCGCCCGGATCCAGAGCGGCGCTCCCCGTCTGGCCTTTGTCCCTGCTGGCTGACTAGAGGACCTCCGAGCTCTCTTCCAGCTCCCTCTGGTTCACTTTGGGACTGGAGCAGCAGCTTCCTTGGGGCCAGCAGGGACAAAGGCCGGGCGGCGAGCGCCGCGCTGGATCTGGGTGAGGAGGAGGACCAACTTGGGGGCTTTCGAGGGATCGCTGCCCGCTCCAAAGCGCAGCTCAGAGCAAGGGAGCTGTGGGGGCACAGGGGACCAGCACCGCCTGGTCTGGATGGGATCTTTGCTGGCCTGGCAGGGGCTTTTGTAGAGGGAAGAGGGGATGCTGGAGCTGGTCGGGGACAGGAGATTGAAGCAGCGCGCGCACACACCTCTCCTGGGAGGAAGGCGGTGATTGGAGGGGAGGGTGGTGACGTTGCTTAAAGGGAAACCTGCTATTTCCAGGTTTGTTTTAATGATGTCGTCCTTCTGCCCACGCCGATAGGCTTTAACAGCCCATCTTCCGATCGGCAAGTTTCTTCCTCGCCCTCAGCGCCCCCCTGTTGCCTCCTAGTGCCCCCCTGCAGCCGTTTGGCCTCCTAGCGCCCCCCTAACGCAGGCCACCGCCCCCTGGGGGGCGTTACCGCCCACTTTGGGAACCACTGCTTTAAAGGATCCTCTAACTAAATCGCCTGCGAAACCCTGTAACTTAAATTGTTCCCTTTTAATTTCTAGTCCCTTTATCTGTTCCTTTTTATGCACGTTCCAGCTAAAACTTCTAGGGTTAATATGAACAGCAGTGGGGATAAGGGACAATCTTGTATTGTACCTTTCTGGATTACTATACTTCGTGTTAATTCACCATTGATTATTACTTTAGTTTTTTTATTTGTATACATTGCTCTAATTGTGTTTATAAACGTATCTCCAAATTCCATGTGTTCCAATTGTTGATGTAAAAATTCCCAATTAAATTGTTGACTTCCCTCTGACCAGCCTCGGTTTTATCCCCTTCCTCCCAGGTAGGACTGACCTGACCCACGAATTCCAAGCCAATCAGGGGGCCAGAGCGAAGGTTGGCCTCCTTCCCAACTCAAGAGGACCTTTCAGTTTGCTTTGCTTCAAGATCTCTCCCCAATTTAGGAAACATGGCCTTCTCTCCAGTATTCCCATCCCCATGGCCATGGCCCATCTCCAGCAGGGGTTGGCTCTCTCCCATAGTGAAAGACAACACACGGCTGTTAAGCAGGAAGCTCTGCATTCTCAAGGGGAGAGGTTTGCTTAGTTTTCCAAGCAGACCAAAATCAAACTCAAGGGTTTTATTTTTATTTTATTTTATTAAATTTATACCCCGCCCTTCTCCTTGTTAGGACCCAGGGCGGCGCACAGGCATTATTAAAACCACAAAATACAATATCAATTAAAATATATTAAATTACTAGACCCGTGCTAAAAACCCATGTTAAAACCATACCAAATTAATTTATTTTTAAAAAGTCAGAAGTAGGGGCTATCCTAGGCCGGCTTGTTGGAATAGATACGTCTTAAGACGTTGGCGGAAGAGGCGGAGGTCCGAGGGGGGTAGGTCGTCCCAGAGGGCCGGGCCCGCCACAGAGAAGGCCTTTCCCCTGGGTGTCGCCAACCGGCATTGCCCCGCTGACGGCACCCGGAGAAGACCCTCTCTGTGGGAGCGGACCGGACGAAGGGATGTATGGGGCAGGAGGCGGTCTCGTATATAGCTAGGCCCTGAGCCATGGAGCGATTTAAAGATGGTCGTCAGCACCTTGAAGCGCACTCGAAAGGCCACAGGCAGCCAGTGCAGCTCGCGCAGGAGAGGTGTTACGTGGGTTTGCCTTGAGGCACCCATAATCACCCGCGCGGCCGCATTCTGCACTAACTGTAGCTTTAGAGTGCATCTCAAGGGAGCCCCATGTAGAGAGCATTACAGTAATACAGCCGGGATGTCACAAGCGCTTGAGTGACTGTGCGAAGGGCTCCCCGGTCCAGTAAGGGGCGCAACTGACGTATCAGGCGTACCTGATAGAACGCCCCCCTGGCCACGGCCGCCACATGGTCCTCCATGGACAGCCGGGAATCCAGGAGGACGCCCAAGTCTCCACGGGGGCCAGTTGTTCGCCCCCAATGGCCAGTGTTGGACTTATCTGGCTAAACCGGGGTGCCGGAAACCACAGCCACTCGGTCTTGGACGGGTTGAGTTTGAGTTTGTTACTACCCATCCAGACCCGTACGGCCTGGAAAACAAGGCTGTACGGGTCTGATGCAGCCATACTTTTGAAAAAAGTATGGCTGCATCAACTAAGCCATCTATTCATTGTTTTCTCCATAATACACTTCTCCAACTCCATCTCCTTGTTCACATAAATAGAAAGATTGGCTATCGCCTCTGTGGCTATTGCCTCTGTTGAAGACCGAAGGGTGAGGAGCAACGTTCTCCAACAAGTTCTGGTCTCCTGCAGGACCTAAGATCCTCAAGAATTGGGCCCTTCCAGGAGAGGACCCTCAAGGTCCTGTGACCTCCCATCATCTTCAGAAGATGCCAAAGCATACCAGATGCAGAGCTTCAAAGTACCTGGGACAAACTCTGCTCCAGCAATGTCCATCAAAGGGTGTTCAGAGGAGACCAGGAGGGAGGTTCTGGTCTTAGGCATTGTCTCCACGGACTTTCTTAATTCTCACCTGGAGTCTGTCCCAAAGGAGGCTTCTCAAGAGGCCTCTGTTTGGCTTCAGCTCAGAGCTTCTTGGATGAGAAGCTAAACATCCTCAAAGAAATGAGGTGCACCCGGAGACTGCAGATGGTCCAGAACGCAGCCGCGCGAGCAATCCTGGGTACCTCTAGGTTTACCCATGTAACACCTCTCCTGCGCGAGCTGCACTGGCTGCCTGTCGTCTTCTGGGTGCGCTTCAAGGTATTAATCATCATCTTTAAAGCGCTCCATGGCTCGGGACCTAGCTATTTGTGGGATCGGATCCTGCCTCATACATCCTCACGGCCGATCCGCTCCCACAGAGAGGGACTTCTCCGGGTGCCGTCCAGTAGACTTTGTCAGCGGGCGACACCCAGGGGAAGGGCTCTCTCTGTGGCGGGCCCGGCCCTCTGGAACGACCTTCCCCCCGATATTAGAACGACCACGGACCTCCGCTCCTTCCGTCTGAAATTAAAAACATATCTTTTCTGCTTGGCCGGCCTAGGGTAGTCTCTCTCTATGGGGTTTTAGTTGTTTAGTGGGAATTTTAGTCTAAAATGGGTATTTTAGCACAGGTACTGTTTAATCTGTTTTTAAGATGTTGTATATTTATTGTATATTTATGGTTTTTTAGTTTCCCTGTGCACCGCTCCGAGTCCCTACGGGGAGAGGGAGCGGTCAAGAAATTAAATTATTATTATTATTATTATTATTATTATTATTATTATTATTATTATTATTATTATTATTATTATTATTATTATTATTATTATTATTATTATTATTATTATTATTATTATTATTATTAAAAGCCAGAAGGTCCAGTCGCCTCTTGAAAAAGCACCTTTGGGACAACCAGGACCTGGATGACTGAGGGTCTCTGCGGACCTTCACCTGGAGTCTGTCACATGGTCAGCCAGATGAGCTTTCCCAGCTGCTTCTCTTCAAACCGAGATTTCTGCAAACATTGAACTTCTTCTGGAGCAGACATTTTTCACTCCCTTCTAATAATAATAATAATAATAGCTGAATTTATTAACCGCTCCCTCTCCCCACAGGGACTCGGGGCGGTGCACAGGGAAAATAAAAACCATAAATATACAAAAATACATACAATTTAAAAAACAAATTAAACAAACTCCTGTGCTAAAATCCCATTAACTAAAAATCCCCACTCAATATAAATAAACAATTAAAAAACCCATAGAGAGAGAGACTACCCTAGGCCGGCCAGGCGGAAAAGATGTGTCTTTAGTTTCAGGCGGAAGGAGCGGAGGTCCGTGGTCGTTCTAATATCGGGGGGAAGGTCGTTCCAGAGGGCCGGGCCCGCCACAGAGAGAGCCCTTCCCCTGGGCGTCGCCCGCTGACAGAGTCTAGTGGACGGCACCCGGAGAAGTCCCTCTCTGTGGGAGCGAATCGGCCGTGAGGATGTGTGAGGCAGGATCCGATCCCGCAGGTAGCTAGGTCCCGAGCCATGGAGCGCTTTAAAGATGATGACCAACACCTTGAAGCGCACCCGGAAGACGACAGGCAGCCAGTGCAGCTCGCGCAAGAGCGGTGTTACATGGGTAAACCTAGTGGTTCCCATAATTGCTCGCGCGGCTGCATTCTGAACTAACTGAAGCCTCCGGGTGCACCTCAAGGGGAGCCCCATGTAGAGGGAGTTACAGTAGTCCAGTCGGGATGTCACGAGGGCATGAGTGACTGTGCGAAGGGCGTCCCGATCCAATAGGGGGCGCAATTGGCGAACCAGGCGAACCTGGTAAAACGCCCTCCTGGCCACGGCTGTCACTTGCTCTTCCATAGACAGCCGGGTATCCAGGAGGACTCCCAAATTGCGCGCCCCATCCACAGGGGCAAGATGTTCGCCCCCTATGGCCAGCGTTGGAGAAAGCTGGTTGAATCGGGCAGCCGGAAACCACAGCCACTCAGTCTTGGTCGGGTTGAGCCTGAGTCCGTTACTTCCCATCCAGATCCGCACGGCTTCCAGGCACTGGCACATCACCGCTACGGCATCGTTGGGGTGGTTTGGGGTAGATATATACAGCTGAGTGTCGTCAGCGTAAAGATGGTACTCTACCCCAAAACCACGGATGATCTCACCCAGCGGCTTCATGTATGCATTAAACAAGAGAGGCGAGAGGACCGACCCCTGAGGCACCCCACATGTGAGGGGTCTCGGGGTCGACCTCTGCTCTCCTGCCAACACAAATTGCGATCGGCCAGAGAGGTAGGAGGAGAACCACCGTAAAACGGTGCCTCCCACCCCCAACCCCCCCAGCCGATGCAATAGGATACCATGGTCGATGGTATCGAAAGCCGCCGAGAGGTCTAATAGGACCAGGATGGAGGAACAACCCCCATCCCTGGCCCTCCAGAGATCATCCACCAACGCGACCAATGCCGTCTCGGTGCTATGCCCGGGCCGAAAGCCGGACTGGCGCGGGTCTAGATAATCAACTTCCTTCTGGTGGGGCAGCTCTTCCTTCAGGGGATTCCAGCAGCCAGGGGAAAGCAGCAGAAGACCAGGGACCCAACCAAGATGGGTTTCAAATTCCCCATAAGAGGTTTCCCACCTAACTCCTGGGTGTTGGCAGTGGGGGGAGAGGACACGTTACACAACCCTCGTTCTACAGGGTCTCCCCTTCTCTTTCCAGGTGTTCAGGGATTCTTCTGGACAGGAACACAACAGTCTTCCTGGCCAGATGCCAACTGGTTTCCATATCACAATCTCATCATTGTCTGTGACCAAAGGGCAACATGGATGTTGTTTTTGCAAGGCGCAAGCATGCTCACACCTCCAAAGTCAACAGTAGTGGTTGCTGGAAGAACCAGATCGCTTCCTCCCAATCCTGGAAAGCGCTATTATGTAAGAAGAGGATAGTTCCAAATGAAAGTCAGAAGAAATCTTCCTGGGGATGAAAGTCAACTACCCTGAGGTGTCTCACTGAAGGAAATGCTGAGCTCTGGTTCACGGATGTCTGTGAAAATGCCCTCCAACTGATCAGGAGGATGGGCTAGATGGCCTCTGAGGGAAACGCCAGTTAAGTGAAGGATACCTGCTTTCCAGGAACAGGAGACTCCTAGTTTGTACGATGAATGTGCTGCTATGTACCTGGACAGGTATATATATATACTCTATAAAGCCTTAGTAAGGCCTCACCTAGAATCCTCCATCCAGTTTTGGTCACCACACTATGAAGAAGAAGCTGAGATTCTGGAAGGAGTGCAGAGAAGAGCAACCAAGAGGATGAGGGGTCTGGAGGCTCAAACATGTGAAGAACAGTTGCAGGAACTGGGTGTGTCTAGTCTAATGGAAAGAAGGACCAGGGGAGACATTATAGCAGTCTTCCAATATCTCAGGGGCTGCCCCAAAGAAGAGGCAGTCAAGCTATTCTCCAGGGCACCTGAGGAGCAATGGATGGAAGCTTATCAAGGAGAGAATCAACCTGGAATCAACCCATGGAACAGAAGTTGCCTTCGGAAGTGAGAGGCTCTCAAGAAGAGACTGGATAGCCAGAAATGGTATAGGGTCTCCTGCTTGGGGGTTGGACTAGATGAACTCCAAGCTCCCTTCCAACTCTATTATTCTGTTGTTGTTGTTGTTGTTGTTGTTGTTGTTATTGTTATTGTTGTTGTTGTTGTTGTTGTTGTTGTTGTTGTTATTATTATTATTATTATTATTATTATTATTATTATTATTATTATTATTATTATTATTATTATTATTATTATTATTATTATTATATCAGCCACTGTTGAGCTCTAACCATTGACGGTGATGAACCCAACCAGGGAGCCAAGAGCCACAGAGTCTGGGGGGTCCTCACACAATGTGAGAGTTAGGGACTGAAGGGGCTTCCTGCCCTCAGAGACTTTTGAGCTTCCTGGTCAAGCTCAGGTTTGGGGCAATTCTTTGCGATGCTCTGAAGCGCCATCAGAATGGCACATGCAGTCCATCTTCCCTTCAATTCTCCAGGAGAGGCACAGAGGGGTTGGGTTATGCTTTGTCCCCCCCACCTCTGTAAGGGAGTTTACATGACCCCCCCTCCCTCTGTTTTTGCACAGTGTACAACCGGGGGGGGGGTTGTTACCATTTATCACCAGGAGGAGAAAAGCCGTTGTGAAAGAACTATGATACACAACTCCCTGTAACACCACTGAGCACCAAGACTCAACGTCCTAAAGCGAATACACTGTGTATAAAGTAGTCCTGTTAAGTGTGAAGGTCTGTGACTCTCTCTCTCCATCCGTCCATCCATCCGTCCATCCATGCATCCGTCCATCCGTCCATCCTTCCATCCCTCCATCCATCCATGCATCCATCCAATCATTTATAGATGCACACAGTCATCATCTTAACTGCAAAAGTCTGTAGGTTCAGTTCCCAGGAGAGGATGGACTCTTGTCAACTCTCCCTCTCTGAGGAGCCCCCATGCGGACAAACTGGTCACACAGGGATTCCTGGGGATCTATAGATCAGATGACCTGAAAGGGGCAAGGAGGAGGAGTGATGAGGAGCAGGGAACGATTCCCTCAGTAGACACAAAGGTCTCCCTTTTAACCAAAGAAGGAACAGAGGAAACCTGTGAATGCCTCCTAGGAGCCCATTTATTTGGAGATAAATTGACATTTCGTGGAGCGTTGATCCCCCCCCCCCAACACAAGCCGTGGCTTCTCTACTTGGGGCTGTAGGCCTCCAGTTCACAGATGGTCAAGTAGTTCTCCCCTGGTAGGAGGACAGTGATGTAGCGGCCTCGCTGCCCATTGCAGTAGATGGTGGTGATGGAGCCAGGGCTGGTGTTCCGGATAGTCCCACAGCTGTGGGTCAAGAGAGGTCACGTTAGGAGAACCCAATCCCCCCCTCGAATCTTCAAGGGCAGCCCCACTTCAGCAGCTGCCCAGACCTCCCGTCCTCCGCTGCCTCTGGTGTTGGGCTTCCCTAATATTCGGATTAAATGGAGACGTGAACCGAGTGGGAAGACCCATGGGGGGGGGGGGGTCCCTGGGTGTTAAAAAACATACTTCGATTGCTCTTTTCAAGGCAAATGTCTCTTTTGCTCCCTTAGTTTCTCTAAGGGGAATATAGTGACCGAGTCCACCTTTGTTGGGGGGGTCTTCTGGAGATCCCTGGGCTTGGGGGCTTTCCTGAAGGGGCTTCATTCAGTGACGACCATGCAAGATCATGCACTGTTACTCAGTTGGGTCTTGCAACGTCTGCCACAAGACCAGAAAGGTCAGAAACCCATGGTTCTCCTCCCTCTCCTCCCCCTCCTCCCCCTTGACCCTGCAATTCCCACTCCAAAACTCTTCGGAAGCACATTTTCCACATCAAGAGCATCTCTTTGAGAGGTGGGCACCAGAGCTGTGTACAAAATCCAAGGAGAGAAGCCCCCTTTTCTAGCACCACAGCCAGGGGGCCTCATCTCAGGTGCTTAACTGAGGGAACCCAGGTTCCAGATTCGCAACATAAATGATAGCCAAAATTAACAATCAGGTGGTATTCTCCCAGTTCCCCAAACACAACATAAGCAGTTGGTTTCAGGTCTTTCCCTGCCTCTTGGGGGAGCAAGGAGGGAGGTGACCTCACAATCTCCACACCAACGGACTCCGGACACCTTGGTCGCCAGGACACAGTTGGCATCTCATACCCAACAGCACTCCAAAATCACCTGCACTGACTGTGGATCCACTGTTGTGAGAGGGGTGCCCCAAAAACCTGGAGGGCCCCAGTTGGAGATGACTGACCCAAAGCAACTTACAGAGGGTTGGTTCTTCCATGGTCCTCCAGGGAGTCTCCTAAGTGGACCTCCGCTTCAAACAGCCTTGTGTCACAGCAGTCCTCCCGGTTTTTCACCACCACCGCATAGATTTTATGAGACTCCCCCAGGTCCACCATCCACCAGGGGTTTCTCTCCAGGTTGGTGTGGGTGCAGGAGGCGTGGGTCCAGATCCCGCTGCAGTCCCCATCCACGGCTTTCTCTGGTGGTCCACCATATTCATTGGGGTAGATGGAGGACTGGGAAGTTGGCTTCCCTAAGGCCAAATTATTTGGCTGTGAATCTGCAAGGAAAGAATGGAGGAGACCTTTCAAGCTATACAATACAATACAATAATACAATACAATACAATACAATACAATAGCAGAGTTGGAAGGGACCCTGGAGGTCATCTAGTCCAACCCTCTGCCCAGGCAGGAAACCCTATACAATTTCAGACAAATGGCTCTCCAACCTCTTCTTGAAGACTTGCAGTGTTGGGGCATTCACAACTTCTGGAGGCAACTTCTGTTCCACTGATTAATTGTTCTCACTGTCAGGAAGTTTCTCCTCAATTCTAAGTTGCTTCTCTCCTTGATTATTTATTATTATTTATTTTATTTATTGGTTTTATATACCGCCCTCTCTCCCAAGTATGGGACTCAGGGCGGTGCACAGGAATTATAAAATATAAAATACAACTATCCAATAAATTAAAACTAGTATTAAATAAGTAAGCCCGTGCTAAAAACATGATTTAAAAACCCAGTTAAAATAATATCATAGCTACATCAGCTATGCCAGGTCGGCCGCACGAAAGAAATATGTTTTTAATGCCCGACGGAAGAGGTGAAGGTCTGTGATAGTACGGAGGTCGGGAGGCAGGTCGTTCCAGAGGGCAGGGCCTGCCACAAAGAAGGCTCTCACTCTGGGGGTCGCCAGCCGACATTGCCCGGCTGGGCCCTGTGGGAGCGGACTGGTCGGGTGGTTACTAACACCTTGAAGTGCACCCGGAAAGCCACAGGCAGCCAGTGCAGCTCGCGCAGGAGAGGTGTTACATGGGAGTGTCTTGAGACTCCCAGAATCCCCCACGTGGCTGCATTCTGGACTAACTGGAGCCTCCGGGTGCACCTCAAGGGAAGCCCCATGTAGAGAGCGTTACAGTAGTCCAGGCGGGACATGACCAGAGCTTGAGTGACCGTGCGTAGGGCGCCACGATCCAGAAAGGGGCACAACTGGCATATCAGGTAAACCTGATAAAAGGCCCCCCTGGCTACGGCTGTCAATAATACAATAGCAGAGTTGGAAGGGACCTTGTAGGTCTTCTAGTCCAACCCCCTGCGTGGACAGGAACCTTATACCATTTCAGACAAGTGGCTGTCTATCATCTTTTTAAAGACTTCCAGGGTTGGGGCATTCACAACTTCTGGAGGCAAGCTGTTCCAGAGGTTAATTGTTCTAACTGTCAGGAAATTTCTCCTTAGTTCTAAGTTGCTTCTCTCCTTGATTAGTTTCCACCCATTGCTTCTTGTCCTGCCCCCGGGTGCCTTGGAGAATAGATGTCAGATGGTCATTCAAGGACAGCCGAGAGTCCAGGAGGACTCCCAAGTTGCGAGCCCTTTCTGCGGGGGCTAATGACTCGCCCCTGATAGCCAGAGATGGAGTCAACTGGCTATGTTGTGGTGTCGGAAATACAGCCACTCAGTCTTGGACGGGTTGAGTCGGAGCCCGTTCCTCCCCATCCAGACTCGCACGGCCTCCAAACACCGGGACATCACTTCGGCAGCATCGTTGGGGTGGTCAGGGGTGATGGAACTCTACCCCAAAACCACGGATGATCTCACCCAGCGGCTTCATGTAGATGTTGAACAGGAGGGGTGAGAGGACCGACCCGTGAGGCACCCCACATGTGAGGGGCCTCGGCGTTGACCTCTGCCTTCCTGCCAACACCGATTGCGACCGGTCGGAGAGGAAGGAGGAGAACCACCGTAAAACGGTGCCTCCCAATCCCAACCCCCCCAGCCGGTGCAATAGGATACCATGGTTGATGGTATTGAAAGCCGCTGAGAGGTCTAACAGGACCAGGATAGAGGAACATCCTCTATCCCGGGCCCTCCAGAGATCATCAACCAACGCGACCAATGCCATCTCCGTGCTGTGCCCAGGTCGGAAGCCGGACTGGCGCGAGTCTAGATAGGCAGCTTCCTCCAGGTGCTGGAGGAACTGTCGTGCCACCACACTCTCAACAACCTTCGCAAGAAAGGGAAGGTTGGAGACCGGACGATAATTCGATAACAAAGCTGGATCCAGGGAGGGCTTCTTGAGGAGGGGCCTCACCACCGCCTCTTTCAAGATGGTTGGCAAGAGCCCCACACCCAAAGATGTGTTAACGATTCCCTGGGGACAGCCTCGTGTAACCTCCTGGAAGGCCAGTACAAGCCAGGAAGGACACGGGTGCAATAAACATCTGGTGGCACTCAGCTGCCCCAGTATCCTGTCCATGCCGTCGGGAGTCACAGGGTCAAACTCATCCAAAATAACGGTCTCAAGACCTGTCTCTGTCGTCCCGTCTGGAGTAACCCAATTGGAGGTTAACTCGCCCCGGATCTGTGCGATTTTATCCTGCAGATAACATCCAAATTCCTCTGCACGGCCCTGCAAAGGAACTTTCGGCGGCCTCTGGTGAAGGAGGGAGTGGGTCACTCTAAACAGGGCGGCAGGGTGGTTATCTGCGGATGCGATGAGGGCGATGAGATAATCCCGCTTCGCCGTTTTCATCGCCACAAGGTAGGTCCGCAAATGCGACCTTGCCCGTGTTCGGTCAGATTCGGCTCGAGTGTACCTCCAAATGCTCTCTAGGCGTCTCTTCCGGCGTTTCATTCCCCTCAGCTCCTTGGAAAACCAAGGAGCCAAGGTAGAACGACGCCGAGTGAGAGGCCTCAAAGACGCGACTCGGTCCAGGGCCCCCGCGGCCGCTCTATTCCAGGCGGTCGCTAGGTCCTCAGTCGAGTCGTGGGCCAGGGATTCAGGAATTGGCCCAAGCTCCGTCTGGAACCTCTCTGGGTCCATCAGGCGCCTGGGGCGGAACCATCTTGGTACTTCTGGTTCCGCCTCCCCGCGGTGGAGTGCAGCGGTTGGAAAGTCGAGCTGGAGGAGCGAGTGATCTTACCATGATAGGGGCTCGATGACTAATTCCCCTACTCCTAGATCACTCAACCACTGGCCAGAGGCAAAAACTAGATCCAGTGTGTGTCCCCCAGTGTGTGTGGGGCCATAAATTACTTGGGTCAGGTCCACGGCCGTCATGGAGGCCATGAACTCCCGGGCCGCCTCAGAGGTTTCGCCTACTGATGGCAGGTTGAAATCCCCCATGACTAAAAGCCTGGGGGTGTCAACTGCCACCAAGGTGATCACCTCGAGGAGCTCGGGTAGGGCTGCTGATACGTAGCGGGGAGCCAGGTACACTATCAGCAAGCCAAACTGCCTCCCATGACCCCACCTCACATAGAGGGACTCACAACCGGTTGTCTGCGGAACAGTGGTCTCCCTTGGCTCAAGACTTTCCTTAATAACAACCGCCACCCCCACCCCCAACCCTGCCTTGGGCCCGTGGCTGATGAAATGCCTGGTAGCCTGGCGGGCACATTTCCACGAGGGGTACTCCCCCCTCATGGCCCAGCCAGCTCTCCGTGATGCCCACCAGGACCGGCTCCCCCTCCGACACTAAGTCGTGGATGAGGGGGGCTTTGTTGACCACGGACCTGGCGTTACATAGTATCAGCCTGGGGCCCCGGCTCTGAGATCCCTGACCACCTGGGTTGCAGGAGGAGCCCTGGAGATCGGAGCGCGCAACCGCTTGCCAACAGCAGGTGCGCCCTCCCAGCACATGATATGGTCTCTGGCTCCCGCCATATCTACCCCTCTCCCAAACCGTCCTGATGGTGTAGCCCTCTGTAATTGGGACCCTAGCCTCCCTCCCAATATCAGACCCTACAGCCTCTCCGTCGAGACCGTGGGTCAGCCTGGAGATATTTCTTAGGGGGTTGTTTCCCTCACCCACTTCTCTTATCCCAAAGAACCCTCCCTCCTCCCTGGGACCCCTAAAAAGTCGGAGTAAAAAAACCCCTAAAAACCCGCTCAGTTTCCGCTTCCCGATTAGTTTCCACCCATTGCTTCTTGTTCCACCCTCAGGTGCCTTGGAGAATAGCTTGACTCCCTCTTCTTTGGGGCAACCCCTGAGATATTGGGAGGCTGCTATCATGTCTCCCCTGGTCCTTCTTTTCATTAAACTAGACACACCCAGTTCCTGCAACCGTTCTTCATATGTTTTAGTCTCCAGTCCCCTAATCCTCTTGGTTGCTCTTCTCTGCACTCTTTCCAGAGTCTCCACGTCTTTTCTACATCATGGCAACAAGAACTGGGTGCAAATATTCCAAGTGTGGCCTTCCCAAGGGATTACAAAAGTGGTATTAACCCTTCACGTGATCTTGATTCTCTCCCTCTGTTGATGCAGCCTAGAACTGGGTTGGCTTTTTTGGGAACTGCTGCCCACGGCTGGCTCCTATTTAAATGGTTGTCCACTAGGATTCCTAGATCCCTCTCACAGTTGCTACTATTGAGCAAGGTACCACCTATACTGTACCTGTGCATTTTGTTTTTCTTGCCTAAATGTAGAACCTGACTCTTTTCGCCATTGAATTTCATTTTATTAGACAGTGCCCAATGTTCAAGTTTGTCTAGATCCTTCTGTATCTTAAGCCTATCTTCTGGAGTGTTGGCTATTCCTGCCAGCTTGGTGTCGTCTGCGAATTTGATGAGTTCCCCATTTATCCCCTCATCCAAATCATTGATGGAGATGTTAAAGAGTACTGGGCCTAAAACAGAGCCTTGGGGGACTCCACTGCATACTTCCTTCCATGTAGATGCAGTTCCATTGAGGACTACACGTTGAGTGCGGTTGGTCAGCCAGTTGCGAATCCATTTGGTGGTGATGCTGTCTAACCCACATTTTTTCAAGCAGAGAATGGTTGGAAGGAGGGGGGGGGAAGGTAAAAAGCCACAAGGGCAACATATTGGAGACACAAGGAGTAAATTTTGAAGACTGCCAAATGGGTTGAAAGACGTGAGCTGAGGGCAATGCTATTGGGGGAGGAGCCCCTTGGGGATTTAAGAGGAGAGCCTTGGAGAGGGGGACTGGATGTTGAGATGGCCAGGACCACACCTGCATCCACACACACACAACACACAAAGGTCTTTAGGTGATTCTTACCTCCAGGTGGAGGCCTGCAACTCTGAGCTGCTGCAGGGCCTCCCAGGAGGGTCACGGCCAGCAGAGCCCCCCAGACGATGAGCTTCATCCTGCAAGCGAGGAGGGGAGAGATCAGGGAAGGCAGGAGAGGGCCACGTAGGGACCATGAGGAGCTTCTTTCTTCTACTCCACACACCTGAGCATCAGGACTGGCCATGGAGACCCAGAGGAAGGTTGGAAGTACCTACAAGGTTTTGCCATTCTCCCAGAGGACCATCAAGAGCATTCCAGAAATCGCTCCTCTGCCTCTTCCTTCACCTGGTCTTTCCCACACGCTGACTTCAATCCCATTGAAAAAATCAAGGTGGGTTTATTGGAGTCTCTTTCTCATCTGCCCACTTCCTCGGGTCATCCCATAATTTCCCCCACCCCTCCTTCAGCAGCTCACTCAGTGGTTGGTTCTTCCTTCTTTCCCCACCACTCACCTCCTTCGGTCTCTTGGCGATGCCCAAAGGGCTGGAAGTCCTTCCTGGAGGGGGAACAAGGACAGCTCCTTTCCACGCGCAGGTGCTTCAGGTGAGTGCAGACCTCCCTCTGACCAGCCTCGGTTTTATCCCTTTCCTCCCAGGTAGGACTGACCTGACTCACGAAGTCCAAGCCAATCAGGAGGCCAGAGCGAAGGTTGGCCTCTTTCCCAATTCACATGGACCTTTGGTTTGTTGTGCTGCAAGATCTCTCACCAACTTAGCAAACATGGCCTTTTCTCCAGTATTCCCATCCCCATGACCCTGACCCATCTCCAGCAGGGGTTGGCTCTCTCCCATAGTGAAAGACAACACACGGCTGTTGAGCAGGAAGCTCTGCATTCCCCACCATCTCACAATAAGCTCTCCGCAAACACTCAGACCAGCACTGATGTTCCCAAGTGGGCAGTTTGCTTAGTTTTCCAAGCAGACCAAAATCAAACTCAAGGGTTTTATTTTAAACAAAACCATGGCTAAGCCAACTATTCCTTATTTTCTCCGTAATTCTCTTCTCCAACCCCATCTCCTTGTCCACATAAATAGAAAAATTGTCTATCGTCTCGATGGCTATTGCCTCTGTTGAAGACCAAAAGGTGAGGAGCAACGTTCTCCAACAGGTTCTGGTCTCCTGCAGGACTCATGATCCTCAAGAATCTCCTTCCAGGAGAGGACCTTTAAGGTCCTTTGACCTCCCATCATCTTCAGAAACATCCATCTTAGGAGACCAGGAGGGAGGTTCTGGTCTTAGGCATTGTCTCCACGGACTTTCTTAAAACTCACCTGGAGTCTGTCACCAACCAAATGAACTTTCACAGCTGCTTCTCTTCAAATTGTGATTTCTGGAAAATATCGAACTTCTTCTGTAGCAGATATTTTTCACTCCCTTCCTAGTGGGGCAGCTCTTCCTTCCACCAGCCAGTGGAAATCGGCAGAGTCCCTGCTGAAAACCAGGGACCCAATCAAGACCGGGTTTCCCTCCTACTTCCTGGGTGTTGGCATAGGGGGGAGTGGACACGTTACACAACCTTTCTTCACTGGATTCCCCCCTCCTCTTTCCTTCCAGGTGTTCAGGCATTCTTCTGAAGTCTATCCATCCATCCATCTATCCATCTATTCATTCATCTCTCCATCCATCCATGCATTCATTTATCCATCTATCCATCTCTCCATCCATCCATGCATCCATCTATTCATCTATCCATCTATTCATCTATCCATCTATTCATTCATTTATCCATGCATCCATGCATTCATTTATCCATCTATCCATCTCTCCATCCATCCATGCATCCATCTATCCATCTATCCATCTATTCATTCATCTATCCATGCATTCATGCATTCATTTATCCATCTATCCATCTCTCCATTCATCCATGTATCCATATCTCCATTCATCCATGTATCCATCTATCCATCTATCCATCCATGCATCCATCTATTCATCTATCCATCTATTCATCTATCCATCTATTCATTCATCTATCCATGCATCCATGCATTCATTTATCCATCTATCCATCTCTCCATTCATCCATGCATCCATCTATCCATCTATCCATCTATTCATTCATCTATCCATGCATCCATGCATTCATTTATCCATCTATCCATCTCTCCATTCATCCATCCATCTATCCATCTATTCATTCATCTATCCATACATCATGCATTCATTTATCCATCTGGCCCTGCATCCATCTATCCATGTATTCATTCATCTATCCATGCATCCATGCATCCATCGATCTATCTATCCCGCCATCCATCCACTCATTCATCCATCCATCCATACATACATACATCCATCCATCTATAAACCTATCCATCCCTCCATGCATCCGTCCATCCTTCCATCCCTCCATCCTTCCATCCCTCCATCCCTCCATGCATCCATCCAATCATTTATAGATACACACAGTCATCATCTTAACTGCAAAATCTGTAAGTTCAGTTCCCAGGAGAGGATGGACTCTTGTCAACTCTCCCTCTCTGAGGAGCCCCCATGCGGACAAACTGGTCACACAGGGATTCCTGGGGATCTATAGATCAGATGACCTGAAAGGGGCAAGGAGGAGGAGTGATGAGGATCAGGGAACGATTCCCTCAGTAGACACAAAGGTCTCCCTTTTAACCAAAGAAGGAACAGAGGAAACCTGTGAATGCTTCTTAGGATCCCATTTATTTGGAGATAAAATGACATTTCGTGGGAGCGTTGATCTCCCCCCCCCCCCAATCATTTCATTCAACACCAATGTTGGCTTCCCTTCTTGGGGCCGTAGGCCTCCAGTTCACAGATGGTCAAGTAGTCCTTCCTGGGTAAGTGGACACTGATGTAGCGGCCTTGCTTCCCATTGCAGTAGATGGTGGTGATGCAGCCCAGGCTGGTGTTCAGGATAGTCCCACAGCTGTGGGGCAAGAGAGGTCATGTTAGGACAGCAGTCCTGCTGGTCACCCCAAGCTCACCCTGACCCCCCCCTTGAATCTTCAAGGGCAGCCCCATTTCAGCAGCTGTCCAGACTTCCCTTTTTCTAGTACCACAGCCAGGTGGCCTTGTATCAGGTGCTCTACCCACTTCTGAAGGAACCCATGTTCTAGATTTGCAACATAAATGATAGCAAAACTTAACAATCTCCCCACCAATAGACTCAGGACACCTTGGTTCCCAGGAAGAAGTCGGCATCTCATACCCAACAGCACCCCAAAATCACCTGCACTGGCTGTGGATCCATTGTGTGTGAGGGATGCCCCAAACACCTGGAGGACCCCAGTTGGGGATGACTCAAAGCGACTTACAGAGGGTTGGTTCTTCCATGGTCCTCCAGGGAGTCTCCTAAGTGGACTTCGGCCCCTAAGAGCCTTGTGTCACAGCAGTCCTGTCGGTTTTTCACCACCACCGCATAGATTTGATGAGAGTCCCCCAGGTCCACCATCCACCAGGGGTTCTCCTCCAGGTTGGTGTGGGTGCAGGAGGCATCGGTCCACATCCCACTGCACTTCCCATCCACGGCTTTCTCTGCTGGTCCACTGGGGTAGATGGAGGACTGGGAAGTCGGCTTCCCTAAGGCCAAATTCTTTGGCTCTGAATCTGCGGGAAAGAATGGAGGAGACCCTTCAAGCAGAGAATGGTTGGGAGGCAGAGGAGGAGGAGGAGGAGGAGGAGGGGAGGTGCAAAGCCACAAGGGCGATGTTTTGGAGACACAAGGAATAGGTTTTGAAGACTGCCAAATGGGTTGAAAGAAGTGAGGTGAGGGCAATGCTATGTTCCTTTGCTATGGGGGGAGGAACCCCTTTTCATCCACTCCCAGAGAAGATCTGGACCTCATCAGAGTGGATTCAAAGAGATCTATTTCAAGTGGCCTTTACCATGAGATGTTACCCCCTGAGTGAGGGGTTCCTAGACACTGGACTAGGGAGATTAGGGAGAGCAAATATCCGCTTGAACTGAAGTGCTGGGGTCAATTACACCCCTTCCCCAGGTTATCTTAAGAACATAAGAAGAGCCTTGCAGGAAGAGGCCACAGCCCATCCAGTCCAGCCTTCTGTCTCCCACAGTGGCTCCCCATTTGCTTCAGGGTCTTCCCAAGCAGATGTCTTCACCTGCTTGTGATTCCCTGCAAATGGCATTGAGAGATCTCCTGCCTATCTCTCCATCCCGGAGGGTGTCCTTAGGCATCCATCATGATAGCCATGGATACCCTTTTTCTCCATGAACTCCTCTCATCCTTTCTTCCTTCCTTTCTTCCTTCCTTCCTTTCTTCCTTCCTTCCTTCCTTCCTTCCTTTCTTTCTTTCTTTCTTTCTTTCTTGCTTTCTTTCTTTCTGAACATAAGAACATAAGGCCACAGCCCATCCAGTCCAGCCTTCTGTCTCCCACAGTGGCTCCTCATTGGCTTCAGGGTCTTCCCAAGCAGATGTCTTCACCTGCTTGTGATTCCCTGCAAATGGCATTGAGAGATCTCCTGCCTATCTCTCCATCCCGGAGGGTGTCCTTAGGCATCCATCATGATAGCCATGGATACCCTTTTTCTCCATGAACTCCTCTCATCCTTCCTTCCTTCCTTCCTTCCTTCCTTCCTTCCTTCCTTCCTTCCTTTCTTTCTTTCTTTCTTTCTTTCTGAACATAAGAACATAAGGCCACAGCCCATC
Organism: Rhabdophis nuchalis; assembly: GCA_039707465.1. Lineage (NCBI taxonomy): Eukaryota > Metazoa > Chordata > Lepidosauria > Squamata > Natricidae > Rhabdophis > Rhabdophis nuchalis. Next base: position 225,731,619 of record CM077645.1, on the reverse strand, counting down.
CAGTCCAGCCTTCTGTCTCCCACAGTGGCTCCCCATTGGCTTCAGGGTCTTCCCAAGCAGATGTCTTCACCTGCTTGTGATTCCCTGCAAATGGCATTGAGAGATCTCCTGCCTATCTCTCCATCCCGGAGGGTGTCCTTAGGCATCCATAATAATAGCCATGGATACCCTTGTTCTCCATGAACTCCTCTCATCCTTTCTTCCTTCCTTCCTTTCTTCCTTCCTTCCTTTCTTTATTCCTTCCTTCCTTCCTTCCTTCCTTCCTTCCTTCCTTCCTTCCTTCCTTCCTTTCTTTCTTTCTTTCTTTCTTTCTTTCTTTCTTTCTGAACATAAGAACATAAGGCCACAGCCCATCAAGTCCAGCCTTCTGTCTCCCACAGTGGCTCCCCATTGGCTTCAGGGTCTTCCCAAGCAGATGTCTTCACCTGCTTAGGATTCCCTGCAAATGGCATTGAGAGACATCCTGCCTATCTCTCAATCCCGGAGGGTATCCTTAGGCATCCATAATGATAGCCATGGATACCCTTGTTCTCCATGAACTCCTTTCTTTCTTTCTTTCTTTCTTTCTTTCTTTCTTTCTTTCTTTTTGAACATAAGAACATAAGAACAGCCTTGCTGGAAGAGGCCACAGCCCACCCAGTCCAGCCTTCTGTCTCCCACAGTGGCTCCCCATTTGCTTCAGGGTCTTCCCAAGCAGATGTCTTCACCTGCTTAGGATTCCTTGCAAATGGCATTGAGAGATATCTTGCCTATCTCTCCAACCCGGAAGGTGTCCTTAGGCATCCATCATGATAGCCACGGATACCCTTGTTCTCCATGAACTCCTCTCATCCTTTCTCTTTCTTTCCTTCCTTCTTTCTTTCTTTCTTTCTTTCTTTCTTTCTTTCTTTCTTTCTTTCTTTCTTTCTTTCAGAACATAAGAACCTAAGGACAGCCTTGCCGGAAGAGGCCACAGCCCATCCAGTCCAGTCTTCTGTCTCCCACAGTGGCTCCCCATTGGCTTCAGGGTCTTCCCAAGCAGATGTCTTCACCTGCTTATGATTCCCTGCAAATAGCATTGAGAGATATCTTGCCTATCTCTCCAACCCGGAAGGTGTCCTTAGGCATCCATCATGATAGCCACGGATACCCTTGTTCTCCATGAACTCCTCTCATCCTTTCTCTTTCTTTCTTTCCTTCTTTCTTTCTTTCTTTCTTTCTTTCTTTCTTTCTTTCTTTCTTTCTTTCTTTCTTTCTTTCTTTCTTTCTTTCTTTCAGAACATAAGAACCTAAGGACAGCCTTGCCGGAAGAGGCCACAGCCCATCCAGTCCAGTCTTCTGTCTCCCACAGTGGCTCCCCATTGGCTTCAGGGTCTTCCCAAGCAGATGTCTTCACCTGCTTATGATTCCCTGCAAATGGCATTGAGAGACATCCTGCCTATCTCTCCATCCTGGAGGGCGTCCTTAGGCATCCATCATGATGGCCAATCTTCTATTGGCTTGTTCCCCTGCAAGTGCCTCCAGGGGACCCCCAGAGGTTCTGAGGTGTGGGAGCATGGCTGAGAGATGGTTTAGAGAAACAGAGAAGAGACATCAAGAGAACAAATGCCCAAGGGCCCACTGTCTTGGGAAACATACACACTGAGGTCCCTGCTCCCAAGGACATCAAACAGTGGCCCTGCAACAGACCACTGAGGTTCAGGGATCTCGTAGCCCGTGTTCCCTTCAAGCAACAACCATGGGATGTGTCGCAGGAAGTGTGCTGGTCTTGGAAAGTGCTACAAGATGAAGAGGAGAGCCTGGGAGAGGACCACTGGATGTTGAGATGGCCAGGGCCACACCTGCATCCACACACATGCAACACACAAAGGTCTTTAGGTGGTTCTTACCTCCAGGTGGAGACCCGCAACTCTGAGCTGCTGCAGGGCCTCCCAGGAGGGTCACGGCCAGCAGAGCCCCCCAGACGATGAGCTTCATCCTGCAAGCGAGGAGGGGAGAGATCAGTGAAGGCAGGAGAGGGCCATGTAGGGACCATGAGGAGCTTCTTTCTTCTACTCAACACACCTGAGTTTCAGGACTGGCCATGGAGACCCAGAGGAAAGTTGGAGGTACCGTGCGGATCTGGATGGGAAGTAACGGACTCAGACTCAACCCGACCAAGACCAAGTGGCTGTGGTTTCCGGCTGCCCGATTCAACCAGCTAACTCCATCGCTGGCCATAGGGGGCGAACATCTTGCCCCTGTGGATGGGGTGCGCAATTTGGGTGTCCTCCTGGATGCCCGGCTGTCCATGGAAGATCAAGTGACAGCCGTGGCCAGGAGGGCGTTTTACCAGGTTCGCCTGGTTCGCCAATTGCGCCCCCTATTGGATCGGGACGCCCTTCGCACAGCCACTCATGCTCTCGTGACATCCCGACTGGACTATTGTAACTCTCTCTACATGGGGCTCCCCTTGAGGTGCACCCGGAGACTTCAGTTAGTCCAGAATGCAGCCGCGCGAGCAATTATGGGTGTTTCTAGATTCACCCACGTAACACCGCTCTTGCGCGAGCTGCACTGGCTGCCTGTCGTCTTCCGGGTGCGCTTCAAGGTGCTAGTTGTCATCTTCAAAGCGCTCCATGGCTCGGGACCTAGCTACCTGCGGGATCGCATCCTGCCCCATACATCCTCACGGCCGATTCGCTCGCACAGAGAGGGACTTCTCTGGGTGCCGTCCACTAGACTTTGTCAGCGGGCGACGCCCAGGGGAAGGGCCTTCTCTGTGGCGGGCCCAGCCCTCTGGAACGACCTTCCCCCCGATATTAGAACTACCACGGACCTCCGCTCCTTCCGTCTGAAACTAAAAACACATCTTTTTCGCTTGGCCGGCCTAGGATAGTCTCTTCTGATTGTTTAGGGATTTTTAGTAAATATTTGGGAATTTTAGCGCAGGGTTTTCTGTTTAATATGCCTTTTAGTCAGTATTTATGTATGTTTATTGTTCTAAATTTTGTATTTTTCTAACTTTTTTAATTCCCTGTGCCCCGCCTCGAGTCCCTTCGGGGAGAGAGAGCGGGTTATAAATAAAAATTATTATTATTATTATTATTATTATTATTATTATTATTATTATTATTATTATTATTACAAGGTTTTGCCATTCTCCCAGAGGACCATCAAGAGCATTCCAGAAATTGCTCCTCTGCCTCTTCCCTCACCTGGCCTTTCCCACACGCTGACCTCAATCCCATTGAAAAAATCAAGGTGGGTTCATTGGAGTCTCTTTCTCTTCTGCCCACTTTCTCAGGCCATCCCATAATTTCCCCCACCCCTCCTTCAGCAGCTCACTCGGTGGTTGGTTCTTCCTTCTTTCCCCACCACTCACCTCCTTCGGTCTCTTGGAGATGTCCAAAAGGCTGGAAGTCCTTCCTGGAGGTGGAACAAGGAGAGTTTCTTTCCACTAACAGGTACTTCAGGTGAGTGCAGACCTCCCTCTGACCAGCCTCGGTTTTATCCCCTTCCTCCCAGGTAGGACTTACCTGATTCATGAAGTCCAAGCCAATCAGGAGGCCAGAGCAAAGTTGGCTTCCTTCCCAACTCAAGTGGACCTTTCAGTTTGCTTTGCTTCAAGATTTCTCACCAACTTAGGAAACATGATCTTCTCTCCAGTATTCCCATCCCCATGGCCATGGCCCGTCTCCAGCAGGGGTTGGCTCTCTCCCATAACGAAAGACAACACGCTGTTTCTTAGTAGGCATTGTCTCCACGGACTTTCTTAAAACTCACCTGGAGTCTGTCCCAAAGGTGGCTTCTCAAGAGCTCTTCCTTCAGGGGATTCCAGCAGCCAGGGGAAAGCAGCAGAAGACCAGGGACCCAACCAAGACCGGGTTTCAAATTCCCCATAAGAGGTTTCCCCCCTAAATCCTGGGTGATGGCAGTGGGGGGGGGAGGACACGTTACACAACCCTCATTCTACAGGGTCCCCCCTCCTCTTCCCAGGTGTTCAGGGATTCTTCTGGACAGGAACATAACAGTCTTCCTGGCCAGATGCCAACTGGTTTCCACATCACAATCTCATCATTGCCTGTCAGCAAAGGGCAACATGGATGTTGTTTTTGCAAGGCGCAACCATGCTCACACCTCCAAAGTCAACAGGAGTTGTGGTAGCTGAAAGAACCGGATCGCTTCCTCCCAATCCTGGAAAGTGCTTAACAATAAAGCTTTCCTGTGGGAACCAAGAACTTTCTCACAGGGGGCTGCCCAGAGGAGGAGGGAAGTAACCAAGCAACCGGCCAGACACTGGATTGGATAGCGTGACCAGGGACTTGTGGGGGAAGTGAAACTTTTATTTTTAATTGGGGCGAAAGGCGCGGGAATATTCAGAGTCGGTTTTGCCCAGTTGTGCCAATATGATGCATCGGACAAAACTGTTGAGGAATTTGCCTGCCTCGGAGTTCTGCTTTCTATGGGTGCCTGACTTGGAACGCTGGCAGAGAGCAGGGGTGGTTTGAAGGGGGGGGGGGGCTTGGATCCTGCCCCAACAGAGACAAAGGTCTCCCTTTTTAAAAAGGTTTTTAACTTATTTTTGTTACATAATAAAAATTCTTTTGTGGGCAGAGTGCTGTCCGAATTCCCCCTTTAACATCCCCACCGAAAGACATAATTTATTTTACCATATATTCCCATCATTTCCAATTTTAGCCGTATTACTTTTCTTCTCCTGTTTTCCAATTTCTAGTTTTTAACATGTATGAACAATATAATTTTTCTTCCTCTTTAAAAATAAAACAATTTATCATTTCTTTTCCATCTATTTTCCCTTAACAATATGGATCTTTAAATTTCAAATTTCAAGTTTTACATAATCAACATCACATAGTTATTTAACAGCTTCAAGGTTCTTAATATAATTCCCACACATTCTAATTAAGACCTATTTTTACCTTGTTAACAATGTTTCTTTCTACTGGATCATATCATTCTACTATTCTCCTACTTCTAAATTTCCTTTTCTCATTTTTATGTGTCTTATATCTTTCCTTCTGTATTTTCCCTCTCACTTTTCGATAGATTTTTTGAGTATAGGTGAAACTTGAATAATTAGAATATCATGCAAAAGTTCATTTGTTTCAGTAATGCAACTTGAAAGGTGAAACTAATATATAAGATAACACTCATTACATGCAAAGCAAGATAGTTCAAGCCGTGATTTGTCATAATTGGGATGATGATGGCGTACAGCTCATGAAAACCCCAAATCCACAATCTCAGAAAATTAGAATATTACATGCAATCAATAAAACAAGGATTGTACATAGAACAATATCGGACCTCTGAAAAGTATAAGCATGCCTATGTACTCAGTACTTGGTTTGCGCCCCTTTTGCAGCAATTTCTGCCTCAATGCAGTGTGGCATGGAAGCTCTCAGCCTGTGGCACTGCTGAGGTGTTATGGAAGACCAGGATGCTTCAGTGGCGGCCTTCAGCTCTTCTGCATGGTTCGGTCTCCTGTCTCTCATCTTTCTCTTGGCCATGCCCCATAGATTCCCTGTGGGGTTCAGGTCAGGTGGGTTTGCTGGCCAATCAAGCACAGTAATCCCACGGTCATCTCATATATTACTTTCACCTTTTAAGTTGCATTACTGAAAGAAATGAACTTTTGCACGACATTCTAGTTTTTGGAGTTTCCCCTGTATCTCTTCCCCAAGTTTTTCTTTCCCATCTCCTGTTATTCCTCTCTTTATTTTGGCTAATTTCTTTTTTGGATGTCATTTCCCTTTTTCTCCTCCCTGCTCTCTTTGTGCCTTTATCCCGTTGAGTTTTATTTTCCCTTTCTACCCTGCTAATTCCTTCCTCGTTTCCATGGCTTCTCTCTTCCTCTCCTGCCTCCACTTCCAGCCATTTCTCTGCTTCCTTTTCTACCTCTTTGTTTCCCAAAAGTCTCCCTTTTAAGCGAAGAGCAAACAGAGGAAACCTCCAAAGGCCTCGTAGGAGCTCATTTATTTGGAGATAAATGGACATTTAGTAGGAGCTGTCCATGGAAGATAAAGTGACAGCCATGGCCAGGAAGGCGTTTTACCAGGTTCGCCTGGTACGCCAGTTGCGCCACCTATTGGATCGGGATGCCCTCTGCACAGTCACTCATGCCCTCGTGACATCCCGACTGGACTACTGCAATTCTCTCTACATGGGGCTCCCCTTGAGGTGCACCCGAAGGCTTCAGCTAGTCCAGAATGCAGCCGCGCGAGCAATAATGGGAACCTCAGGGTTTACCCACATAACACCGCTCTTGCGCGAGCTGCACTGGCTACCTGTCGTCTTTCAGGTGCGCTTCAAGGTGTTAGCTATCATCTTTAAAGCGCTCCATGGCACGGGACCTAGTTATCTGCGGGATCGCATCCTGCCCCATACATCCCTGCAGCCGATTCGCTCCCACAGAGAGGGACTACTCCGGGTGCCGTCCACTAGGCTATGCCAGCGGGCGACGCCCAGGGGAAGGGCCTTCTCTGTGGCGGGCCCAGCCCTCTGGAACGACCTTCCCCCCGAAATCAGAACAACTACGGACCTCCGCTCCTTCCGTCAAAAATTGAAAACACACTTTTTCTGCTTGGCCGGCCTAGGTTAGTCTCCCGTCTTTTGATAGAGTTTTAGGGGTTTTAGTGTAATTTAATTTAGGGGATTTTAGCGCAGGGACAATTGTTTAATTCGTTTTTTAACTATTTATTTTTCTACGTATTTTATATTGGTTTTTATTCCCTGTGCACCGCTCCGAGTCCCTTCGGGGAGAGGAGGCGGTATATAAATAAAATTATTATTATTATTATTATTATTATTATTATTATTATTATTATTATTATTATTATTATTATTATTATTATTATTAAACCTTTCCTCCTGCCCTCTGCTCCATTTCTGCCTTCATTCCTCCTCTGATATTCCGTTAACTGGAGACCTGAGCCTCGTTGGACAAACTACAGGGGTCCTTCTGCAGGGAATGATTTTTAATAAAAACATTGATTGCTTTCTCAGGGTCAACATCCTGATTTTTTGCAACCAACTTTGAAGAATGCTGCCGTCAAGCATGAGAAATCAGGAGATCCGGGCAGTTCAAAAGATTATACAGGTTTACTGCAAACTTAATCTCTCTACAAGAATCTGAACTGGTGGTAGATAAGAATCAGCAGAATTCAAGGTGGGCTGGACTTGGATCTCTTGTGGGAATGAGACCGATGATGTGTTTGACCCCTCCCTCCCTTGGGCTCAGCCTGGTCACCTCCTACAGCTATGGTCATTTCTTTTGGTCCTGCTGTGAAGAAGTGGTCATCAGGGGCCACATGGATTTTATCCAACCCGGTTTTCTCCCTGACCTGGATGGCTGCCTTGGCCAGATCCCTCCAATGGACCTGGGCAGCTAATCAGTTCACACAAACAAACATATAAATAAAATCCCAGTTTTAATGAGAGAGAGAAGAGAAACTTGAGAAATTTATTCATCCGTAAGTGAAAATCTCTCTTTTGCTCCCTTACACAACAGTTCCTCCAAGCGCAACTAAACGATCGAGTCCACCTGCATCTGCTGTTCTTTTCTCCTGATTTATTGTTTTAGTTCTTAGTCTGGCCCAAAAGACTCCGGAAGCCTCTTTTCCACTCCAAGAACATCTTTTTTGAGGTGCAGAGACTACAACAAAAGTCCAAGCAGAGAAACCCCCTTTTCTAGCACCACAGCCAGGTGGCCTCGTCTCACGTTCTCTACCCACTTCTGAAGGAACCCATGTTCTAGATCAGTGGTTCTCAACCTGTGGGTCGTTCGATCCCTTTGCGGGTCGAAGGACCCTTTCACAGGAGTCGCCTAAGACCATCGGAAAACACATATTTCCGATGGTCTTATGAACCGAGACACCAATTTTATGGTTGGGGGTCACCACAACATGAGGAACCGTATTAAAGGGTCGCGGCATTGGGGAGGTTGAGAACCCCTGTTCTAGATAAATGTTAGCAGAAATCCACCAATCAGGTAGAGTTCCTGCAGTTCCACCAAACAGGTGTTATCAGGTCAGGTGGGTCCCCTGTCTCTTGGGGGAGCGAGGAGGGAGGTGATCTCACAACCTCCAAATCAATAGAGCCATGGCAACTTGGTCCGCAGGCCAAAATTGATGCCACCATCTCAACAGCACCCCAAAAGCTCCCATACTGTCTGTGGATTCTGTGCGTGGGAGACCCCAAACATTGGGAGACAGCAGGAGGCACAGAGCAACTTACAGATAATTGTCTCTTCCGTAGTTTTTCAGGGAGTCTCCTAAGCGGACTTCGGCCCCTAAGAGCCTCTCACCACAGCAGTCCTGGCGGTTTTTCACCGCCACTGTGTGGATTCTATAAGTTTCTCCCAGGTCCACCATCCACCAGGGGTTTGCTTCCAGGTTGGTGTGGGTGCAGGAGGCGCGGGTCCAGGACCCATGGCAGACCCCATCCACGGCTCTGTCTGGTGGTCCACCATGTTCATTGGGGTAGGTGGAGGACTGGAAGGACGGCTTCCCAAGGGCCAAGTTAGTTGGATCTGCACCTGCAGGAAGGAATGGAGGAGATCCTTCAAGCAGAGGAATGGTTGGGAGGAGGAGGAGGAGGAGATGAAGAAGAATCAGAATCAGGAGGAGGAGGAGGAGGAGGAGGAGGAGGGGGTGGTGGAAGGAGGGGGAAGGAGGAGGAGGAAAGAAGAAGAAGAATCAGAAGGAGGAGGAGATGAAAAAGAATCAGAAAAAGAAGAAGAGGTACTAGTAGAAGAAGCAGACACAGAAGAAGCAGAAGGAGAAGGAGAAGGAGAAGGAGAAGGGAGAAGGGAGAAGAAGAAGAAGAAGAAGAAGAAGAAGAAGAAGAAGAAGAAGAAGAAGAAGAAGAAGAAGAAGAAGAAGAAGAAGAAGAAGAAGAAGAAGAAGAAGAAGAAGAAGAAGAAGAAGAAGAAGAAGAAGAAGAAGAATCAGGAGCAGGAGGAGGAAAGCTGCAAAGCCACGAGAGCACCCTTTCTGGGGGAGGGGACTGGGGGGTGAGGTTTGAAGGCTGGGAAAAGGGTGGAGGGCAGCTCTCCATGTCTTTGCTCTTGGGGAAGGGAGGACCCCTCCTTTGCCTCCTCTTCCTCCCTCCCCACTTGGCTGCAAGAGAAGAACTGGGCCTCATCACAAGGGATTCCATGAGCCCTCCACGGAGTAGCCATTGAGCAGGGTTTTATTCTGACCAGTGAAATCTCTCCCTAGGTATAAATGCAGCCATAATCAGTATGGGAGGTTGCTCCACCGAAGACCTCCTGGGTGATGGAACTGGAGCCAGTGGGCAGAGCAAAAGGTCCAGCTGGCCTGAGTGCCATTCCCCACCCCCCACCCCAGTTTCCAGTCTAAAGTGACCTCCCCAGTTCTCTCCAGGGGGCACCCAAAGGTTGTGCAGTGGGAGTTTGTGGAACTGGAAAACATAGAAGGTACGTCATGGAAAGAACCTAGAATCCTAGGGCTGGAGGGGGCCTCGGAGGTCTTCTAGTCTAACCCTCAAGATAGGAGACATCCTATCAAGAAATAATGAAACGTTGAATAATTAGGATAAGTAAACATGATGATTCACAGAATTAGAGCAAAATGGTTAAAAATGTGGGGTTCATGTGAGGTCTATAATGTTTGACATTAATATCCAATTATAGATAACGCTGAATAGAGTGTTTAATTAAATAATGGGGAATGTTTAATAAGGATAAGTGAAGATCATGGGGAATAGATTTTGAGAATAATAGTTGTAGTTAATGTACATATGATGTATTGCTTGTATTTAAAAGAGGTTGTACCCAGACAGTACACTGCCATTGTAGACATGAACATTTTATAACGTAACAAAGGAAATTGCATAATAATAATAAGAAGAAGAAGAAGAAGAAGAACTCCAAAAGATAGGAGACCGTATACCATCCTGATCAAATGGTTGCCTAATCTATGTTTGAAACGCTCCAGGGATGGAGCCTCTACTGTTGTGTCCTCGACCTGCGACCGGTCTCGACTTGCGACCGGCCGCAGGTCTTCCAGGCTGCCGCTTTGAAGCCATGGAGACAGGCTGTAGCAAGCTGGCTAACCACAGACGCGCCTGATTGGCTGAGGCGCGCCTGGCGGGAAGCCGGCTCTTGCCGCAGCCTGATTGGCTTCCCGTTTGACAGCTCCATATATAAGCAGCTGTCAAACGCGGGAGCCCCCGTCTACCGCTCCTTTTCAGTATTGTACATAGTTCATTTATCTTGCTGCCTGAAATAAACGGCTATAGTTTTTCTGAGTAAACCTGGTCTGGACTCCCTCATTCTCTACAACATCCGAGAATCTAACATCTACAACTCCAATAGCACTGAGAGACTTATATCCCACTTCACAGCCTTCACTTGCCCTCTCAAGCAATTGCACAGCTCCTTGATTGGAGTCAGCCTCTGGCCCCCAACTATCTGGGTCCTCATTTCACCCTCCTCGGAAGGACGGAAGGCAGAGTCAACCTGGAGCCGCTCAGGATTGAACTGGCAATGAGTTAGCCTGCAATGCTGCCTTCCAACCACTGTGCAGATGGATGGATGAGTCAGTAGAGGATACAGACAAAGCAATAGGACTTAGACTTATATACCACTTCATGGTGCTTCACAGGCCTCTCTAAGCCGTTTATAGAGTCAGCCATCTTCCCCCAACATTTTCCCCACCTCGGAAGGATGGAAGGCAGAGTCAACCTTCAGCCAGTCAGGATCGAACTCCTGGCACTGGGCAGAGTTAGCCTGCAGGACTGCATTCTGGCCACTGTGCCACCAATGAAAACGCAAGGGCCAAGTGCCCAGTTTGTTGAGTAAATATACAAGCTGGAGCCCTGGTCTCCCAAGGCCTTCATTCCCCTTCTTCCTTTCAAGGAACCAGGCTCAGCCCCAGATATGTTGGGGGCTGTTGAAGGCCCCTGGAGGTTCTCCGCCCTTCAGGTCCTGGTTGTCCCAAAGAGGGCTAAGGAGACTTTGAAATGGCCAGGGTTACAACTACTCGTATCTACATATACACAGCACGCATGGCTCTTCCAGTGCCTCTTACCTAGAGGTAGGGGTTTGCAATTCTGGGCTCCTGCAGGGCCTGCCAGGAGAGTCACTGCCAGCAGAGCCCCCCAGACGGTGAGCTTCATCCTGCAAGCGATGAGGGGAGAGGTCAGGGAAGGCAGGGGAGGCCCACGTAGGGACCATGAGGAGCTCCTTTCCTCTACTCCACACACCTGAGCATCAGGACTGGCCATGGAGACCCAGAGGAAGGTCTCCCAGAGGACCATCAAGAGCGTTCCCAGAAATCGCTCCTCTGCCCCTTCCCTCACCTGGCCTTTCCCACACGCTGACCTCAATCCCATTGACAAAATCAAGGTGGGTTCATTGGAATCTCTTTCTCTCCTGCCCACCTTCTCAGGCCATCCCATAATTCCACCCTCCCCTCCTTCAGGAGCTCACTCGGTGGTTGGTTCTTCCTTCTTTCCCCGCCACTCACCTCCTTCGGTCTCCTGGTGATGTCCAGAGGGCTGGAAGTCCTTCCTGGAGGGGGAACAAGGACCTGCTCCTTTCCACCAAGAGGCCTTAATTCTTCAGGGGTGGACCTCTTTCTGGCCGGCTCTGCTTTTCTCTCCTCCCTCCCAGCCAGGGCTAGCCTGACTCAGGAAGTCCAAGCCAATCAGAGGGAGGCCAGGCCAGAGGCTGGACTGCAACCTGACTCAGATGGACCTTTAGGCTTGCTTTGCTGCAAGATCTGTCCCCAACCTAGCAAACATGGCCTTCCCCCTGTATCTTCAGCACTGTGGCCCATCTCCAAATGGTGTTGGCTCTCTCCCATAGCAGAAACCCCCACGCAGGGGGGGCTTTTCCGGGAAAGTCTGGCTCCCCTACAACACATGACCAAGCGCTCAGCAAACACAAAAATCAATGCTGAATTGAACACTGAAAACACACTTTTTCTGCCTGGCCGGCCTTGGTTAGTCCTCCGTTTATTAATTGGGTTTTTAGGGGTTTAGCTTTTTAGTGTTGTGGGTTTTTAGCGCAGGGATAAATTGTTTAATTTTCTATTTTATCTATTTATGTATTTTTATGTCTGTATTTTTTTTAAATTCCCCTGTGCACCGCTCCGAGTCCCTTTGGGGAGAGGAAGCGGTCTATAAATTTTTTTTATTATTATTATTATTATTATTATTATTATTATTATTATTATTATTATTATTATTATTATTATTATTATTATTATTATTACTATTTTTTTATTTATTTTTTATTTTATTACATTTATACCCCGCCCTTCTCCTTGTTAGGACCCAGGGCGGCGCACAGGCATTATATAAAACCATAAATACAATATACATCAATTAAAAATATATTAAATTAATTAACCCGGGCTAAAACCCGTTATTAAAACCGTAACCAAATTATAATTTATATTTAAAAGTCAGACGCGGGGGGCTATCCTAGGCCAGCTTGTTGGAATAAGTACGTCTTAAGATGTTGGCGGAAGAGGCGGAGGTCTGAGATACTGCGAAGGTCGGGGGGTAGGTCGTTCCACAGGGCCGGGCCCGCCACAGAGAAGGCTCTTCCCCTGGGTGTCGCCAGCCGGCATTGCCCGGCCGACGGCACCCGGAGTAGGCCCGCTCTGTGGGAGCGGACCGGACGAAGGGATGTATGGGGCAGGAGGCGGTCTCGTATATAATAATAGTATTATTACTATTACTATTACTATTACTATTACTATTACTATTACTATTATTATTATTATTATTATTATTATTATTATTATTATTATTATTATTATTATTATTATTATTATTATGAATTCCAGAAGACCAACCTGTGCGCCTTATGCATGGAAGGGGGCCATGATTTCAATAGGGCCGTTTGCTGAGTTCATCCAACAGACTCAAAAGCAAACTCCACCTTTGATGCATCCGCTCAGCCAACTATTTCATTGATTTTATTTTCTCCGTAATTATCTTCTCCAACCTCACCTCCTCGTCCACATAAATTTAAAAAATGGCTACAGCCTCCGTGGGGGATCCAAAGGGGAGGAGCAATGTTCTCCAACCAGTGTAAGGCCACCCTTGGACTATTGCAACCCGTTCTGGTCACCAAAATATAAAGGTGTTGAGACTCTGGTGTCGTAAAAATATCCCTATCTGAAAAGAAAGGGAAACCACAAGCAACAAACCTTCCTTTGAGATCAGAGGTTGATTGTTTCCTGAGCAATTTGGAACATGAATAGCAAACATGGCATTACTTGGATTAGCAATTTATTGCAGTGAGCGCCTCTGTCATAGCTGAATCCAGGAAGGATGAGCTACGGCCACTGGCCCTGAACGCTTCCCAAGACAATCTTTTCTACTCTTCTGCACGCATGTCATCACTTACTTCCTTGTTCTGCCCTACTGACTGTCACTGACTGTCACTCTCTGCAAACATCCGTGTGCATTTGAGCTTCTCAGACACTTCCAGTTCCTCCTTTCCCACCATCTCCTTCTTCCTGCTCTAAATACATTAGATATACATTGTATATCCATACAAGGACAAACTTTGCAGGAAATGCAAACACAAGTCAGCAGATTTGAAATATTAGTCAGGCACACTTTGCAATTAAGCTAGTTTAAAACTTTGGTTCAGGGAGGCCTGCAAGCTTACTCCTAGGCCCTATTACCCATTGCAGCTTTCCAATGGATGTTTTCTCCCCTCACGCTAGAAAGAGGGCAGAGAGGAGCAACAAAGAGGATTAGGGGCCTGGAGGATGAAGCACATGAGGAACGGTTGCAGGAACTGGGGCCTGGCTAGTCTAAGGAAGGGAAGGACCAGGGGAGGCATGATAGCAGTCTTCCGATATCTCAGGGGCTGCCCCAAAGAAGAGGGAGTCAAACTATTTTCCAAGGCACCTGAGGGCAGAACAAGAAGCAATGGGTGGAAACTAATCAAGGAGAGAAGCAAGCTAGAAAGAGTGCAGAGAAGAGCAACAAAGAGGATTTTAGGGGACTGGAGGCTAAAACATATGAAGAACGGTTGCAGGAACTGGGTCTGTCTAGTTTGATGAAGAGAAGGACCAGGGGAGACATGATAGCAGTCTTCTGATATCTCAGGGGTTGCCACAAAGAAGAGGGAGTCAAGCTATTCTCCAAGGCACCAGAGGGCAGGACAAGAAGCAACGGGTGGAAACTAATCAAGCAGAGAAGCAACTTAGAACTAAGGGGGAAATTCCTGACAGTAAGAACAATTAACCAATGGAACAGAAGTTGCCTCCAGGAGTTGTGAATGCTTCATCACTGGAGATTTTCAAGAAGAGATTGGACAGCTCTTTGTCTGAAATGGTCTAGGGTCACCTGCTTGGACAAGGGTTGGACTAGAAAACCTCCAAGCTCCCTTCCAACTCAAAAAACAGAGGTTTTCCTGTTATTCTTCCAGGACCCAAGATCCTCAAGAATTGGGCCCTTCCAGGAGAGGACCCTCAAGGTCCTTTGACCTCCCATCATCTTCAGAAGATGCCAAACCAAGCCAGCTGCAGAGCTTCAAAGTACCTGGGAGAAGCTCTGCTCCAGCAATGTCCATCAAAGTGGGGACTCCCTGTTCAGAGGAGACCAGGAGGGAGGTTCTGGTCTTAGGCATTGTCTCCACAGACTTTCTTAATTCTCACCTGGAGTCTGTCCCAAAGGAGGCTTCTCAAGAGGCCACTGTTTGGCTTCAGCTCAGAGCTTCTTGGATGAGAAGCTCAACGTCCTCAAAGAAAAGCCAGAAGGTCCAGTCGCCTCTTGAAAAAGCACCTTTGGGACAACCAGGACCTGGATGACTGAGGGTCTCTGTGGACATTCACCTGGAGTCTGTCACATGGCCAGCCAGATGAGCTTTCCCAGCTGCTTCTCTTCAAACCGAGATTTCTGCAAAACATTGAACTTCTTCTGGAGCAGACATTTTTCACTCCCTTCTGGTGGGGCAGCTCTTCCTTCAGGGGATTCCAGCAGCCAGGGGAAAGCAGCAGAAGACCAGGGACCCAACCAAGACCGGGTTTCAAATTCCCCATAAGAGGTTTCCCCCCTAACTCCTGGGTGTTGGCAGTGGGGGGAGAGGACACGTTACACAACCCTCGTTCTACAGGGTCCCCCCCTCCTCTTCCCAGGTGTTCAGGGATTCTTCTGGACAGGAACACAGCAGGATGCGGGGGGAAGAGTCCCTTTCGCCAATGGAGGTCCGGAACTGCAGAAATTAAAGAAGCGGGCGGAAAAGCCGGAGCTGGAGGAGGCACTGAGGCTCCGTTGCTGCAGAGTGGATTGTGAGTGATTCTACGATGTTGATGCTTTCAACTTTTTTTAAACCAAAGAATAGACGGGGGAGTTTGTAAAAACCCCTTCTCGGAAAACAAGTGGCGTCTATAAATGCTCCCTGGGCTCGGGGAGGAAGAGAAAGTTACATCCAATCTCTAACAATGGAAAGTGAAAGTACTTTTAAAAAATGGATTGGTTATTGCTACAATGTATCTGTGTTTTGTAACAACAGAATTGATTTTTACTAACTCTCCACGACCGTCAAAGGGGCGGAAAAAATGGCGCTTCTTTGTTCCCTGTAAAAACTTTTTTTTCTTGTGATGTGCTGACACTCCTTCACTTTCATGGGACTGGAAAAAATGTATATTCAAATCAAAGCAAGTGGCTCTTAGGACTTCTCCCAAGTGTGCCTTCTTTTTTCATATGATTTTACTGTAAAAAAAAATTGTTTTTTCTCTGGATTTTATACCAACTGCACTTGGAATTTGGACACAGACTTTTGCTTCTCTCCCGCCTCACGGACTGCCTCTCCATCAGACGCCATATTAGTGACAAGAACTTAATACTTTCATTATGGCTTCAAAAAAGCACCCACAGCAACCCAAGATTATTTCAACACAAAAAGAAACGGGGGGGGGGGGAACTACTCAGCTATCAAAAATAGAGGAAACTCTGCAAACTATAATGAAGAAGATAAAAGAAATACGGAAAGACGTGGTTACTTCAAGATTGGAACTTCTGGAAACACAGAAAACACTAATGGAAAATAAACAAAAAATTAAAGGATTGGAGGGGGGGCGGCTGAGATGAGGGGAGAGATAAGGAATTCTCAAAAAGAATTAGTGGATCTTGCTGGTCATATGTCTAGAATGGATTTTGAAAGAATGTCTTACTTTTTAAGGTTTCAAAATGTTCCTGAATTAGGCTCTGAAAATTTGAAAGATTCAATGAGCACGGTTTTAGCAGACTATATTAAAAAGAGTAAAGAATTTATCTGGGGGGACATTGATATGATTTATAGAATTAATTCAGCATATGCCAGAATAAATGAGGTACCCAGAGAGATACATATTAAATTTGTAAGAAGGTCAACAAGGGATGAAATCCTGAGAGCACAGAGAGATGGTCCTTTGATTTACCAACAGACAGAAATAACCATCTTGAAACAGATCCCGAAAAAGATTCGAGAGAGAAGAAGGAAATATTCCTTCCTATCCAAAAAATTATATAAAAAGGGGGTGTGGTTCAAGTGGGTGATGCCCGAGGGAACGTTAGTGTTCTGGGAGGGGGGGAGAGTAAGAATTAAAACAATTGAAGAGGCGGAAGCCTTTCTTAAAAAACACCCCTCAATCCTGGAGGATGAAAATGGGGGAACGGGAGGGGCCATGGCTCCGCCTACAGGCGGGAAGGGAGAAGAGGACACAATAGCTAAAAGACTCAGATCACAAAATTAACTTTCCTTTACATAGTGTGACCTTCAAACGGATGTCTATGAAAACAAATGATTGATTGCATGAAATTTGTGACATGATATATATATGTATTTCTTTCCACTTTGTGTAAAAAAAAAAAAAGAGGGAAAAAATTGTTTTTTGTATGAAGCCCCGGAGGCGGCCAACACTTCCGACATGGACGTCCACAAAATATCTTATGTAAACCTTATAGCCCTTTTCCTTTGAAAAAATGTGTAAAAATCAATAAAACTTTTTTCAAATTTAAAAAAAAAAGAATAAAATCTGCAACAGGTGCAAAAAAAAAAAAAAAGAAGCATCATCAGGATGGCATGCAAGACCGTTGACCTTGACCACCACACGGCCCCAGCCACTGGTGAACGAAGGAGATGGCGAGAATTTACTCCTTTCTGCAAATCACTCTCCTGCACCGTAGAAATCCCATACCCGAATAGCCAAGCCCCTCCCTCCCCGTTTCACATGGCAGCCGAAGCAAACAGGGCTGACACCTTGCTTTCCCCAGCAGACCCCGAGCCCCCCCCCCCCCTTCCCCAAAGAAGGACCAGAGGAGACCCAGGGAGGCGTCTTAAGAGCCCAGAGGCATTTATTTGGCTTTTTGGAGGGGAGAGCTGTGGACCCTTGTCAATCATCCCCAGGAGAGGACGTGGCTTCCGTACTAAGCGCCGTAGACCTCCACTTCACACAAGACCAGGTGGCTAACTCCAGGGAGGTGCACGCTGACGTAGCGGCCTCGCTTCCCATTGCAGTAGATGGTGGTGATGGAGCCCAGGTTGGTGTTCAGGATGAGCCCACAGCTGTGGGGCAAGAGAGGTCACGTTAGGAGAGCCACTCCTGCTGGTCACCCCAAGCTCACCCTGAGGACTCTGCCCCCCCATGCTGCCCCCCACCCCACCCCCAGCTCTCCTGTGCTCTGCTTCTTCTTGGGGTCTGCCTCCAGGGTGCCTTTAACATTCCAATTAATTGGGAAAATTAATCTAATTGCGCAAAGAATAGAGAATAGAGTAGACTAGAGTGGAATGGAATGGAATGGAATGGAATGGAATAGAATAGAATAATAAAGAATGAGTGGAGTGGAGTGGAGTGGAGTGGAGTAGAGTAGAGTAGAGCAGAACAGAACACAATACAGGACAGGACAGGACAGGACAGGACAGGACAAGATACATAATGGGACAGGACAGGACAGGACAAAATATTCTTTGTTTGGCCAAGTATGATTAGACACACAAGGAATTTGTCTCTAGTGCCGAAGGTCTCAACGTACACACAAACCACAAAGAAATAATAACCAGAATAATGACACCAATGGAACAGGGGCATCAAACTCAAAGCGACAAGGTGCTTAAATCAGGACCAGACCCGCAGGGCCGGCATGGAAATATCCAGTGGACAGTCCAGTGGTGCCTCTGGCGTCTAAAACAGGCCACGTGCATGGGGGGGGGGTTGGCTGCCGTGTTTTCACCTTCCATGGCTTCCTGAAGCACAGGGTGAAAAATGGGCCAAAAACTGGCTGGAAAAACAGGCCCTAAAATGGCCGGCCGAGTACCTCAGGAGGCCACCAAGGGTGAAAACGAGGTACAGTGGAGCTGTGCGTGGATCCCCCACACCACGTTTTGGCTGGCTGGGTGCTACAGGAGGCACCTGTCCCGTCCCACCCACCGCCAGCGCCGGCCTGCAGAGGAGAATTACAATGGTGATCCGGCCCTCGAAGAAATCCAGTTTGACACCCCTGCAAGAGAAGGTAGTGGGGCAGGTAGGAAGGTTAAGAGCAGTACGGCCAAACTACGTGGGTAAATATCCTTAGGCATAACACAGTATGGCAGCAACTAGGTCTTCAGCCAGAGTGACGGCCTGAGGGGAATCTATAGGGGTGTGGGTTTTGTTTTTGTTTTAAATACTTTGATTGTTCTAGCAAGGAAAATGCCTAATTCTGCTCCCGTGTGCCTCAGTTTCTCCAAGGGAAGGGTTGAGTCCATCTTCTTTGCTGTTTCCCTCTCGGGATTTCTTTTTTTAGTTCCAAGTCCCCAAACCCTTTGGAAGCATCTTCCCACCTCGAGGGCCTCTTCTCCAGGGTAAAGGGACCAGGGGGCCATGCACCAAAGCCAAGCAGGGGGAAAAACCTGCCACACCAGGTGGCCTCCTATCAGGCGCTCAACCTCCATTCTGAAGGAACCCAGCCCATGTTCTAGACGGGTGACATGCATGTGAGCAGAACTTAACCCACCAGGTGGCGTTCACACAGACAGACCCCCCCCCAAACTAATTGAGACCACGGTGTAGTCAGGTGAGCGGCTGGCATCAGCCCAAAATCAGCCCTTTCTCTAGGGGGAGTGAGGAGGGTCTCGCAATCTCCACCCCAATGGAGTCACGGCCTCTTGGCCCCAGGCCAAAGTTGGCGCCTCGTACTCAACAGCACCCCGAAATCATCCGTGCACGCAGCTGTGGATTCTGTGCGTGGCACTCCACAATCCTACGGAGTGCCCTGAACGCCCAGAAGCCCCAAACCCCTGGGACCCCCAAACCCCTGGCGACAGCTGGCTCAGAGCAACTTACAGAGGATTGGACCTTCCGTGGTTTTCCAGGGAGTCTCCCACGTGGACCTCAACGCGGCTGGTTATTTCCCCACAGCAGTTCTCGCGGTTTTTCACCACCACCGCGGAGAGGTTGTAAGAGTGTCCCAGGTCCACATACCACCAGGGTTGGGCCTCCTGCTTGGTGCGGATGCAGGAGCCGTGGCCCCAGTCCCCACTGCAGTTCCCGTCCACGGCTTTGTCTGCCGACCCAAGGATCCCCAGGGGGTGGACGGAGGACTGGAAGGCCGGTCTCCTTAGGGCCAAGTTCTTGGTCTTTGCTCCTGCAGGGGAGGAGGGAGAAGGCCTGGAAGGAGGACGGCCAGCAGGGACCTTCGGGGAGGGGGAAGGGAAGGGGCCAAGCCCCCCAGGGCAGCCCCTTTGGAGGAGATGGTGAAGGTGGATTTTGAAGGTTGGGGAAGGGGTGGAAGGAAGGGAGCTGAGTTCTGGGCTACGTTTCTTTGCTTTGGGGGGGGGGAGAACCTCCTTGGCCTCTTGTCCCAAAGGTGCAGGGGGGGCTGGACTAGAAGGCCTCCAAGGTCCCTTCCAGCTCTTGTTATTCTATTCTATTCTATTCCAAATTCTATTCCAAATTGTATTCCATTCCATTCTATTCTACCCCATTCTATTCTAGTCTAGTCTATATTCTTCCCTTCCCTTCCCTTCGATTCTATTCTATTCTATTCTATTCATTCTTCAGCTGAAGAAGCTTCTTGGATGAGAAATGCCTTCAAAGTCCAGTTGCCTCTTGAAAAATGAAGCCCCTTTGGGACCCCTATGGCCTGGAATGACGGAGAACCTCCATAGACATTTAGCAATGCACCCTTGGCCTCCCTCCCTCCCTGCTTTGCTACCAATTGGCATGAGAGGAATTGGACCTCACCTCTGTAGATCCAACGCCATCTATGTAGAGTGTCTACTCAACCATGTTTTCATTCTGACTGGCCAGATTTGCCCACTTCAGGTAATGTGACCTGCGCCCAATTCGGCTCGACTGGAGACCATGTAGGAAGAGGATGGTTTTGGAGACCCTCCCTGGACAGCCTGAGGGGAGCCAGTCTCCATTTGCCCTGAAGTCTTGTGAAGAAGTCCACCCCTCCCCCCCTCCCTCCCTCCCTCCCTCCCAGTATACAGCCTTGATCCTCATTATGTCTCTCCAGGGGCTGCCCAAATGTTCTGAAGCGTGTGGGGGTGAGGTAGAAAAAGAAAGAGAGCCTCAGGGGAAACGAGGGTCTCCTGCATGGCCACCGTGAGATGGCCTTGGAAGCAGAGACCAGCTTGTGCGTTCCTGACAACCTGGGGCCTCGAGTGTTTCATTCTCATTGCTTGTGTGGACATCTCACAATGGCCGTGCATCAGGCCATGGGCTCCACTGGAGTTGAGGGCTCCACCCATGGCCTCAAATGCGTTTGAGTTGGTGTGCTGGTATCCAAAGGTTAAGAGGAGACCACTGGGATATTGAGATGGCCAGGACTGCGCATAAATCCCCACACAGGGGCCTCCTGGTAGTTCTTACCTCCAGGTGGAGTTCTGCAACTCTGAGCTGCTGCAGGGCCTGCCAGGAGGGTCACGGCCAGCAGAGCCCCCCAGACGATGAGCTTCATCCTGCAAGCGAGGAGGGGAGAGATCAGGGAAGGCAGGGGAGGGCCACGTAGGGACCACAAGGAGCTCCTTTCCTCTACTCAACATACCTGAGCATCAGGACTGGCCATGGAGACCCAGAGGAAGGTTGGAGGAACTTTCAAGGTTCAGCCATTCACCCAGAGGAGGAATTGCTCCTCTGCGTATGTATGTATGTATGTGTGTATGTTAGGTTTTTGAGCTGATCAATAAATTCAAATCCCAGTAAGGGTCTGGCTAGCTGATGAGAGCTAATAAGCTCGAAATAGATCTATCCTAGTCTCCCTGACTTATTTATTGATCAGCTCAAAAACGTAACACACATTAAAAAATTACACAATGGAATTCTTGGCTTCCTGTCTAGATGGTCTCTGGTGATGAGCCGAAAGGCAGAAAAGGAAAAGCAATGTGCTTCCTCCCTTAATTGGGGCCTTAACAGGGTGTTGTGGAAACAATTATATATATATATATTTTCTGGTCTTGTTGTATTCGGGTGTTTTCCCGTGTAAGCATGAAATTGTTTTTGCAACGTTTTGGCAAGATCTCACTTGCCATCTTCAGGCTTCAGGCAATTTCATGCTTACACGGGAAAACACCCGAATACAACAAGACCAGCATACCTACACCTGTGAAAACCTACATCCATCCATCCATCCAGGTGAGTTGTTCAAAGGGGAGAAGGCCTCCCGTGTCTTTGGCAGGGGAACAGTTTGCCTCCAGAAATCATGGGTACTCCAACACTGGATGTTTTTAAGAAGAGCCTAGACAGCCACTCATCTAAAATGGCATAGGGTCTCCTGCTTGAGGAGGGGGCTGGACTAGAAGACCTCCAAGGTGCCTTACCGCTCGTTCTATTCCATTTAACTCACCTGGAGCCTCTCACTTGGCCAACCAGAGAGAGGTGAGATTTCAAGCTTGCTTCTTCCAAGCCGCAATTTCTCCAGAATACGGAAATTGTTCGGCAGAGCGGCTCTCTTAAAATTCCTTCCTCCCGGGGCAACTCCTCCGAAGAGCGCTGCCGGCCAGTGGGAAGGGGCAGCGCTGGTGCTGGAGACCAGGGACCCAATCAAGACCAGGTTTCAAACCCACCAGAAGTGGTTTCCCCGTTGCTCCTGAGTGTTGACCGTGGGCGAGATGCATTGGTACACCACTCCCCATTCCACAGGATTCCTTCCGCATGTCAAGCATCTTCTTGAGAGGAAAACAATGGGTTTCTCTGGCAGATGCCAACCGAGTCTCAACATCGGAACAACGCCACTGCCTGTGAGCGAGAGCAAGGGCAATGTTGGTTTCGCAAGAGCCAAGCACACTCCACACCTCCAAAGTCAACACAAACGAGCAATTTGCAGGTGCTGGAGAGAACCTGATTGCTTGCCCTCAATCTCCCTAGAACACGAGAAGAGAATATCTCCCAATTAAAGGTTTTTCAAAAAAACTTCCTGGCAATAAATAACAATGCTTTACCCAGGAAAAGTCCTTGTTCATTGATGCATTTGAAAAGTAGCCAGAAAGCCATCTTTTGAAGACCACCAACTGAACAGGAAGCTGGACTTGATGGTCTCCGAGGGAAGCTTCCAAAACGCCAGGTAAGCGAAGGACACCTGCTTTCCGGGGACAGGAGGCTCCTGGTTTGTACGACGAATGTGCTGCTATGTACCTGGACAGGTAAGAGGATAGTAAGAACTACGCCCACCTTTTTTTTAAAGAAAAATTTATTTATTCTTTTAAAAATCAAACAAACATAATTTTAAACATATTTGCCATCACAATGCAAAAAAACAACATATAATTAACTATACTTAATAATAAAGTCCTAATATTAGGCATAATATTTAACCCCAGCATTTACACTATATACAACCCATCTAGTTAAACCAGGGGTCTCCAACCTTTGCAACTTTAAGTCTGAAGGACTTCAGCTCCCAAAGCTGGCTGGAGAAGTCCAGGAGCTGAAGTCCTTCAGACTTAAAGTTGCAAAGGTTGGAGACCCCTGAGTTAAACTACCTACTACTTCGTCAATTCTCATTCACCATTACATTTCTTATTAATATAGTTCACCATTATCCGAACTAAACATGTATTATTGCTTCAGTTGAACTGGCATCCAGGGAGACGACACGAGGCTGGCTCCAGGGCATTGTCAACGCATCTTTGAGTGAGGGGTCCTTGCCTGCCGTCTTGAAAGAGGCGGTAGTAAGGCCCCTCCTCAAGAAGCCGTCCCTGGACCCAGCATTATTAGAGAACTTCCATCCAGTCTCCAACCTTCACTTTTTAGCGAAGGTTGTTGAGAGTGTGGTGGCCCAACAGTTTCCACGACACCTGGAGGAAATTGATTATCTAGACCGCGCCAGTCCGGCTTCCGACCCGGTCACAGCACCGAGATGGCATCGGTCGCGTTGGTTGATGATCTCTGGAGGGCGCGGGATAGAGGATGTTAGGGTTAGACCTCTCAACGGCTTTTGATACCATTGACCATGGTATCCTATTGCACCGACGGGGGGTTGGGGCTGGGAGGCACCGTTCTACGGTGGTTCTCGTCCTACCTCTCTGGTCGGTCGTAATATGCGTTGGCAGGGGGGCAGAGGTCGGCCTCGAGGTCCCTCTTATGTGGGGTTCCTCAGGGATCGGTCCTCTCGCCCCTCCTATTCAACACATATATGAAGCCGCTGGGTGAGATCATCCGTGGTTTTGGGGTGGGATATCATCTGTACGCTGATGATACTCAGTTGTACATATCCACCCCAGACCACCCCAACTATGCCGTCGAGGTGATGTCCCGGTGTTTGGAGGCCGTACAGATCTGGATGGGTAGTAACAAACTCAAGCTCAACCCATCCAAGACTGAGTGGCTGTGGTTTCCGGCACCCCGGTTCAGCCACATTACTCCAACTCTGGCCATTGGGGGCGAAACACTGGCCCCCGTGGAGAGGGCGTGCAATTTGGGTGTCCTCCTGGATTCCTGGCTGTCCATGGAGGACCATGTGGCGGCCGTGGCCAGGGGGGCGTTTCATCAGGTACGCCTGATGCGCCAATTGCGCCCCTTACTGGACCGGGCTGCCCTTCGCACAGTCACTCAGGCCCTCGTGACATCCCGACTTGACTACTGCAATGCTCTCTACATGGGGCTTCCCTTGAGGTGCACTCGAAAGCTACAGTTAGTTCAGAATGCAGCCGTGCGGGTGATTACGGGAGCCTCTAGATGCTCCCATATAACACCGCTCCTGCGCGAGCTGCACTGGCTTCCTGTGGTCTTTTGGGTGCGCTTCAAGGTTTTGACGACCATCCTCAAAGCGCTCCATGGCTCAGGACCTAGTTATATGCGAGACCGTCTCCTGCCCCATACATCCCTTAGACCGATACGCTCCCACAGAGAGGGCCTTCTCAGGGTGCCATCGGCCAGACAATGCCGACTGGCGACACCCAGGGGAAGGGCCTTCTCTGTGGCGGGCCCTGCCCTGTGGAACGACCTACCCCCAGAACTCCGTACCATCACTGACCTCCGCCTCTTCCGCCAGTGTTTAAAAACACACCTCTTTCGAAAAAGATTAGAGAGGTGAGAAGGAAATATTCTTTCTTATCTAAAAAATTGTTTAAACAGGGGATTTGGTTTAAGTGGGTGATGCCAGAAGGGATGTTGGTGTTCTGGGAAGGAGGGAGAGTAAGGATTAAAACAGTTGCAGAGGCGGAAGCCTTTCTTAAAAAACATTCCTCAATCCTGGAGGACGAAAATGGAGGAACGGAGGGAGCCACGGCCCCGCCCACTGGGGGCCAGTGAGGAGAAGAAGATACAATTGCCAAGAGACTTAGATCTCACAAATGACTTTTGGAATATAATATAACTTTTGTTTGGATGTTTGTATATGATTGCTAGCACAGTTTTTTTTACAACGATGTAAGCACTTCTTTCCATTTTGTAGTAATTCTGAAAATTTGTATTATCTATATTTTGTTAAGAAGCCTCGGAAGGGGCCGACGATCTCGACGTGAAAGTTCTCACAATATCTTACTCACACCTTACCCTTACCCTATTTGTAAAAAAAATTTAAAACTCAATAAAACTTTTTCAATATTAAAAAAAAACACACACCTCTTTCATCAAGCTGGCCTAACATAGCCTCCGCTGTGACTAGTTTTAGATAGTTTTAATTGGGGATTTTAATTGGTTTTAGCACAGGACTGATATTTAATAGGTTTTTAAATTTTTTGTATTTTTGTATTATTTTGTATGTATTTTAAATTCCTGTGCGCCGCCCTAGGTCCTTTTGGAGAAGGGCGGGATATAAATCAAATAAATAAATAAATAATAAATAAGTTGTTACTATTCGATCGTTTCCGTATCCAATTATACCACCTCTTCCACGAATTATAGAATTCTGAATCCTTTTTCCCTTTAATTAATTTCATTAATCTATCCGACTCTGCGCACTCATTGATTTTATTTATTACTGCCCTATCTGTCGGTATTTGTTCGCTTTTCCACTCCTGGGCAAATGCCAATCTTGCCGCAATAATTATATGCAACGCCAGAAACCATGTATCCATATTGATATCTGGGGGTTTAAGTCCTAAAAGGAAGGTTTCGATATTGGAACTACCCCCACCTTTGATCACCTGAGTTTTCCATTCACCCCAGTTTTGCCTGATGAGTGCCAGCAATACCCTTTACAGAATAACATAGTTGGAAGGGATCTTGAAGGTCATCTAGTCCAACCCTCTGCCCAAGCAGGAGACCCTACACCAGGGATGTCCAAACTTGGGAACTTTAAGACTTGTGGACTTCAACTCCAACTATGCTGGCTGGGGAATTCTGGGAGTTGAAGTCCACAAGTCTTAAAGTTCCCAAGTTTGGACATCCCTGCCCTACACCATTTCTGACAAATGGCAGTCCAGTTTGTTCTTGAAAGCCTCCAGGGATGAAGCTCCCAGTTGAAGGCAATTTCCATGGGTTGATTGTTCTCACTGTTTCTCCTTATTTCCAGGTTGAATCTCTTGTTCAGTTTCCATCCATTATTCCTTGTCTGGCCTTTGGGTGCTTTGGAGAATAGCTTGACGTCCACCCCTCCTCTCTATGGCAGACTCTCAAATGTTGGAAGATGCTCTCCTGTCTCCCCTGGTCCTTCTCTTCCCTAGACCAGCCAGGCCCAGTTCCTGCACCCGTTCTTCATATGTTTTGGCCTCCAATCCCCTCATCATCTTGGTTGCTCTTCTCTGCACTCTTTCTAGAGTCTCAGTGTCTTTTTTTATGGTGTGGTGACCAAAACTGGATGCAGTAGTCAAGGTGTTGTCTTACTAAGGCTTTATAGAGTGGTATAATTAGTACCTCACTTGATGTTGATTGTATCCCTCTGTTAATGCAATTTAGGATTGTGTTGGCTTTTTTGGCTGCCACCCCACATGGCTGGCTCCTATTTAGCCAGTTGTCCACTAAGACTCCAAGATCCCTCTCCCAGTTCCTGCTATTAAGAAACTGGTTTCACCCACCTTATGTGTGAACGTTTGGTTTATCCTCCTAATGTGCCAAATATTTCCTGTCGTATTTAAACCATATTTTAGAAACATAGAAACTGACAGCAGAAAAAGTGATCCATCGAGCCTGCCTTTTGAGTTTGTGGTTTTTTTTTTCTTTTTTCATTTATTGATTTTTAATTGTTATTCTTTTTATGTTTTATTAATTTTTAATTCTTTATTATTGTTGGAGAATCGACGTGTGTGTATCCCAAGTATGTTTCCGGGCATAAGCAAGGCAATGGATGGACCGCTGAGTCATGGATTGTTAACCTTCTGGGAGAGGAGATTGAGATCTTGTTGGGACGAAGGAGGCCGGGGGGGGGGGGATTCCCCTTGTGGGACCCTAGAGAGTTTCAGAAAGTCCACCTGCTGGCCCAGCCCAAAGCTTGGTGGTTATGTTTGTTCATAACCTTTGCACATATTGCAGACAGAAGCAATAAAACAAAGTTAAGGTAGTGTTTTAGATTTTACAAGAACTGATTTCAATAGAGAGAGCTTAGGAAGCATCAAAGGGGAAATCCCTTTGAATCTTAAAGGGGAAAATAACACAAGAAGCTTGGGAAATCTCTGAAAAATGAGATTATAAAAGCCCAGTCTAGCACAATACCACTGAAAAAGATAAATGAAAAACCTTGACCTTTCTCTTGTTTTGTACATTTTGAGAGATTTATTATTATTATTTCTTTTATTCATTAAACATGAAACTCAGTCAACTGAACATTTAAAGATGTGTCACAAATACCACTGACTGTAATGGTTTATTTATTTATTTATTTATTGAATTTATACCCTGCCCTTCTCCAAACGGACCCAGGGCGGTTGATACGGGTTGCTGCCAGCATCTTAGGTATCAACCAAGCATCTTCTTAAAATATATGATGTTCCTAGTAGCGCAGTTTTTTGCAGTTCTGCTGGTGTTATTGCAGGAAGCTGAAATTTTTTTATGTGTTTTGTAAAATTCTTGGACATGGTACCAGGTCCACTAGGCTATGACAATGGGTGTCACTCTTACATGTTTCATCCCTAGCCATCAGGGGTGGGTTCCTGCTGGTTCTAACCTCTTCTATAGAAGAGGTTCCACAAATCTCCAGGGCCGTTTAGTACCGGTTCCAGCTCCCTCCCCCTGCCCGTCCGCCCATCATCCAGATGAAGAGAGAGAGCAGGAATTCTGGGAATTGAAGTCCACAAGTCTTAAAGCTGTCAGGTGCTCAAACCTGGGGGGGGATTCTAAAGGGTGAAGGGTGCAAGCGTCTCGTAACTTGACAGCTTTAAGACTTGCGTGCTTCAAATGCCAGAGTTCCTGAGCCAACATTTTGGTTGCTAAGCAGGAGCGTTGTTAAGTGAGTTTCACCACACTTTACAAGTTGGCCACGCCCACCCAGTCACATGGCCAGAAAGCCACTCCCACAAAGCAGGCCACACCTACAGAAGAGGTTCTAAAACATTTTGAAACCCACCACTGACAGCCATGTAGTTTTGATGGCCAGGTCACGATATTTCGTGATTTTTTCCAGTTCTTTTTCTTTGACTCTGGCGTCTCCTGGCACAGCGATATCAATCAACAGTACGCTTCGGCCCTCAACAACCGCGATTTCTGAGTGGTGCAAATGGTTCCTGTAGTCTGCGATTTTTCTCTGGAAATCCATCCCCACTCCCACAACATTCAAAGGGTGTCAAATCCCAAATTGCATAGCTAAAAGCCTATCGGGATTCTCAGTCATCCAGACCATGGTTGCCCCAAAGGGGCTTTTTCAGGAGGCAACTGGGCTTCCAGAGGAAAAACTGCAGGCTACAGGAACCATCTGCACCACTCAGGTGACCCTGAGGAGGACCCAGGTGATCCTCCAAGTGGCCTCAAGGAGCCTCTCAAAGGAGATCGAGCTGCCTGCTAGGAGCATCAATCCTTCCATTCCCCACCATCCAGCCAGAGCTGAAGAAGCTCCTTGGGTGAGAAGGGAAAGGTCTTCGTAGCAAAAGAAGAAGAAAGCCCGGTGGCCTCCTGAAAAAGCCCCTTCGGAAGAACCCTGACCTGGAGGACGGAGAATCTCTACACGGAGGCAACGAAGCTCAGGAAGAGCCAAGGTCTCCACTTGCTGGACTGTTGAGGCTGCTGGAGAAGCTCAGTCCCAGAGCTCCTCCGCGTAAAAGGAGGAGCCCCCCCACGGCTTCCCACCCTCCGAGACCTTTGAGCTTCCTGGTCAAGCTCCCCTTCCCGTTTCATCCTAGTTCTCTGTCTCTGGTCTTCATCCTGGCTCTCTCCGATGCTCTGGAGATCCATCAGGAGGACACGTAGAGCCCCCACCTCCCCCAGGTTTGCAAGGTATTGTCAGACCTGCAAACCACCTGGGGCCAACATGACTTCTTCAATAAACTGGAGCTTTGAGGAATCGGAAGCCTGGGGGGGGGGTATTTCGTTGGGGGTGTTTTGGGACCCCTGAGAGGCATACAGAGGTTGTGTTTCGTCTTGCCCTTGTGTGGGGCAGGGGCTGGAGGGGGGGGGGGCTTACACGACTCCCTGCTGTCCTGGGGAGGATGTTTGGTTTCATTGATCACTGAGGCCCCCTGGTGGTCAGTGGATTAAATGTTTGGAAGAGGAAAGTGAAGGTATAACAGGGTTGTTGGAGACCCCTGTTCTAGTCGATCCCCCTGCTCCCCCTCCCCAATATCATTCCAGACAAAGGGCTGCCCAGCCTCCAGGGATGAAGCCCCCACAACCTCTGGAGGTCAGGTCTTTCCTCTGATTAATTGTCCTCCCTGACGGGAAATTTCTCTTTAGTGCCAGCTTGCTTCTCTCCTTCCTGAGTTTCCACCGGTTGCTTCCTGTCCTGATCTGAAGTGCCTTGGAGAATAGGTGGACCTCCTCTCCCCCTTCTCTGTGGCAGCCCCTTAAACATTGGAGGGCCGCTATGGTCTCACCTGGGCAGGGGGAAGGGGATAGAGAACGGACGAAGAACTGAGTCCCTTCCTTGGTTTCCCTGGCTCTGCCCACCCCAGAGACCCCCTAGAAATCCTCCGGGCATCCTTGGCAGGGTCTCTCCCCTGCCAATGCCTCGGTCCCTGGGCCTTGAGCTGCCTGCATCCTTGACATACACACACCCCTCCCTAGGAGACACTGGCAAAATGGAGGGGTGGGTTTCAAAAATTTTTAGAACCTACTCTCTAGGTGTGGCCTATTTTGTGGGCGTGGCTTGGCAGTCATGTGACAGGGTGGGAGTGGCTAACTTGTAAAATGTGGTGAAACTCATTTAACAACACTCTTGCTTAGCAACTAAAATTTTGGGCTCAATTGTGATGATAAATTTTCTTTCTTTCTTTCTTTCTTTCTTTCTTTCTTTCTTTCTTTCTTTCTTTCTTTCTTTCTTTCGTTCTTTCGTTCTTTCTTCCTTCCTTTCCTTTCCTTTCCTTTCCTTTCTTACTTTCTGCCTTCCTTTCCTTTCCTGTTGGGTCACTGGCAGCGGCGGGCCAGACTTACTTCTGGATCCGCCGGTGGAACCCCCTCTCACCGGCTCCCTAAATTTCACCATCCGGCTCTTGCGAGTAGGTGCGAACCTGCAGAAACCCACCACTGGGTGGGAGGAGGGAAGGAGGGAGGGAGGGAGGGAGGACATGGTGGCACAGTGGTGAGAATGCAGCATTGCAGGCAAACTCCGCCCACTGTCTGGAGTTCGATCCTGACCAGCTCAAGGTTGACTCATCCTCCTGTCCTTCCGAGGTGGGTATCCAGATGGTTGGGGGCTAGAGGCTGACTCTGTAAACCACTTAAAGAGGGCTGGAAAGCACTGGGAAGCGCTATTTAGCTATTGCTAAATGGAAGGGAAGGAAGAAAGGAAGGAAGGAAGGAAGGAAGGAAGGAAGGAAGGAAGGAAGGAAGGAAGGAAGGAAGGAAGACCCAGCTGCCAGGACAGGTAACCATCGTAGAGGAGATGAGTGAATAAGGGAATATGTCCATTTCTGAGGTTCCTCAACAATTTTCTTCATTTGTGGGCACCTGTCCGGGACAGGTGAGCTCAGGGCCTTAGTGGGCATAATTGCAAGATTTGTGTGTGATTGCATGTGTGCCGTTAGCTCTCTGTGGCACCTGCGAGACTGGTCAATGAGTCATCATAGAAATGTTTGTCCACTGGAGTTTTGTGTATTTATTTAAAACATTTATATAGTCGCCCGTCTTATACCAATCTCTGGACGGTTGCCATAAAGACTGGGAAAACAGTTGCCAAC
This sequence comes from Rhabdophis nuchalis, assembly GCA_039707465.1. Lineage (NCBI taxonomy): Eukaryota > Metazoa > Chordata > Lepidosauria > Squamata > Natricidae > Rhabdophis > Rhabdophis nuchalis. The sequence goes on along the minus strand of CM077645.1, from coordinate 225,700,976 downwards.
AGGAAGGACTGAATGCCACTCCATAAACCCTTAGTAAAACCACACCTAGAGTACTACATCCAATTTTTCTCACCACACTATAAGAAAAGATGCGGAAACTCTAGAAAAAGTGCAGAGAAGAGCAACTAAGAGGATTAGGGGACTGGAGGCTAAAACATATGAGGAACGGTTGCAGGAACTGGGCCTGGCTACTCTAGGGAAGAGAAGGACCAGGGGAGACAGGAAAGCATCTTCCAGTATGTGAGGGGCTGCCACAGAGAGGAGGAGGTCAAGCTACCGTATTTTTCGGAGTGTAAGACGCACCCAGGTTTTGAAGAGGCTTTTTTTTTAAAGTAGGTAGGTAGAGGGGGAGAGAGAGAGAAATACAGTAGGTAGGGAGAGAGAGAGAGTAAGTAAGGTAGGTAGGTAGGTAGGTAGGTAGGTAGGTAGGTAGGTAGGTAGGTAGATGGAGAGAGAGGGAGAGAGAGAAATACAGGTAGGGAGAGAGAGAGAGTAAGTAAGGTAGGTAGGTAGGTAGGTAGGTAGGTAGGTAGATGGAGAGAGAGGGAGAGAGAGAAATACAGGTAGGGAGAGAGAGAGAGTAAGTAAGGTAGGTAGGTAGGTAGGTAGGTAGGTAGATGGAGAGAGAGGGAGAGAGAGAAATACAGGTAGGGAGAGAGAGAGAGTAAGTAAGGTAGGTAGGTAGGTAGGTAGGTAGGTAGGTAGGTAGGTGGAGAGAGAGGGAGAGAGAGAAATACAGGTAGGGAGAGAGAGAGAGTAAGTAAGGTAGGTAGGTAGGTAGGTAGGTAGGTAGATGGAGAGAGAGGGAGAGAGAGAAATACAGGTAGGGAGAGAGAGAGAGTAAGTAAGGTAGGTAGGTAGGTAGGTAGGTAGATGGAGAGAGAGGGAGAGAGAGAAATACAGGTAGGGAGAGAGAGAGAGTAAGTAAGGTAGGTAGGTAGGTAGGTAGGTAGGTAGATGGAGAGAGAGGGAGAGAGAGAAATACAGTAGGTAGGGAGAGAGAGAGAGTAAGTAAGGTAGGTAGGTAGGTAGGTAGGTAGATGGAGAGAGAGGGAGAGAGAGAAATACAGGTAGGGAGAGAGAGAGTAAGTAAGGTAGGTAGGTAGGTAGGTAGGTAGGTAGGTAGGTAGATGGAGAGAGAGGGAGAGAGAGAAATACAGGTAGGGAGAGAGAGAGAGTAAGTAAGGTAGGTAGGTAGGTAGGTAGGTAGGTAGGTAGGTAGGTAGGTAGGTAGATGGAGAGAGAGGGAGAGAGAGAAATACAGGTAGGGAGAGAGAGAGAGTAAGTAAGGTAGGTAGGTAGGTAGGTAGGTAGATGGAGAGAGAGGGAGAGAGAGAAATACAGGTAGGGAGAGAGAGAGAGTAAGTAAGGTAGGTAGGTAGGTAGGTAGGTAGGTAGATGGAGAGAGAGGGAGAGAGAGAAATACAGGTAGGGAGAGAGAGAGAGTAAGTAAGGTAGGTAGGTAGGTAGGTAGGTAGGTAGGTAGGTAGGTAGGTAGGTAGATGGAGAGAGAGGGAGAGAGAGAAATACAGTAGGTAGGGAGAGAGAGAGAGTAAGTAAGGTAGGTAGGTAGGTAGGTAGGTAGAGGGGGAGAGAGAGAGAGAGAAATACAGTAGGTAGGGAGAGAGAGAGAGTAAGTAAGGTAGGTAGGTAGGTAGGTAGATGGAGAGAGAGGGAGAGAGAGAAATACAGTAGGTAGGGAGAGAGAGAGAGAGTAAGTAAGGTAGGTAGGTAGGTAGGTAGGTAGAGGGGGAGAGAGAGAGAGAAATACAGTAAGGAGGTAAGTAGGGAGACAGAGTGTGTAGTTAGATAGGTAGGTAGATAAAGGGAAAGGGAGAGAGAGAGAGAGAAATACAGTAGGTAGGTAAGTAGGGAGAGAGAGTGTGTGTAGATAGATAAGTAGGGAGAGGGATAGAGAGCGAAATAGGGATAGAGAGAGAGAGAGAAATACAGTAAGGTAGGGGGAGAGAGAGAGTAGGTAGATAGGGAGAGGGGAGAGAGAGAGAAATACAGTAGGTAGGCAGGGAGAGAGAGTGTGTGTAGATAGGTAGGTAGGTAGAGGGATAGAGAGAGAGAAATATATATATAGAGAGAGAAATATAGTAGGTAGGTAGGGAGAGAGAGAGCGTGTAGATAGGTAGGTAGGTAGAGGGATAGAGAGAGAGAGAGAGAGAGAGAGAGGCTTCATCCCTGGAAGCTTTCAAGAAGAGAGTGGACTGCCATCTGTCAGAAATGGTGTAGGGTCTCCTGCTCGGGTGGGGGGCTGGACTAGATACCTCCAAGATCCCTTCCACCTCTGTCAATCGGAATTCTGGGTTCCTGCTGGGGACAACAGCCGGGGTCCGCGGTGGGGAGACACTGAAAAGCCCACCTCCCACCAAGGGTTTCCTGTCTTGTCCACCAGCAGACAATTGCACCAGCAGTCTTGTCCACCCTGCCCATTGCAGAATCCCCCCTCCCTTGGATGGCCAAGAATCAGAGGAAACCCAAGAATGCATCTGAGTAGCCCATTTATTTGGATCTTTGGAGATAAATTGGCATTTCATTGATTCCCCCCCTCCCCCCCCCCCCACGTAAGGTGTGGCTTCTCTACTTGGGGCCGTAGGCCTCCAGTTCACAGATGGTCAAGTAGTCCTTCCTGGGTAAGTGGAGACTGAGGAAGCGGCCTCGATTCCCATTGCAGTAGATGGTGGTGATGGAGCCAGGGCTGGTGTTCCGGATAATCCCACAGCTGTGGGTCAAGAGAGGTCACGTTAGGAGACCCCAAGCTCACCCTGAGAACCCAATCCCCCCCCCTCGAATCTTCAAGGGCAGCCCCACTTCAGCAGCTGCCCAGACCCCCCGTCCTCCGCTGCCTCTGGTGTTGGGCTTCCCTAATATTCGGATTAAATGGAGACGTGAACCGAGTGGGAAGACCCATTGGGGGGGGGGGTTCCCTGGGTGTTAAAAAACATACTTCGGTTGCTCTTTTCAAGGCAAATGTCTCTTTTGCTCCCTTAGTTTCTCTAAGGGGAATATAGTGACCGAGTCCACCTTTCTTGGTGGGGTCTTCTGGGGCTCCCTGGGCTTGGGGGCTTTCCTGAAGGGGCTTCATTCAGTGACGACCATGCAAGATCATGCACTGTTACTCAGTTGGGTCTTGCAACGTCTGCCACAAGACCAGAAAGGTCAGAAACCCATGGTTCTCCTCCCTCTCCTCCCCCTCCTCCTCCTTGACCCTGCAATTCCCACTCCAAAACTCTTCGGAAGCAGATTTTCCACATCAAGAGCATCTCTTTGAGAGGTGGGCACCAGAGCTGTGTACAAAATCCAAGGAGAGAAGCCCCCTTTTCTAGCACCACAGCCAGGGGGCCTCATCTCAGGTGCTTAACTGAGAGAACCCGTGTTCCAGATTCGCAACATAAATGATAGCCAAAATTAACAATCAGGCAGTTGTCAGCCCTGCAGCCATATTTACTTGTGGATCTCTGGCCTTCCACACTTTCTATTCCTCCGCTATGCCTTTTCTTTTGTGGGAAAATGGGAGTTAGATGATAGGTAGCCATAACAACATTCTTTCTAGAAATCCAAGGTCATCCTGTGTCTTTCCCCCTCTGCACCTGACCGGGACTGGATGGGTGGAAGCTGCCAGCGTGGCAGTGGGAGATGGGACCATGGGATGGACTGGTGGGTGTGAGGGGGGGCAAGATCTTGAGCTTTCAACTGGGTGGGGGAAAGTGGGAAGCTTTCAGACTTGGGCCAACATGGCTGTCTTCATCCATGGGAACTCTGAGGAATCCTTTCCCTGGGACTCTGATTTACTTTTGGAGGCTATTGGGAACCTTGACAGCAGTATTCACACAGTCTCCCAAACAACTGACAACACAACTTAGCCAGTTGGTTTCAGGTCTTTCCCTGCCTCTTGGGGGAGAAAGGAGGGGGCTGACCTCACAATCTCCACACCAACGGACTCCGGACACCTTGGCCCCCAGGACACAGTTGGCATCTCATACTCAACAGCACCCCAAAATCACCTGCACTGACTGTGGATCCACTGTTGTGTGAGGGGTGCCCCAAACACCTGGAGGACCCCAGTTGGAGATGACTGACCCAAAGCGACTTACCGAGGGTTGGCTCTTCCATGGTCCTCCAGGGAGTCTCCTAAGTGGACCTCCGCTTCAAAGAGTCTTTCGCCACAGCAGTCCTGTCGGTTTTTCACCACCACCGCGTAGATTTTATGAGACTTCCCCAGGTCCACCAACCACCAGGGGTTCATCTCATTTTTGGTGTGGATACAGGACTTGTTGTACCAGTCCCCACTGCAGTCCCCATCCACGGCTTTGTCTGCTGACCCAATGATGTTGTGGTGATGGATGGAAGACTGGCTGGCCGGCTTCCCTAAGGCCAGGTTTCTGCCCCCTGCTTCTGCAGGAGAGAATGGAGAAGGAGGTGGGAAGGAGAAGAAGAAGAGGAAGCTGCAAAGCCACGAGAGCACCCTTTCTGGGGGGGAGACTGGGGGGGTGAGGTTTGACGGCTGGGAAAGGGGGAAGGGCAGCTCTCCATGTCTTTGCCGTAGCGGTGATGTGCCAGTGCCTGGAAGCCGTACGGATCTGGATGGGAAGAAATGGACTCAAGCTCAACCTGACCAAGACCGAGTGGCTGTGGTTTCCGGCTGCCCGATTCAACCAGCTGATTCCATTACTGGCCATAGGGGGCGAACATCTTGCCCCTGTGGATGGGGTGCGCAATTTGGGTGTCCTCCTGGATGCCCGGCTGTCCATGGACGATCAAGTGACAGCCGTGGCCAGGAGGGCGTTTTACCAGGTTCGCCTGGTTCGCCAATTGCGCCCCCTATTGGATCGGGACGCCCTTCGCACAGTCACTCATGCTCTCGTGACATCCCGACTGGACTATTGTAACTCTCTCTACATGGGGCTCCCTTTGAGGTGCACCCGGAGACTTCAGCTGGTCCAGAATGCAGCCGCGCGAGCAATAATGGGGACCGCCAGGTTCACCCACGTAACACCGCTCTTGCGCGAGCTGCACTGGCTGCCTGTTGTCTTCCGGGTGCGCTTCAAGGTGTTAGTTATCATCTTTAAAGCGCTCCATGGCTTGGGACCTAGCTATCTGCGGGATCGGATCCTGCCTCATACATCCTCACGGCCGATTCGCTCCCACAGAGAGGGACTTCTCCGGGTGCCGTCCACTAGACTTTGTCAGCGGGCGATGCCCAGGGGAAGGGCTCTCTCTGTGGCGGGCCCGGCCCTCTGGAACGACCTTCCCCCCGATATTAGAACAACCACGGACCTCCGCTCCTTCCGTCTGAAATTAAAAACATATCTTTTCTGCTTGGCCGGCCTAGGGTAGTCTCCCTTCTATGTGGTTTTATATTTAATTATTGGGTATTTTAGCTTTAAATGGGATTTTTAGCACAGGTATTAGATTTAATTGGTTTTTAGTTATGTTTGTATATTTTGTATATGTGTATATTTGTTGTTTTTATTCTCCCTGTGCACCGCCCCGAGTCCCTGTGGGGAGAGGGAGCGGTTTACAAATTAAAAGTTATTATTATTATTATTTGCTCTTGGGGAAGGGAGGCCCCCTCCTTGGCCTCCTCTTCCTCCCTCCCCACTTGGCTGCAAGAGAAGAACTGGGCCTCATCACAAGGGATTCCATGAGGCCTCCACGGAGTAGCCATTGAGCAGGGTTTTATTCTGACCAGTGAAATCTCTCCCTAGGTATAAATGCAGCCATAATCAGTATGGGAGGTTGCTCCACCAAAGACCTCCTGGGTGATGGAACTGGAGCCAGTGGGCAGAGCAAAAGGTCCAGCTGGCCTGAAGTGCCATTCCCCACCCCCACCCAGTTTCCAGTCTAAATTGATCTCCCCAGTTCTCTCCAGGGGGCACCCAAAGGTTGTGCAGTGGAACAGGAAAAGATAGAAGGTTCGTCATGGAAAGAACCTAGAATCCTAGGGCTGGAGGGGGCCTTGGAGGTCTTCTAGTCTAACCCTCTGCTCAAGATAGGAGACCTTTTGCCATCCTGCTCAAATGGTTGTCTAATCTATTTTTTGAAAGCCTCCAGTGATGGAGCATCTACAACTCCAATAGTCCTTAGACTTATATTGGGCTTTTACTGCCCTCGCTAAGTGGTTTACAGCAGGGGTCTCCAACCTTTGCAACTTTAAGTCTGAAGGACTTCCGCTCCCAGACCTCTCCAGCCAGCAAAGCTTATTATGTATATACCCACATAGCAAAGCTGGCTGGAGAAGTCTGGGAGCTGAAGTCCTTCAGACTTAAAGTTGCAAAGGTTGGAGACCCCTGCTCTAAAAGGATGCGAATGCAAAGCTGGCTGGAGAAGTCTGGGAGCTGAAGTCCTTCAGACTTAAAGTTGCAAAGGTTGGAGACCCCTGCTCTAAAAGGATGCGAATGCAAAGCTGGCTGGAGAAGTCTGGGAGCTGAAGTCCTTCAGACTTAAAGTTGCAAAGGTTGGAGACCCCTGCTCTAAAAGGATGCGAATGCAAAGCTGGCCGGAGAATTCTGGGAGCTGAAGTCCTTCAGACTTAAAGTTGCAAAGGTTGGAGACCCCTGCTCTAAAAGGATGCGAATGCAAAGCTGGCTGGAGAATTCTGGGAGCTGAAGTCCTTCAGACTTAAAGTTGCAAAGGTTGGAGACCCCTGCTCTAAAAGGATGCGAATGCAAAGCTGGCCAGAGAATTCTGGGAGCTGAAGTCCTTCAGACTTAAAATTGCAAAGGTTGGAGACCCCTGCTCTAAAAGGATGCGAATGCAAAGCTGGCTGGAGAAGTCTGGGAGCTGAAGTCCTTCAGACTTAAAGTTGCAAAGGTTGGAGACCCCTGCTCTAAAAGGATGCGAATGCAAAGCTGGCTGGAGAAGTCTGGGAGCTGAAGTCCTTCAGGCTTAAAGTTGCAAAGGTTGGAGACCCCTGCTCTAAAAGGATGCGAATGCAAAGCTGGCTGGAGAAGTCTGGGAGCTGAAGTCCTTCAGGCTTAAAGTTGCAAAGGTTGGAGACCCCTGCTCTAAAAGGATGCGAATGCAAAGCTGGCCGGAGAAGTCTGGGAGCTGAAGTCCTTTAGACTTAAAGTTGCAAAGGTTGGAGACCCCTGCTCTAAAAGGATGCGAATGCAAAGCTGGCGGGAGAAGTCTGGGAGCTGAAGTCCTTCAGGCTTAAAGTTGCAAAGGTTGGAGACCCCTGCTCTAAAAGGATGCGAATGCAAAGCTGGCTGGAGAAGTCTGGGAGCTGAAGTCCTTCAGACTTAAAGTTGCAAAGGTTGGAGACCCCTGCTCTAAAAGGATGCGAATGCAAAGCTGGCTGGAGAAGTCTGGGAGCTGAAGTCCTTCAGGCTTAAAGTTGCAAAGGTTGGAGACCCCTGCTCTAAAAGGATGCGAATGCAAAGCTGGCCGGAGAATTCTTGGAGCTGAAGTCCTTCAGACTTAAAGTTGCAAATGTTGGAGACCCCTGCTCTAAAAGGATGCGAATGCAAAGCTGGCCGGAGAAGTCTGGGAGCTGAAGTCCTTCAGACTTAAAGTTGCAAAGGTTGGAGACCCCTGCTCTAAAAGGATGCGAATGCAAAGCTGGCTGGAGAAGTCTGGGAGCTGAAGTCCTTCAGACTTAAAGTTGCAAAGGTTGGAGACCCCTGCTCTAAAAGGATGCGAATGCAAAGCTGGCTGGAGAAGTCTGGGAGCTGAAGTCCTTCAGGCTTAAAGTTGCAAAGGTTGGAGACCCCTGCTGTAAAAGGATGCGAATGCAAAGCTGGCCTGAGAATTCTTGGAGCTGAAGTCCTTCAGACTTAAAGTTGCAAAGGTTGGAGACCCCTGCTCTAAAAGGATGCGAATGCAAAGCTGGCCGGAGAAGTCTGGGAGCTGAAGTCCTTCAGACTTAAAGTTGCAAAGGTTGGAGACCCCTGCTCTAAAAGGATGCGAATGCAAAGCTGGCCGGAGAAGTCTGGGAGCTGAAGTCCTTCAGACTTAAAGTTGCAAAGGTTGGAGACCCCTGGTTTACAGAGTCAGCATATCCCCTCCAACTATCTGGGTCCTCCTTTTAGAGACCTCAGAAGGAGGGAAGGCTGAGTCCACCTGGTCAGGATCACACCTGGAATACTATAAACAATTTTGGTCACCATACTACTTAAAAGATGTCGAGACTTTGGAAAAGTGTGAAGAGCAACTAAGATGATCAAAGGCCTGGAGAGCAAACCATAGGAAGAACGGCTGCAGGTGGGGGGTCTGGCTAGTCTAAAGAAAATTAGGGGTGAGATGACAGCAGTCTTCCCCTATCTCAGGGGCTGCCCCCCAAAAGAGGGAGTCAAGCTATTCTCCAAGGCAACTGAGGGCAGGACATGAATCAATGGGTGGAAACTAATCAAGGAGAGAAGCAACTTAGAACTGAGGAGAAACTTCCTAACAATGAGGACAAGTAACCAGTGGAACAGCTTGCCACCAGAGGTTGTGGGCGCTCCACTGCTGGAGGTTTTTAAGAAGAGAGTAGACATGTCTGAGAGGGTATAGTTTGTCCTGCTTAATCAAGGGAGAGGACTAGATTCCTTCCAGCTCTATTCTATTCTAATAGAGGATCGAACTCCTGGCACTGGGCAGAGTTAGCCTGCAGGACTGCATTCTGGCCACTGTGCCACCAAGGAAAACGCAAGGGCCAAGTGCCCAGTTTGTTGAGTAAATATACAAGCTGGAGCCCCTGGTCTCCCAAGGCCTTCATTCCCCTTCTTCCTTTCAAGCAACCAGGCTCGGCCCCAGACATGTTGGGGGCTGCTGAAGGCCCCTGGAGGTTCTCCGCCCTCCAGGTCCTGGTTGTCCCAAAGGTGCTTTTTCAGGAGGCAACTGGACTTCCTAGGGTTTCGCTTCTCATCCAAGGAGCTTCTCCGGTTCAATTTGATGAGAAGCGAAACATCTTCCAGGCAAAACTCCAGCTGCCTTTTGAAAAGGCACCTCTGGTGGCTGCTGGTATCCAAGAGGAGACTAGGAGGGGGCTAAGGGGGCTTTGGAATGGCCAGGGGTACGACTATCTCTACGTCCACGCAGCACAGGCGGCTCTTCGGGTGTCTCTTACCTGGAGGCGGAGGTCTGCAACTCTGCGCTGCTGCAGGGCCTGCCAGGAGGGTCACGGCCAGCAGAGCCCCCCAGACGGTGAGATTCATCCTGCAAGCGAGGAGGGGAGAGGTCAGGGAAGGCAGAGGAGGAGTGGCTGCCTCTACTCAACACACCTGAGCACTAGGATTCCATCAATGGAGACCCAGAGGAAGGTTGGAGGGACTTTCAAGGCTCTAAAAGTCTCTGGAGATCCTCAACCATCCCGGCCATGGTTGTCCCAAAGGTGCTTTTTTTTGGAAGAGCAACTGAACTTGTCTTGTTTTTTCTCTTTTGAAGGCATTTCCCTTCTCATCCAAGGAGCTTCTCCAGCTCTGAGTGGATGGTGGGGAAGGGAAGGATTGATGCTCCTTGCAGACAAAGCTGGTCCTTTGCCTCCTTTTCAGAGGGTCCTTGAGGCCACCTCCAAGTGCTTCGATGACCCTCTAAACTAAGGCCAATGACCAGCTGTCTGCAAGGAGCATCAATCCTTCCCTTCCCCACCATCCAGTCAGAGCCGAAGAAGCTTCTTGGATGAGGAGCGAAGCGTCTTCAAAAGAAGACCAAGGAAGTCCAGTGGCCTCCTGAAAAAGACACATTTGGGATTTCAAGGTTCGGCCATGGAGACCCAGAGGACCTTCAAGAGCCTCTTCCCGCACCCGGCCTTTCCCACACGCTGACCTCAATCCCATTGACAAAATCAAGGTGGGTTCATTAGAATCTCTTCCTCTTCTGCCCACTTTCTCAGGCCATCCCATAATTCCACCCTCCCCTCCTTCAGGAGCTCACTCGGTGGTGGGTTCTTCCTTCTTTCCCCGCCACTCACCTCCTTCGGTCTCTTGGCGATGCCCAGAGGAGGGCTGGAAGTCCTTCCTGGAGGGGGAACAAGGACAGCTCCTTCCCACCCACAGGTGCTGCTTCAGGTGAGCCCTGGGCCTCCCTCTGGCCAGCCTCGGTTTTATCCCCTTCCTCCCAGGGGAGCCCAAGCCAATCAGGAGGAGCCCAGAGCCGAGCTTGGCTTGGGTCCCAACTCCCAGGGAGTTTTACATTTGCTTTGCAATGAAATCTCTCAGCAACTTAGCAAATGTGGTCTTCTCTGCTCTCAGCCCCTCCTGAACGGCTGTTGACTCTGCTGCTGCGGATGGAACAACACACAGTTTTATAGCCTCCAACTCACGACAAGCCCTCAGCAAACACTAAAAACACTCCAAGATCTAGATCTGAATCTTTCCCCAAATGGGAGGCATAACTTCAGTGAGGTTTGAAATGCTCCATTGAGCATCTCTCTCTCTCTCTCTCTCTCTCTCTCTCTTTCTCTTTCTCTCTCTCCATTTCTCTCTCTCTCTCTCTTTCTCTCTCTCTCTCTCTCTCTCTCTCTTTCTCTCTCTCTCTCTCTTTCTTTCTCTCTCTCTCTCTCTCTCTCTGGATTTCACAAGACCTCTGGGGTGGTACAAGGCAGGGGGGATTGGATAGATGATCTCCAAGGTCCCTTCCAGCCGTAAGATTCTAGGATTCCCTCTTTTTCTCTCTCTCTCTCTTTCTTTCTCTTTCTTTCTCTCTTTCTTTCTCTCTTTCTTTCTCTCTTTCTTTCTCTCTTTCTCTTTCTTTCTCTTTTTCTCTCTCTCTTTTTCTCTCTCTTTTTCTCTCTCTTTCTATCTCTCTTTCTATCTCTCTTTCTATCTTTCTTTCTTTCTCTCTCTCTCTCTCTCTCTCTCTGGATTTCACAAGACCTCTGCCTATTATGCATAGAACAGGGATATCCAAACTTGGGAACTTTAAGACTTGTGGACTTCAACTTCCAGAATTCCCCAGCCAGCTATGCTGGCTGGGGAATTCTAGGAGTTGAAGTCCACAAGTCTTAAAGTTCCCAAGTTTGGACATCCCTGGCATAGAATATGGACATTATTTCATTGGGGTGATTTGTTCAGCACTAAAAACAGATCAAAAGCAAAGGTAACTTTTCAAAAAACGTGGATGCGTCAGATGAACCAGGGGTTCCCAATCTCCACTAGTGGGCCATGGCCTATTTGGAACCGGGCCGCACAACAGGTGGGCTGGCGCACATGCCTGCACATGGCTCCACCCCATTGCTCTTATGGTCCGGTTTCCTTTTCCCACCAAGCCTCAAATGTTGGGGGGCCACTGTCCAAACTTGGCATCTTTAAGACTTGTAGATTTCAACGGCCAGAGTTCTCCAGGCAGCCATGCAAAATCACAAGGAAAAGCAATTCTGCATGGAAGGGTTGGTGGTAAGAGGAAGCCAGGCCGCCAAAGGACGCAGAGGTCAGACACGGTCAAAGCTGACCTAGGAGCAAGAGCCCAGACTGACCCAAAGAATCAGCGCAAGATGCGGAGGGACCACCTGGCCCTTAGAATCGCCAAGGATCAGACGTGACCGATGGATATCATCATCATCATCATCAACGGTTGCAGGAACTGGGACTGTCTAGTTTAATGGAAAGAAGGACCAGGGGAGACATGATAGCAGTGTTCCGATATCTCAGAGGGTGCCACAAAGAAGAGGGAGTCAAGCTATTCTCCAAGGCACCTGAGGGCAGAACAAGAAGCAATGGGTGGAAACTAATCAAGGAGAGAAGCAACTTAGAAGTAAGGAGAAATTTCCTGACAGTTAGGACAATGAATCAGTGGAACAAGTTGCCTCCAGAAGTTGTGAATGCCCCAACCCTGGAAGTCTTTAAGAAGAGGTTGGATAGCCATTTAGCTGAAATGGTATAGGGCTTCCTGTCTAGGCAGGGAGTTGGACTAGAAGACCTACAAAGTCCCTTCCAACTCTGCTATTGTATTGTATCATCATCATCATCATCATCATCTCATAGCAATTGGCAATTTTCTGACCCGCTTCGTAAGGTCCTTAGGGGAACAGAAGAAGAAAAATGCAAGCCGAAATGCATCTTTTCTGACAAGAGGTTTTTGGCTCCAGCCGCTTATTCGGAATAGACCTGCAATGCATCCCTGAGCTTTTTACTCCTACGCATGGCAGCAGTCCATGCTCTCCAGTAGCCAGACTTCCTCATTAGAAGAATGCCATGAATGCAGAGTTTTGGAGCAGGTTAAAGTTCATAACGTCCCAAAGTGAAATAGCTAAACTCCTCGTAAGACTGACAAAAATGAGGAAGAAATAAAAACCTTCCCTGGGTAACAGATGGGCAAGGTTCCCAAGCTGTAACGGTCAGGGATTGTTGCATATTTGTGCTTTTTTAGCTTCTGGTGCAGATTTATAACGCCCCAAGCGACGTTTGAATGAACGGAAGTCAATGACGCTCTGCCACATTTCAGCTCCCCAGGGATGAACAAAGGGAAAAGTCTAGAACGGGAAAGAAATCTAGAAAGAGTGCAGGCAAGGAAGAGGATTAGAAGGCTGGAGGCTGAAACATATGAAGAACGGTTGCAGGAACTGGGTCTAGTTTAATGAAAAGAACATAAGAACCTAAGAACAGCCTTGCCAGAAGAGGCCACAGCCCATCCAGTGCAGCCTTCTGTCTCCCGCAGTGGCTCCCCATTTGCTTCAGGGTCTTCCCAAGCAGATGTCTTCACCTGCTTAGGATTCCTTGCAAATGGCATTGAGAGACATCCTGCCTATCTCTCCATCCTGGAGGGTGTCCTTAGGCATCCATAATGATAGCCATGGATATCCTTGTTCTCCATGAACTCCTCTTTCTTTCTTTCTTTCTTTCTTTCTTTCTTTCTTTCTTTCTTTCTTTCTTTCTTTCTTTCTTTCTTTCTTTCTTTCTGAACATAAGAACATAAGAACAGTCTTGCTGGAAGAGGCCACAGCCCATCCAGTCCAGCCTTCTGTCTCCCACAGTGGCTCCCCATTGGCTTCAGGGTCTTCCCAAGCAGATGTCTTCTCCTGCTTGTGATTCCCTGCAAATGGCATTGAGAGACATCCTGCCTATCTCTCCATCCCGGAGGGTGTCCTTAGGCATCCATCATGATAGCCACGGATACCCTTGTTCTCCATGAACTCCTCTCATCCTTTCTTTCTTTCTTTCTTTCTTTCTTTCTTTCTTTCTTTCTTTCTTTCTTTCTTTCTTTCTTTCTTTCTTTCTTTCTGAACATAAGAACATAACAACAGCCTTGCCGGAAGAGGCTACAGCCCATCCAGTCCAGCCTTCTGTCTCCCACAGTGGCTCCCCATTTGCTTCAGGGTCTTCCCAAGCAGATGTCTTCACCTGCTTAGGATTCCCTGCAAATGGCATTGAGAGACATCCTGCCTATCTCTCCAAGAAGGACTAGGGGAAGGACCAGGGGAGACAGGATAGCACTCTTTATTTATTTATTTATTTATTTATTTATTTATTTATTTATCTATCTATCTATCTATCTATCTATCTATCTATCTATCTATCTATCTATCTATCTATCTATCTATTTATTTATTTATTTATTTATTTGAATTTATACCCCACCCTTCTCCTTTTTAGGACCCAGGGCGGCACACAGGCATTATTTAAAAACCACAATAAATACAATATACAACATTAAAATATATTAAATTATTTACCCGTGCTAAAACCCATATTAAAAACCCTACCAAATGAATAATTTATGTATAAAAGTCAGAACGGGGGGCTATCCTAGGCCGGCTTGTTGGAATAAATGCGTCTTAAGACGTTGGCAGAAGAGGCAGAGGTCCGAGGTAGTGCGAAGGTCGGGGGGTAGATCGTTCCAGAGGGCCGGGCCCGCCACAGAGAAGGCCCTTCCCCTGGGTGTCGCCAACCGGCATTGCCCGGCCGACGGCACCCGGAGAAGACCCTCTCTGTGGGAGCGGACCGGACGAAGGGATGTATGGGGCAGGAGGCGGTCTCGTATATAGCTAGGCCCCGAGCCATGGAGCGATTTAAAGATGGTCGTCAACACCTTGAAGCGCACTCGAAAGGCCACAGGCAGCCAGTGCAGCTTGCGCAGGAGAGGTGTTACGTGGGCTTGCCTTGGGGCATCCATAATCACCCGTGCGGCCGCATTCTGCACTAACTGTAGCTTTCGAGTGCACCTCAAGGGGAGCCCCATGTAGAGAGCGTTACAGTAATCCAGCCGGGATGTCACGAGCGCTTGAGTGACTGTGCGAAGGGCCCCCCGGTCCAGAAAGGGGCGCAACTTGCGTATCAGGCGAACCTGATAGAACACCCCCATGGCCACGACCGCCACATGGTCCTCCATGGACAGCCGGGAATCCAGGAGGACGCCCAAGTTGCGCGCCCTCTCCACGGGGGCCAGTTGTTCGCCCCCAATGGCCAGTGTTGGACTTATCTGGCTGAACCGGGGTGCCGGAAACCACAGCCACTCGGTCTTGGACGGGTTGAGTTTGAGTTTGTTACTACCCATCCAGACCCGTATGGCCTCCAAACACCGGGACAGCACCTCGACGGCATCGTTGGGGTGGTTTGGGGTGGATATGTACAGCTGGGTGTCATCAGCGTACAGATGGTATTCCACCCCAAAACCACGGATGATCTCGCCCAGAGGCTTCATGTAGGTGTTGAACAGAAGTGGCGAGAGGACCGACCCCTGAGGAACCCCACATGTGAGGGGCCTCGGGGACGACCTCTGCCCTCCTGCCAACACCCATTGCGACTGACCAGAAAGGTAGAACGAGAACCACCGTAGAACGGTGCCTCTCAGCCCCAACCCCCCCAATCAGTGCAATAAGATACCATGGTCGATGGTATCAAAACCCGCTGAAAGGTCTAATAGGACCAGGATAGAGGAACAACCTCTATCCCGTGCCCCCCAGAGATCATCCACCAACGCGACCAATGCCATCTCGGTGCTGTAACTGGGCCAGAAGCCGGACTGGCACTGGTCTAGATAATCAACTTCCTCCAGGTGTCGAGGAAACTGTTGGGCCACCACACTCTCAACAACCTTCACTAAAAAGTGAAGGTTGGAGACGGGACGATAGTTCTCTGATAATGTCAGGTCCAGGGATGGCTTCTTGAGGAGGGGCCTCACCCTCGCCTCTTTCAAGACTGTAGGCAAGTACCCCTCACTCAGAGATGAATTCACAATACCCTGGAGCCAGCCTCGTGTCACCTCCCAGGATGCCAGTACAAGCCAAGAGGGGCACGGGTCCAATAAACATGTGGTAGCTCTAAGGTTCCTCCGCAACCTGTCCATATCCTCGGTAGTGACAAAGTCAAACTCCTCTCAAGGTGTTATCTCAAGACCAGCACCGGACACTGTGACTGGGTCACTTTCAGTGAAGGGCAACTCGTTCCGAATCTGAGTGATTTTGTCCTGCAGAAACACTCCAAATTCCTCTGCTTGACCCTGCAAAGGGGCTTCCCGCGGCCTCAAATGAAGGAGTGAGCGGGTCACCCCAAACAGGGCGGCAGGACGGTTTTCCGCAGACGCGATAAGGGTGGCACAATACTCATGTTTGGCCACTCTTAGCGCCACTAAGTAAGTCCTAATATGGTCTCTCACTAGAGTTCGGTCAGCTTCGGATCGAGAAGATCTCCACCTACTCTCTAGGCGTCTATGCGGCATTTCATCTCCCGAAGCTCCTCAGTAAACCAAGGGGCCTGGGTGACTCGACACCGCATGAGAGGCCGCAAGGGCGCGACTCGGTCCAAGGCCCCCGTGGCCGCAGTATACCATGCGGCCACTAGATCCTCAGTCGAGTCGCGGGGCAGGGACACAGGTATTGGCCCAAGCTCCCTCTGGAACCTCTCCGGGTCCATCAGGCGCCTGGGGCGGAACCAACTCGGTGTCTCCGGTTCCGCCTCCCCGCGGTGGGGTGTGACGGTTGGAAAGTCCATCCGAAGGAGAGAGTGATCTGTCCATGACAAGGGTAAGATGACTAAATCCCCTGTTCCGAGATCACTTCTCCACTGTCCAGAGAAAAAAAAATCAGATCCAGCGTGTGTCCTCCCTCGTGAGTGGGGCCCTGAACTACTTGGGTCAGGTCCATGGCCGTTATGGAAGCCATGAACTCCCGAGCTGCCTCGGATGTTTCGCCCACCGATGGCAGGTTAAAGTCCCCCATGACTACCAGTCTGGGGGTCTCCACCGCCATCGCGGCGATCACCTCGAGTAGCTCGGGCAGGGCTGCTGTTACATAGCGGGGAGCCAGGTATACAATCAGCAAGCCCAACTGCCTCCCTAGGCCCCATTTCACGAAGAGGGACTCACAGCCGGTCGTCTGAGGCACAGTGGTCTCCCTCGGCTCCAGACTTTCCTTAACAATAACCGCCACCCCCCACCCCTGCCTAGGGCCCTAGGCTGATGAAATGCACAGTAGCCTGGTGGGCACATTTCCACGAGGGGTAAGCCCCCCTCAGGGCCCAACCAGGTTTCCGTAATTCCCACCAGGTCCGGGTCCCCCTCTGACACAAGGTCATTTATGAGGGGGGCTTTGTTCACCACGGACCTGGCGTTGCAGAACATCAGCCTAGGGCCCCGGCTCTGTAGTCCCTGACCGCCTAGCCCATGAGTGGAGCACAGGGGGTTGGGGCAGGCGACCGCTCGTAGCCAGCGACCACGAGTCCCCAACCCACGATGGATATCCTGTCTCCCACCGCCCCTGCCCCTCCCCAAGACCAATCGAATGGGGCGGCCCTCAACAGAGACGACCCCCAATCCCCCCTCCCTAGTGGACCCCTCCTTTATCCTACTTCCACCGGCCGGCCTTATATCTTGACCCCCCTCTGACTGAATAAACCCTCCCCCACCCCAGAACCCCTTAAAAGCCAGATTAAAAATTTACCTAAAAAACCCCTGAGCTTGCGTTTTTCCCACCTCTCTGGATTAATTAATCCATCCTTGAGGTGGGCCTGAGATAAACCAGGGGGCCAAACCTGTGAGACGGGGGACTCTCGCAGGTAGAGGAGGTCGGACCTTGAGTAAAAAAGCATCCCGTGACTCCATTGCTGGCTTTAAGGGGAGGAACGCCTAGATAAAGTGCAAGTCAAGTCAAGTCAAGTCAAACAGGGAATATTGATAATAGTCTGAGTCAGTCAGTTCTTCCTCGGGTAGCAGCTTTCCACGGGGTAGCTGGAACTGTTCTTCCTTCGGGCTGTCCTTACTTCGCTCTCACCCCCCTCCCCGTAGATGTTTTACCGGGGGGTTCTGGGGGGGGGTTACCGGGATTAGTCCGCCACGGTCTTAGTCTCTCGCCGCAGGGTTTCTCGTGGCTCAACACCCCCCTCCAAAGATGTTTACCGGGGGGGAAGGGGAGGCGATGGGGCTTTCACTGGAAGCTGTTAGAGCTGCTGGGGCTATAGATGGTTCTCCCCAGGACCAGCAAGCCACACCAAGGCCTCCGCCGCGTCACCGGCTCGCCACTCCGCACCTGGGCCTCTGCCTGGGTCTCCGCCGGGGCCTCCGCTGTTCTGCCAGGCCTCCGCAGGGCCTCTCCGCGTTGCAAGCTCGCCACTCCACGCTAGGGCCTCCGTCAGGGCCTCTGCCACTCCACCAGGCCTCCGCCGGGCCTCTCCGCAGGGCCTCTCCGCGTTGCAAGCTCGCCACTCCACGCCAGGGCCTCCGTCAGGGCCTCCGCCACTCCACCAGGCCTCCGCCGGGCCTCTCCGCAGGGCCTCTCCGTGTTGCAAGCTCGCCACTCCACGCCAGGGCCTCCGTCAGGGCCTCCGCCACTCCACCAGGCCTCCGCCGGGGCCTCCGACGCCCCATCGGTCCGCCGTGCCTCCCATCTCTCCGCGGCCGCCACCTCGCCAGCCATCCCCTGCGGAGGCATCCACCCGGCCTCACTGCTCCACAAGGGCCTCTGCCAGGATCTCCGATGGTCCTCCTGCCTTCCGGCGTTCTGGCACTCCCTCCAGCGCTCTGCCGCGCCTCCTGTCTCAGCTGTCACACTTACCGGAGTTGGAAAGGCCTCAGTGTGACGGCTGGCTCTTCGACTTACTGGGCCGGCCCTCATCGATCACCCTAAGGGGGCCGGCCGCGTCCTCTGGAGCCAAATGGGCCTCCGGTCGCCATCGCCTCAAAGCGCCGCCGCCATTCCTTCGCGCATGCTCAATCTTCCAATATCTCAGGGGTTCCCCCAAAGAAGAGGGAGTCAAGCTATTCTCCAAAGCACCTGAGGGCAGCATAGGTGGTACCTTGCTCAATAGTAGTAACTGTGAGAGGGATCTTGGAGTCCTAGTGGGCAACCATTTAAAGAGGAATCAGCCGTGGGCAGAAGCTGCCAAAAAAGCCAATGCAGGCTGCATAAACAAAGAGATAGTATTAAGATCATGCAAAGTGTTAATACCAATTTACAACCCTTGGTAAAGCCACGCTTGGAATACGGCATCCAGTTTTGGTTGCCACGATGTAGAAAAGACGTGGAAACTCTAGAAAGAATGCAGAGAAGAGCAACAGAGATGATTAGGGGGCTGGGGGCTCAAACATAGGAAGAACGGTTGCAGGAACTGGGCATGTCTAGTTGAATGAAGAGAAGGACCAGGGGAGACAGGATAGCAGCCTTCCAATATCTCAGGGGCTGCCCCAAAGAAGAAGGAGTCAAGCTATTCTCCAAGGCACCTGAAGGAAGGACAGTGGATGGAAACTAACCAAGGAGAGAAGCAACCTAGAACTAGGGAAGCATTTCCTGACAGAGAGAACAATTGGAACAGAGTGGAACAGAAGTTGCCTCCAGAAGATGTGGGTGCTCCATCACTGGAGGCTTTTAAGAAGAGATTGGACAGCCATTTCTCTGACGTGGTGTAGGGCAGGGCTGTCAAACTCCCATCCCATGGGCCGGATGCGTCATGCGCTGGCCATGCCCGGTTTAGCAAAGGGAGGAGGGGAAGTCTCGGTACGTGACATGACGCAGCTGTGATGACGTGAGTTTGACAGAGGTTCCTAAGCAAGGGGTTGGACTAGAAGACCTCCAAGGTCCCTTCCAAGCCTATTATTTTGAAGAGGGAAGATATCCAAGAGGATTCACCTCTTTCTCTTCTCACCTAATTTGGAGAGGGCCCTTAGGGGAGCAGGGCTAAGGTTTCAACTCCTGAATCCTGAAGCCGGCCTGTTGGAAAAGGTAAATTTTTAATTGCTGGCGGAAGGAGCGGAGGTCCGTGATGGATCTAAGTTCGGGGGGGAAGGTCGTTCCAGAGGGTAGGGCCCGCCACAGAGAAGGCCCTTCCTCTGGGCGTCACCCGCAGGTAAGGCTGCAACCAAGAACCCCCGATGGGGAACAGGGCAGAGAAAACCTTGCAAAGCAGGAGCCGAGGGTCTACCAAGACCCCACCCCACCAGTTCCTTTGCAAAAGGGGAGCTCTCTTCGTCTACGGGGGCAAAAGAATCACAAGAAATTTTAATAGTTTTTAAATTTTGTACAGGGTAGTTTAATTTGTTTTTAATTTGTGTGTATTGTATGTTTTTAGTTGGTTTTTTAATTTTCCTGTACATTAATTATTATTAATTATTATTATTAAGGAACTCGGTGGCACTTTTTTCAAGACAAAAGACTAAAGCGTGGCCATGGTGGGCGTGGCCTAGGCAGCATCCTGCACCGGGGGGGGGGGATTTTTGCCTTCCCCACACTCCGGAGGCCCTTTGGAGGCTGGGAAAGCCCTCCCCGAGCCTCTGTGTATGCGCTGCCCTTACCCGCATCCAAAACAGACTCTGTGGGGACTCCGGGGAGGGGTGGGCGGGGCCAGCCAGGCGTGAGATATAGGGGTTCTCCAAACTGCACGGAATCTTAGCTAGAGGTTCTCCTGAACCCCTGCAGACCCCCAGCAGCCCACCCCTGGGGGTCACTCTATCCTCCAAGGCACCTGAGGGCAGGACAAGAAGCAACGGATGGAAACTAACCAAGGAGAGAAGCAACTTAGAATTGAGGAGAAATTTCCTGACGGTTAGAACAATGAATCAGTGGAACAGAAGTTGCCTCCAGAAGTTGTGAATCCTCCATCACTGGAAGTCTTTAAGGAGATGTTGGATAAACCATTTGCCTGAAGGGGTGTAGGGTTTCCTGCTTGAGCAGGGGGGTTGGACTAGAAGACCTCCGAGGTCCCTTCCCAATTGTAATTCTGTGAAAGCTGCAGCTCAGGGATTCTGCTTTGGAATAAAATGTGTGGGTCACCAAAGGTGCTAACAGACCCCCCCAGAGTTCTCCTTCGAGACTCTGATTTTGCCCTGGGGTTTCATGAGCCAAATGTTCTTTTTTTATCTCTTCTTCAAGCCTTTGTTCACCTCCTGCCAATCGCTTTGATCAGCCATTCACAGGTCAGAGTGACCAGAGGCTTGAGTTTAGGAATGAAGGACACACACACACACACACACACACACACACACACACCTTATTCCCAGAGCAGCAAGAACGTTTTAGAAGCGTTCCCAGATTTGTTTTCCTAAACTCACGAGTTCTGTAGAGTTCTGTTCCAGATCATTAGCACTTTTTCGCCATTGTTAGCTCTAACTCTTGTGTGGCTTTCCTGTAAATGTTGCCCCACCACAACTCCAGGCCACAAGAAGACAAAGGGGAAGCCCCTGGCCCCAGGTGAGTCATTTTCATAAGACCTGGGATGTGTACCAGCCTCTCAGCAGAATGCAAACTGTCAATAGACCACAATTGAGATCCATAATCTCCTCTTTAATTAATCTTGTGAGCTGACAGACCTGGATTTATTTATTATGTTTTGCCACAACAGGCTTGCATGCAATCTCTGGTGAGAATGTTATCTCACCAGAGGGGCCAAAGCTCCCAACAGCCAAACAGAAGACGGGGTAAACGGTATCCATCTTTTCAAAAATGAGGAGAGGAAGATCCAGAGAACGACCACCGGAGTCATGTCCAGAGACGTTCAGTGGGGGCCCCTTTGGAGGGACGGCGGAAGATATTTAGCACAGGTGGCTAAATTGAGGGCTCTGGTTGAAGAAAAGAGTGGTTGAAGAAAAGGGCTCTGGTTGAAGAAAAGGGCTCTGGTTGAAGAAAAGAGTGGGTCCTTTTGGAGAAGGGCGGGATATAAATCAAATAAATAAAATAAAATATAGTTATAGTTAGTTTATAGTTTATTAAATTTATATACCTCATCCTTTCCCCAAAGGGACTCGGGGCAGTGCACAGGCAATTTAAAAACATGTATAAACATAACAATATACAAAATATAAAACCAGATTAAATTAGTATCCCTGTGCTAAAAAATTTAAATATGTTAAAACAATATCCCTAAAAACCAATTTAAAACAATTTAACTGCAGACTATAGGCTAGGATAAAATCGCTCAGATTCGGAGCGAGTTAGCCTCCATCGAAAGTGGCCCAGTGGGATGCCCCGAGGCAGATCTTGAGACAGTTTTGTGGGAAGAATTTGACTCTGTTACTTCCGAAGATATGGACAGGTTACGTGGGCGACTGAGAGCCACCACCTGTTTATTGGACCCGTGTCCCTCCTGGCTTGTACTGGCATCCTGGGAGGTTACACGAGGCTGGCTCCAGGAGGTGGTCAACGCTTCTTGAGTGAGGGGTTCTTGCCGGCCTCCATTAAAGAGGCCATGGTGAGACCCCTCCTGAAGAAGCCCTCTCTGGACCCGGCATTATTGGTGAATTACCGTCCGGTCTCTAACCTTCACTTTCTGGCGAAGGTTGTAGAGAGTGTGGTGGCACAACAGTTCCTCCGTCATCTGGAGGAAATTGATTATCTGGACCCACGCCAGTCCGGCTTCCGGCCCGGGCACAGCACCGAGACGGCATTGGTCGCGTTGGTGGATGATCTCTGGAGGGCCAGAGATGGGGGTTGTTCCTCCATCCTGGTCCTATTAGACCTCTCAGTGGCTTTTGATACCATCGACCATGGTATCCTATTGCATCGGCTGGAAGGGTTGGGGGTGAGGGGCACCGTTCTGCGGTGGTTCTCCTCCTACCTCTCCGGTCGATCGCAATTTTTGTTGGCAGGAGGGCAGAGGTTGACCTCGAAACCCCTCACTTGTGGGGTGCCTCAGGGGTCGGTCCTCTCGCCTCTCCTGTTCAACACATATATGAAGCCGCTGGGCGAGATCATCCGTGGTTTTGGGGTAGAGTACCACCTCTACGCTGATGATACGCAGCTGTATATATCTACCCCAAACCACCCCAATGATGCCGTAGAGGTGATGTGCCAGTGCCTGGAAGCCGTGCGGGCCTGGATGGGAAGGAACAGACTCAGACTCAACCCGTCCAAGACCGAGTGGCTGTGGTTCCCGGCATCCCGGTACAACCAGTTCACTTCATCACTGGCCATAGGGGATGAACACCTTACCCCTGTGGATGGGGCACGCAACTTGGGCGTCCTCCTTGATGCACAGCTGTCCATGGAAGATCAAGTGACGGCCGTAGCCAGGAGGGCGTTTTACCAGGTTCGCCTGGTCCGCCAGTTGCGTCCCCTATTGGATCGGGGTGCCCTTTGCACAGTCACTCATGCTCTTGTGACATCCCGACTGGACTACTGCAATGCTCGCTACATGGGGCTCCCCTTGAGGTGCACTCGAAGACTTCAGCTTGTTCAGAATGCAGCCGCGCTGGTAGTTATGGGAGCCTCTAGGTTCTCCCATGTAACACCGCTCCTGCGCGAGCTGCATTGGCTGCCTGTCATCTTTCGGGTGCGCTTCAAGGTATTGGTTATCATCTTCAAAGCGCTCCATGGCACGGGACCTAGCTATCTGCGGGATCGCATCCTGCCCCATACATCCCTGCGGCCGATTCGCTCCCACAGAGAGGGGCTTCTCCGGGTGCCATCCACTAGGCTATGCCAGCGGGCGATGCCCAGGGGAAGGGCCTTCTCTGTGGCGGGCCCGACCCTCTGGAACGACCTTCCCCCCCGAAATTAGAACAACCACGGACCTCCGCTCCTTCCGTCAAAAATTAAAAACACGACTTCCTGTTCCTGTTCCCGCCGGCGACGGACGAACCTTGGGGTTCGTCCGCCGTTTTGTTCTTTTTTCTGCCCCTAACGGGGCGGGGTACCCCTTTCTTTTGGGGTCCCTCCGTAAAACTGGCTTGCCTGGGCTGGTTTATCCTGGCAGCAGCTGGGAAACGGCCCTTGTCTTCGGTTTAGGCGAAGGAAGACATGCTGCGGGGGGGTTCCCCTTCGCCAATGGAGGACGGCAACGTACAATGAATTTGAAGAGAGCTGAGTGTTCGGGTCAGAAGGCTTTCCGAGGCTTTGGCGGCGAGGTGGAGAGTGAGTGACTTTAAAGTTATTTTTGCTGGCAGCCTGGACTGAAAGAATGTGGAGGGGGGTGTTTGTTTGTTTAACCCCCCCTCGGAATTAAAGCGGCGCTTGGAAATGGCTTGTGAGGAAGCGGACGTTTCTTATCTGGACTGCTTTAACAAGCAAAAGTGATTTGCGGTTTGTTTTTTCACAATGTATCTAAGTCCGGCTGGCTTGAAACAATTTTTCTTTTGCTACTTTCTCCTGCTGGCTTTCAGTTTGGGCGGTGGAAGATGGCTTCCCTTTGTTCTTGAATGACTATTTCACTTATGGAAAATTACCAACATCCCTTTGTGACTGGGACTTCCTCTCTCTATTAATGAAGAAATTTCTGGACTAATTGATCCCATCTCTGGAGTGCCTTCTCTGTTACAACTATTGATTGTGAAAGCTGTTTTTTCTCTGGATATTGAACTTTTTAACCCTGATTTGGACTTTTTTCCTCCTGATTTGCTTCAACGACCCCACCCAAAAAACGCCATCTTAGTGGCACTGACTTTAACAGTTTACCATGGCACAAAAATCAGAATTGGCTGGTTTGGAACAAAGGATGTCTTCTTTGGAGACAGTGTTACAAGCTTTGGTGCAAGAAATTAAAGCTTTGAGAGAAGATAGTTGCAGCTTCAAGAAGGATCTTTTGGAAACACGGAAGCAAGTGCTGGAAAACACACAGAAGACTGAGGAGTTGGAAGGGGGGCTGGCTGGGGCAAAGGGAGAGCTTAAAAATGTTAATAGTGAGGTTGGAGAACTAACTGGGCATATGTCTAGGATGGATTTTGAAAGGATGTCATATTTTTTAAGATTTCAGAATATTTCTGAACAGGCTGGTGAATGTCTTCCTGAACTCATGAGTACAATTTCCTAGTCTACAGAATAAATTCAGCATATGCCAGGATAAATGAAATACCCAGAGAGATACATATTAAATTTGTTAGAAGGTCAACCAGGGAGGGAATTTTGAAGGCGCAGAGAGGGGGCCCATTAATTTACCAACAAAAGGAAGTCGTCATCTTGAAGCAGATCCCAAAAAAGATTAGAGAGATGAGAAGGAGGTATTCCTTCTTATCCAAAAAATTGTTTGACCATGGGATTTGGTTTAAGTGGGCGATGCCGGAAGGGATGCTGGTGTTCTGGGAAGGAGGAGAGTTAGGATTAAAACAGTTGTTGAGGCGGAAGCCTTTTTTAAGAAACATTCCTCAGTCCTGGGGGAAGATTCAGGGGGGACGGGGGAGGCCACGGCCCCGCCCGCTGGGGGCCTGGAAGGAGAAAAAGAAGATACAATTGCCAAGAGACTTAGATCAAAAAAATGACTTTGCTTGTTTTTTTATTAATATACTTTAACCTTGTTATCTGGATGTTTGTATATGACTGCCAGTATAGAATTGAGAATTTAGGATGTATGCACTTATTTTCATCTCGTAGTACTTCTGAAAAATGTCTTTCTTAATGTTTTATTGTGAAGCCCTGGAAGGGCCAATGATCCCGACACAAAAGTTCTCAAAATGTTTCTGTATCCCTTACCTTTCCCTTTTGGAAAAATTGTAAAAACCCAATAAAACTTTTTCAATATAAAAAAAAAAATTAAAAACACATTTCTTCTGCCTGGCCGGCCTAGGGTAATTAAACTGTTTTAGGGTTTTTAGGGGCTTAGTTTTAAATTTTAATATGGGATTTTAGTGCAGGGTTTTAGTTTAATTTATTTTAATATTGTATTATGTTTGTGGTTTTTATTTGTATTTTTTAAATTCCCTGTGCCCCGCCTCGAGTCCCTTTGGGGAGAGAGAGCGGGTTATAAATTAAAATTATTATTATTATTGTTGTTGTTGTTGTTGTTGTTGTTTGTTTGTTTGTTTGTTTGTTTGTTTGTTTATTATATTTATATCCCGCCCTTCTCCACAGAGGACCCAGAGCGGCGCACAGGAGTTTAAAAACATACAAAAAATAAATACATAATTTAAAAACATATTAAATTATTCTAATCCTATGCTAAAACCAATTTTTAAATTTTTAAATTATTAGGTGGTGTGAGTTAGGCCAGGCTTGCCTGTTGGAAAAAATAAGTTTTAAGAGTCTGGTGGAAGGAGCGGAGGTCCGTGGTCGTTCTCAGTTCGGGGGGTAAGTCGTTCCAGAGAGTTGGGCCCACCACAGAGAAGGCCCTTCCCCTGGGCGTCGCCCGCTGGCATTGCCTAGTGGACGGCACCCGGAGAAGTCACTCTCTGTGGGAGCGAATCGGCCGAAAGGATCACATTTCATTTCTATTTGGAAACCACTTTTGGTCTCTGCAGGGCGGCTGATTAATTGTTCTCCCCGTCAGGAAATTCCTCCTTAGTTCTAGGTTGCGTCTCTCCTTGATTAGGACATTTCCCTCTCTTCCTTTCCTTTTCCTATTTTCCCCTTCTTGTCATTTTTCTTTGCATTTCTGTATTTTACATTTTAATAAACGAACAACATTTGGGGAGGGAGGGAGGGAGGGAGGGAGAGAGAGAGAGAGAGAGAGAGAGAGAGAGAGAGAGAGAGAGTCAGTGGGTGCAGCCAATCTTCCCAGTGCGTGTTGGGTCTGTGGTTGCCACCCATCCTCCTTTCCCAGGCCCACCTTGGGATCATCCGTCTCCCCATGCTGGAGGGATCCCTTCTCAGGGGCCCCAGAGGAAGTGGGTCTTGCCAGCCAGACCTTGCGGTTTGGTCCTTTAGCCCAGGGGCCCCCAATCTTTGCAACTTTAAGTCTGAAGGACTTCAGCTCCCAGACTTCTCCAGCTTAAAGTTGCAAAGGTTGGAGACCCCTGCTCTAAAAGGATGCGAATGCAAAGCTGGCTGGAGAAGTCTGGGAGCTGAAGTCCTTCAGACTTAAAGTTGCAAAGGTTGGGGACCCCTGCTCTAAAAGGATGCGAATGCAAAGCTGGCTGGAGAAGTCTGGGAGCTGAAGTCCTTCAGACTTAAAGTTGCAAAGGTTGGGGACCCCTGCTCTAAAAGGATGCGAATGCAAAGCTGGCTGGAGAAGTCTGGGAGCTGAAGTCCTTCAGACTTAAAGTTGCAAAGGTTGGAGACCCCTGCTCTAAAAGGATGCGAATGCAAAGCTGGCTGGAGAAGTCTGGGAGCTGAAGTCCTTCAGACTTAAAGTTGCAAAGGTTGGAGACCCCTGCTCTAAAAGGATGCGAATGCAAAGCTGGCTGGAGAAGTCTGGGAGCTGAAGTCCTTCAGACTTAAAGTTGCAAAGGTTGGAGACCCCTGCTCTAAAAGGATGCGAATGCAAAGCTGGCTGGAGAAGTCTGGGAGCTGAAGTCCTTCAGACTTAAAGTTGCAAAGGTTGGGGACCCCTGCTCTAAAAGGATGCGAATGCAAAGCTGGCTGGAGAAGTCTGGGAGCTGAAGGCCTTCAGACTTAAAGTTGCAAAGGTTGGAGACCTCTGCTCTAAAAGGATGCGAATGCAAAGCTGGCTGGAGAAGTCTGGGAGCTGAAGTCCTTCAGACTTAAAGTTGCAAAGGTTGGAGACCCCTGCTCTAAAAGGATGCGAATGCAAAGCTGGCTGGAGAAGTCTGGGAGCTGAAGTCCTTCAGACTTAAAGTTGCAAAGGTTGGGGACCCCTGCTCTAAAAGGATGCGAATGCAAAGCTGTCTGGAGAAGTCTGGGAGCTGAAGTCCTTCAGACTTAAAGTTGCAAAGGTTGGGGAGCCCTGCTTTAGCCCTTTGGTCAGGAACCAGGTCCAGGATTTCCACCCCCACGGAGATGGCGGAAAAGCTACTCACCGTTAGCAGCTGGACTAGCAAGTTGCTCCTGGGCTCCAGAAGTCCCTCCCCTCCTGCCTTAACTTGAATTTATCTGGCCTTTATCTGTTCCCATCACTCAAGCTTTGATCCCTCAGGCATGACCAGGCGACACACACACACCAAGCCCTCCCCCCTCTCTCTCTGCTTTTCACTTCACTGAATTAAGCAAATACCCTGAAGTCCAAGGCACGGAGACCAGGCCGCCCTCTTTGGCTTGGTTGAAATAGGAACCGTTTCACAAATGGAGAGACTCAAATTTAGAAAACAAATTGGCCCTAATGCCAGGATACAGAATATCAGAGTTGAAAGGGAGCTCATAGGTCATCTAGTCCAACCCTACACCATTTCTGATGAATGGCAGTCCAGTGTCTTCTTGAAAGCTTCCAATGATGAAGCTCCCACAACTTCTGAAGGCAACTTCTGTTCCAGGGGTTGATGGTTCTCACTGTCAGGAAATTCCTCCTTATTTCCAGGTTGAATCTCTCCTTGGTCATTTTCCATCCATTCTTCCTTCTCTGGCCTTTGGGGGCTTTGGAGAATATCTGGACCCCCTTCCTCCTCTCTGGGGCAGCCCCTCAAATATTGGAAGATGCTCTCCTGTCTCCCCTGCTCCTCTTCACTCCTTACTACTCCATTTAATCGTATGTTTCAGCCTCCAGTTCCCTCAACGTCCTGGTTGCTCTTCTCTGCACTTTTTCTCTGCCAGTAGCTGGTGGTTGACTATGAGGAAGGATGGTACAAACCCCACTCCCTACTATCACTGATGACGTTACCAAGTAGGGTGATGAAAAGTCTGCAAGAAAATAACGGAGCTCAGAGAGTACTAAGGAGCCCACAGGAGCCTTCTTACTTACTTACTTACTTAACTTACTTATTTACTTACTTACTTTTCCCCTTCTCTTCCTCTTCTTCTATTTTTCCTTCTCCTCTTCCTTCCATCTTTCTCCTCCTCCTCCTTCTCTTTCCCCTTCTCTTTCTCCATCTCTTCTTTCCATCTTTCTCCTCCTCCCTTTTTTCTCCTCCTCTTCCTCCCAACTTTCTCCTTCCCCTTTTCCTTCTCCTTCCTCTTTTCTTTCTCCTTCTCCTTCTTCTTCCTCCTCCATCTCCTCCTCTTCCTCCTCTTCCTCCCCTCCTCCTCCTCTACCGTATATATTTCCCTGGCAAACCCATCGGCTTGAGGCCCGTTCCCCCCTCCCTCCATGAAGAACAATCTCCAAAGCCCCCCAAGTCCATCATGGCAAAGGCTCCCGTCTTGCTTCTTGCTTCGAAGGCAAAAGAAAGGACACCTGGAGGCAACCCACGCAGGAAGGTCCCTTCTTAGTCTTCTTTCTCACCCATGGAAGGAAAGCGGGATGGAGAAGAACAATGTTACAGCTGAAGAGAAGACCATGGATGTGTGAGGGTGATATTTTGGTCCCTGCTGGCCCTTTCTGCTCAGAGAGCTCCTGGCACAAGGGGAGGTTGTGCTCCTAAGGTCTGAGGGCATCTGGAGCATCTGGCAGAATGTAGACAACTGGTGGTTGTAAGGCCCTCCACTCAATTCTGAGATGGGGAGAAGGACAGCCAGCAATAAGCCATGGAAGGAAGAGGCTCCTGTTAACCCTCTCAATAAAAGGACCAGAAGGAGCATTGACTCATAAACTTAATAGTCTTTGTTGCCTTCACACAACTATCGCCTTGATGGGGAATAAACTGGTGGGGAAGTCCTCTGCCTGGAAGGCAAACAGGGCATCGTGGTCCCTTTCAGTCATGATCAGGGAAGTCTCAGCTGTTGCCAGTGATGTCGCTTGGCTCTGGAAGGCTTCATCTGGACTGCATGCCCATGATTCATGTATGAGCACATGCATGGGATGGATGCATTTATAATGGGTTATAATGTATTTAGAACCAATTGCATTGTAATTTTAATACAATGACAATAAAGATGATGATGATGATGATGATTATTATTATTATTATTATTATTATTATTATTATTATTATTATTAACTTTATTCATAAAACATGAAACTCAGCCAACTGAACATTTAAAAATACATATTACAAATTATTATTGTTGTTGTTGTTGTTGTTGTTGTTGTTGTTGTTAGTATTATTATTATTATGTATTCTTCAAACTCCTCCCATAGGGTTCGGTTAAGAATCAAGGTATTTTACCAACACAGAAAGTAGGATGATAGAATTACAGGTTAGAAGAGGAGGGCGGGGTCTTGGAGGTCTTCTAGTCCACCCCCCTGCTCCCCCTCTATACCATTTCAAAATGGTTGTCCAAACTCTTCTTCAAAACCTCCAGTGATGGAGCCCCCACAATTTCTGGAGGCAAGTTCTTCCACGGGTTTATTGTTCTTATTGTCGAGAAATTTCTCCTTAATTCCAAGTTGCTTCTCTTCTTAGTTTCCATCCATTGATTCTTGTTCTGCCTTCAGGTGCTTTAGAGCAGGGGTCCCCAACCTTTTTTGCACCAGGGACCGGTTTCATTTTAATGAAAATTCTGCGGACCGGCTGAGGGGCTCAGCAGTCATGTGACTGGGTGGGCGTGGCCAACTTGGAAAATGTGAAACTCACTTAACAATGATCTTGGTTAGCAACCAAACTTTTGGCCTCAACTGTGGTCATAAGTTCTTTCTTTCTTTCTTTCTTTCTTTCTTTCTTTCTTTCTTTCTTTCTTTCTTTCTTTCCTTCTTTCTCTCTCTCTCTTTCTCTTTCTTTCTCTCTTTCTCTTTCTTTGTCTCTGTCTCTCTTTCCCTCTTTCTCTCTCTCTCTATTTCTTTCTTTCTCTCTTTCTCTCTCTTTCCCTTTCTCTCTTTATTTCTTTCTCTTTCTTTCTTTTCCTCTTTTCCTCTTTCTCTTTCTTTCTCTCTCTTTCTCTCTTTCTGTATCTTTTTCTGTCTTTCTTTCCTTTCTGTCTCTTTCTCTCTGTCTGTCTTTCTCTCTCTCCCACTTTCTTTTTCTTTCTTTCTCTTTTTCTTTCTCTCTCTGTCTCTCTCATTCATCCGCCCATCTCTGTCACTCTGTGTGTGTGTGCGTGTGTCTGTCTCTCTTGCATTCACTCAATCACTCATTCTGTGTCTCTGTCTATCTTTCTCTCCCTCCCTCCCTCTCTCTGTCTCTCTATGTGTGTCTGTCGTCGTCGTCGTCGTCCCCCCCCCCAGCCTCCTCAGCCCGCCTGCCGCGCTTGGTCGCTCGTTCGCTCAGTCAGGCTCCGTGGCTGGGTAGGAGCCGGGCTGGAGAGGAGGAGGAGGGAGGAGGGGGCAGCCCATTGGGCAGAGCGTGCGGGAGAACGCAGGAGGATGGTGGGGGCTCTTCCTCCACTCTCGTCAACGGAGGGACTCCTGGGTGCCGCCGGAGGCCGCCAGTTCCCTCCCCCGCCCGCGGAGCCTCCGCAGCCCCTGGAAGAAAACGAATGGCCGGCATGCCAGCAGGGGAGGGAATCGGTGGCCGGTCCGGCGGCGCCCAGGAGTCCCTCCCTCGACGAGAGTGGAGGAAGAGCCACACTCCAATGGCGCGAACAGCTGCACCTGCATTCTCCCTCGCGCTCTGCTCAGGGGGCTGCCCCCTCCTCCCTCCTCCTCCTCTCCAGCCCTGCGGCCCGGCTCCCACCCAGCCACGGACCGGCACCGGTCCGCGGCCCGGGGGTTGGGGACCCCTGCTTTAGAGAGCAGGTTGACCCCTTCCTCCCTATGGCAAATATTGGAGCACTGCAAATATTGTGCTACCCCTAATCCGTCTCTTTGTTAGACCAGCCATGCCCAGTTCCTGCAACCGTTCTTCCTAGGTTTTATCCTCCAGTCCCCTCATCCTCTTTCTTGCTCTTCTCTGCACTCTTTCTAGAGTCTCCACATCTTTTTTACATTGTGGTGACCAAAACTGGATGCAGGATTCCACGTGTGGCCTTACCAAGGCCTTGTAAAATGGTATGAACACATCGCATGATTATAATGCTCTCTGGTGATTCAGCCTAGGACTGCGTTGGCCTTTTGAATAAGAACATAAGAACCTAAGAACCTAAGAACAGCCTTGCCAGAAGAGGCCACAGCCCATCCAGTCCAGCCTTCTGTCTCCCACAGTGGCTCCCCATTTGCTTCAGGGTCTTCCCAAGCAGATATCTTCACCTGCTTATGATTCCCTGCAAATGGCATTGAGAGACATCCTGCCTATCTCTCCATCCCGGAGGGTGTCCTTAGGCATCCATCATGATAGCCATGGATACCCTTGTTCTCCATGAACTCCTCTCATCCTTTCTTTTTCTTTCCTTCCTTCCTTCCTTCCTTCCTTCCTTCCTTCCTTTCTTTCTTTCTTTCTTTCAGAACATAAGAACCTAAGAATAGCCTTGCTGGACGAGGCCACAGCCCATCCAGTCCAGCCTTCTGTCTCCCACAGTGGCTCCCCATTTGCTTCAGGGTCTTCCCAAGCAGATGTCTTCACCTGCTTAGGATTCCCTGCAAATGGCATTGAGAGATATCCTGCCTATCTCTCCAACCCGGAGGGTGTCCTTAGGCATCCATAATGATAGCCATGGATACCCTTGTTCTCCATGAACTCCTCTCATCCTTTCTTTCTTTCTTTCTTTCTTTCTTTCTTTCTTTCTTTCTTTCTTTCTTTCTTTCTTTCTTTCTTTCTTTGTTTCTGAACATAAGAACACAAGAAGAGCCTTGCCGGAAGAGGCCACAGCCCATCCAGTCCAGCCTTCTGTCTCCCACAGTGGCTCCCCATTTGCTTCAGGGTCTTCCCAAGCAGATGTCTTCACCTGCTTAGGATTCCCTGCAAATGGCATTGAGAGATATCCTGCCTATCTCTCCATCCCGGAGGGTGTCCTTAGGCATCCATCATGATAGCCATGGATACCCTTGTTCTCCATGAACTCCTCTCATCCTTTCTTTCTTTCTTTCTTTCTTTCTCTTTCTTTCTTTCTTTCTTTCTTTCTTTCTTTCTTTCTTTCTTTCTTTCTTTCTTTCTGAACATAAGACCATAAGAACCTAAGAATAGCCTTGCTGGACGAGGCCACAGCCCATCCAGTCCAGCCTTCTGTCTCCCACAGTGGCTCCCCATTTGCTTCAGGGTCTTCCCAAGCAGATGTCTTCACCTGCTTATGATTCCCTGCAAATGGCATTGAGAGACATCCTGCCTATCTCTCCAACCCGGAGGGTGTCCTTAGGCATCCATCATGATAGCCATGGAGACCCTTGTTCTCCATGAACTCCTCTCATCCTTTCTTTCTTTCTTTCTTTCTTTCTTTCTTTCTTTCTTTCTTTCTTTCTTTCTTTCTTTCTTTCTTTCTTTCTTTCTGAACATAAGAACAGCCTTGCCGGAAGAGGCCACAGCCCATCCAGTCCAGCCTTCTGTCTCCCACAGTGGCTCCCCATTTGCTTCAGGGTCTTCCCAAGCAGATGTCTTCACCTGCTTATGATTCCCTGCAAATGGCATTGAGAGACATCCTGCCTATCTCTCCAACCCGGAGGGTGTCCTTAGGCATCCATCATGATAGCCATGGAGACCCTTGTTCTCCATGAACTCCTCTCATCTTTTCTTAAAGGTGTCGAGGCTGACAGCTGTAACCACTTCTTCTGGCAGGGAGTTCCATAGACCAGGGATCCTCTGGGTGAAAAAGTACCTCCTCTTATTTGTTTGAGGTCTAGCTTCCAAGTTTCATGGAGGGCCCCCTAGTTCTAATGTTGTGCGATAGGGAAAACGGCGTTTCCTTTTCTACTTTGTCCACACCGTGCATGATTTGATAGACTTCAATCAGGTCACCTCTCAGGCGCCGTCGTTCTAGAGTGAAGAGGCCCAGCTGTTGCAGCCTCAGGTGAATCTCAAACGAGCAGATGCAACTTTATTTATTTCTTCATTACATTTTCGTGCTGCCCGTCTTCCCTACCAGGTGACTCTGGGAGGCTTGAAATAGAACTGAAATACGATGGGAAGTGCCTGAATTCCCTCTCATCCACCTGAGGAGCCTGTGAGTGACCTCGGCAGGGTTCGGCTGGGGCCACACCTGCTGCCCAAGGAGCAAAGTCCGTGTTTGGAGTTACGAAGAGGAGAAAGGAAATAAAACCCACAAAACAGCAAGGCTCTTGGACAAATATGTGGCTCGCTCATCCCTGGGGAATTCTCTGCTCCGAAATGCATTTGGGTCAGGTGGGAAAGACAGAGAGCAAAACGTTTAAGAGCATTAAGAAATAATAAAGAAGATTCTGACATGTGCAGAGAGATGGGCAGACGGACTCCAGAGCTCAAAGACAAGGAATGTCACGAAATCTGGGGCAAATGGTACCCATGGTTAGAAAGGAGGGAAAAGGTCAGGACAGAAAAACAGACAAGTTAAGAATTGGAAAATATGATATTAAGAATGTGTGATAGGGAGGCATTGGATATGTATTTACAATACAATACAATATAATAGCAGAGTTGGAAGGGACCTTGTAGGTCTTCTAGTCCAACCCCCTGCGTGGGCAGGAACCTTATACCATTTCAGACAAATGGCTGTCTAACATCTTCTTAAAGACTTCCAGGGTTGGGGCATTCACAACTTCTGGAGGCAAGCTGTTCCAGAGGTTAATTGTTCTAACTGTCAGGAAGTTTCTCCTCAGTTCTAAGTTGCTTCTCTCCTTGATTAGTTTCCACCCATTGCTTCTTGTCCTGCCCTCAGGTGGCTTGGAGAATAGGTTGACTCCCTCTTCTTTGTGGCAGCCCCTGAGATATCAGAACACTGCTTTCCTGTCTCCCCTGGTCCTTCTCTTCATCAAACTAGACATACCCAGCTCCTGCAACCGTTCTTCATATGTTTTAGTCTCCAGTCCCCTAATCCTCTTGGTTGCTCTTCTCTGCACTCTTTCCAGAGTCTCCACGTCTTTTCTACATCGTGGCGACCAAAACTGAATGCAAATATTCCAAGTGTGGCCTTACCAAGGCATTATAAAGTGGTATTAACCCTTCACGTGATCTAGATTCTGTCCCTCTGTTTATGCAGCCTAGAACTGTGTTGGCTTTTTTGGCAGCTGCTGCACACTGCTGGCTCATATTTAAATGGTTGTCCACTAGGACTCCAAGATCTCTCTCGCAGTTGCTACTTGTATGATAGGTAATTATATAAAAGGAAGGATCAACCGACAGGTAATCTGACTGACTACATACACCTGTATAATGGATATAAAACATAATTGTTATAAGATCTAATCACTATATGGAAATGTTTACACCAGAAATGTCGCACTATGTCCAATGTTTTTAACATTTACCTAATAAAAAACTTTATAATAAAAAAACTTTTAAGGGAATGATGTAGTTCCATTACAAAGATGGGTTTTGTGTAGGTTGGAGCGAAGGTAGCTAGACGTAGCAGAAACATGGAAAATAATCTTTCTCCCTCTCTTACACTATCGGAATTCAGATTTTTCCATTGAAATCTCTTTCAGTATTATGTACAATTCCAGAGACCACGAGTCAAAATGATGTGGAGACTCTGGAAAGAGGGCAGAGAGGAGCAACAAAGAGGATTAGGAGGCTGGAGGCTAAAACAGATGAAGAACGGTTGCAGGAACTGGGTTTGCCTAGAACAGAAGTCTTCAAACTTGGCAAATTTACGACTTGTGGACTTCAACTTCCAGAATTCTACAGCCAGCCTAGCTAGCTAGACTGGCTGGAGAATTCTGGAAGTTGAAGTCCACAAGTCGTAAAGTTGCCAAGTTTGGGGACCCCTGGTCTAGAAGGACCAGGGGAGACATGATAGCAGACACCCTACATCTGAGAGGCTGCCCCAAAGAAGAGGGAGTCAAGCTATTCTCCAAAGCACCTGAGGGCAGAACAAGACGCAATGGGTGGAAACTAATCAAGGAGAGAAGCAACCCAGAACTAAGGAGAAATTTCCTGACAGTGAGGACAATTAACCAGTGGAACAGCTTGCCTCCAGAAATTGTAAATGCTCCAACACTGGAAGTTTTGAAGAAGAGATTGGGCAACCCTTCGTCTGAAGTGGTGTAGGGTTTCCTGCCTGAGCAGGGGGCTGGACTAGAAGACCTCCAAGGTCCCTTCCAACTCTGCTATTCTATGTTCTACTTTGGAGTGATGGTAGTAGACTCAGGAGAAGTATGAGGAAAAGTCTTTCTCCCTGTCTTAACCTGATCATCATTCGGATTTTTCCATGAAAACGTAACGTGGAAGTTGAAGGACCCATTAAAAGTTGCAAATGAAGGAGAGGGAAGAAGCCGGGTACTCTCAGATCTGGAATAGATGGCATTCCTGGCTTGAGAGTAAAAGTGAAATATAGGGTATAAAATGTTAAAGTATAATATATAGAATGTAAAAGGTATAGGAAATAGATGATATTGACTTGCTGTTCTTATGACCTAAATAAGGATATAATTTAGGATAGTGTAATGGAGATAGAATTTTTGTAAATAGGATTGTTACCAAAGAAATGGTCACCGCCCTGGGTCCATTTCGATGGAGAAGGCGCGGTATATAAATTGAATAAAATGAAAAAATGAAAATACTGATATGGAAACGCTCTTATAAGTGTACATTTGTGTTTTGTCTTTTAAATGTTGGAAAATTCAATAAATACTACTTTAAAAAAAAAAGTTGCAAAGAGGGCTAACAATATTTGAAGAAACCTCAATTGTCCTCTGGAGGCCCATTTTTTTCTGTTCGGGGAGAAGCCCACCACCCAGGAGAGGGCAAGGCGCCTCCCACTTAAGAGTCTGGGGGTGGAGACCCAGAGCTTGAGAGATGGGGAGAAGCAGGGGGTCCAAGAGACAGCAGGTCCAGATGTGGGGATGGTGGAGGGGCTCAAAGAGATTTCTCCTTTTCTGGTTTGCTCTACACCTGCCTCAATCAAAGCTTTGCAGGTTTTGGGATTCTGGTTTCAGAGGTTGTTTTTTTAAAAAACTCTATCTAGGATTAAAGATATATTTTCCAAGATCCCTGTGGCTCCTTGCTTCTTGAGTTAACCAGCTTTGTGGGGTTAGCAGAGGCCCAGTCCAGCTTTTCCAGTATTGTATGTTACGTTGGACACACATAATATTTGTCCTCAGTAAATCAGGAGCTACTCCAAACAAAAGGTCTATTAAATCACAACTGGAGCAATGGCTGGCCACGCCCCACCTCACCAGGAAAGGCAAAGGGGCCACAAATGCTTCCTGTTAAGAGGCCACAGCTGACCCGGCATCTCAAGCCACAACTTCAGAGCTGGTGGGAAGCCAAAGAGTTCAGATCCCTTCAGCAGATCCCACCAGCAGATCCCACCTCCTCCCATTCTCATCGTAACTCCTCCCCCACCCCCAACCATTTTAGGTAGATTGATTTTATAGTATTTATGCTATTGGGTTTATTATAAAGTATACACTTTATACTTTAATATACTTTAAACTTACGGCTCATATTGTAAGCCGCCCAGAGTTACTGTATGGCAAGATGGACGGCTAATAAATTAGACGGGGGGAGAGGGAGAGAGAGAGAGAAATGATAGATAGATAGATAGATAGATAGATAGATAGATAGATAGATAGATAGATAGATAGATAGATAGATAGATAGATAGATGAGAGAGGGAGAGGGAGAGAGGGAGAGAGAGAGGGAGAGGAAGAGGGAGAGAGAGAGAAGGAGAGGAAGAGGGAGAGAGAGAGAAGGAGGGAGGCAGAGAGAGAGAAATGGCACACCAGTCCTGTATTAGACATAACACAGTTTAACGAAAAGAAGGACCAGGGGAGACAGGATAGCAGCCTTCCAATATCTCAGGGGTTGCCCCAAAGAAGAGGGAGTCAAGCTATTCTCCAAGGCACCTGGGGGCAGAACAAGAAGCAACGGGTGGAAACTAATCCAGGAGAAAAGCAATATAGACATAAGGAGGAGGAGAACGAGGATGGAAGGAAGGAAGGAAGGAAGGAAGGAAGGAAGGAAGGAAGGAAGGAAGGAAGGAAGGAAGGAAGGAAGGAAGGAAGGAAAAGAAAGGGCAGCTTGATTCTGAGAATGAGGAAGGAGTGAGAAAGAAACTCAGAAATAATTTGAGTTTGCTGTGCATAAGATGGAATAGAAACCAGACTTGCTTGGAGATTCTCTTCTGACACCCCACCCCACCCCCTACAAAAACGAAGCAGCGTTGCTGGACTCCCTCATGCCTCTGCTCTGACACCCCCCCCCACTCCCCAAAGGCTGACCTGATGGCTGCATCTGTGCTGGGGCATTGCACCCCTTCCCCCCTCCCTCCTTCAGCCCCAAGAAACCTTCATCCTGGCTGAGAGAACAGGCCAAGAAAGCCGGCTTCTCCAACCTGGTTTGCCGACGGAGGAAGGAAAGGAGGAGGCGTTCCTTGAATGGGGAGGTTTATTAGGGGGCCATTCGGGTCCCCCACTCCGCGCTCTCTAGCAGCCCTCCCCCACTCGGATGCCATAGACCTCCACTTCACAGAGGGTCAGGGACTCCGCTCGGCCAGGGATGACCACCGTCACGTAGCGTCCTCGCCGTCCGTCGCAGCAGACAATGCTGAGGGAGCCTGCGCTGCCGTTGGAGATGGAGCCACAGCTGCAGAGGAAGAAGCTCAGCTTACTTGGGGCTCAAGACCCCACACAGGCCGCACCTGCAGGAAAAGGCTGGCCTCTCATCCACGCAGAGACGGCTGCCAGCCCACCTTTCGGGCACCCTGTGGGGCCCCTTGCAAAGAAAGCACCTGCCTCTCGGCCCCCTTGCCTTGGAGGGAAGCTCCTGGTCAGCCTTGAAGCTGACCGGACTGGAGCCACCTTGGAGCTCCCATGCTGCCACCCTGGAGCTGAGGGATAGGGGAGGGGAGATTAGAGATCGCTGGGGGTTTGGTAGCCAAAACAAGATACTTTCTCTTGGGAACCAAGGTCGTTCTCACGCCTGGGCGGAGGGAGGAGGGGGGAGGTCCCCAGGCAACCAGGCAGCGTTTTGATTGGGCCGTGTGACGGAGGGAAGCCCGTGGGAACTTTCAGAGTCGGTTTTCACTAGAGCTGTGCCAATGGGGCGTATCTCCTGCAGCTCTTCCTTGAGGGATCTACCTGCCGACTTGGAGTTCTTGCTTGGTGTGGAACTATTACTTGGAACCTGGGCATTTAACCGACTCTCCTAAATCTGAAGCTCCAACCGGAGCCGCCATCAGGGGTCCTGCGCCCCGGCTGCTTACCCGGCCTACCTGGGCAGCAGGACGACTCAGGGAAGACCGGAGAGGCCGTGGGCACCTGCGGAGTTTACAGACCAGCCCTAGAAAATCTACAGGGCCCCCTTGGAGGCTCAGCGGGTGCCGGATGTGGTGGAAGAGGTGCCTGGCCGAAAGTCTGCACCGAATGGCCAGCCACCCAGGAGCTCTCCCGCGTGGAGGAAGACTTCGGCTGCCAGGAGAGTGCCAATCACCTCGACGAGGGAGGCAAGAACAGCGATCCTCGCGTGGAGGTCGACCGGCCCCCTGGAATCTACCTGCCTTGGAGTTTTGTTTGCTGTGGGTGCATCACCTGGACCCCTCCTTACATTGGGTTGCATTTGCCGTGGTGGCTCCCACAGTCTCCCACGTGGATCTGGGCCCCCAGGAGCCTCCATGAGCAGCATTCCTGGCGATTCTTCAGCACCACGGCTGAGATGGCGTAGGAGGCGCCCAGATCCAGGCTCCACCAGGGCTCTTCCTCCGCCAGGGTGTGGCTGCAGGAGCCATGGCGCCAGTCCCCGTCACGGTTCCCATCTACCGCGCTCTCTGCTCGGCTGTAGACGGTGCCCCACTGCGGGTACGTGGAGGACTGAGTGGCAGGCTGGCCTCTGGCCCAGTTCCTGGCTGAGGAACAAAGGGAGACTGTCAGGGGTTCCCAGTAGGCTCCGAAATTAAATCAGAGTCCGAGGCAAAGGATTCCTCAGAAGTTCCCATGGATGAAGAGAGCCATGTTGGCACATCTGGGGAAACCCGAATCTGGAAGCTTCCCGGTTTTCCCCACCCAGTTGAAAGTCCGAGATCTTGCCCCCCCCCCACACCCACCAGTCCATCCCATGGTCCATCCTGCCACCCTGGCAGCTTCCACCCATCCAGTCCCGGTCAGGTGCAGAGACGCAAAGACAAAGGATGACCTTGGCTTTCTAGAAAGAACGTTGTTATGGCTACATCGCATCTAACTCCCATTTTCCCACCGTAGAAAAGGCAGAGCGGAAGAATAGAAAGTGTGGCAGGCCAGAGATCCACAAGTAAATATGGCTGCAGGCCTGACAGAGACGGGGGTTGATATCTTGGCTGTCCACCCATTCCTCAGACTGAGAGTGAAGAGCGAGGAGGAGGAGGAGGAGGAGGAGGAGGAGGAGGAGGAGGAGGAGGAGGAGGAGAAGGAGGGTGGGGGCAGAGGAGGAGGAGGAGGAGGAAAACAGCCAGAAATCCCATGTCGCCTTCATGCCCCAACATTATTGGGACCCCCAGGGCAAGGAAGACCCCCCTCTTCATCTCTCTCTTTCCCTTGGGTGGCTCCTAGCTCTTCCCCCAAGCTCTAATGCAGGGTTTCTCGACCTGGGGGACTTTAAGTCCTGTGGACCTCAACTCCCAGAATCCCCCAGCCAGCACAGCTGGCTGGGGGATTCTGGGAGTTGAAGTCCACAGGACTTAAAGTCGCCCAGGTTGAGACACCCTGCTCTGATTCAAATGCTGTGGGTTGGGGGGCTGCAGAGGAGAGAAAAGTGAGACCCCCCCCCAGGGAAGGCATTGGAGCAGAGAAAGCTTCCTGGAGAGGTCCTACAGGATGGGGAATAAGTCAAGGGAGGGCCCCATGTTCCCCAGACCCAAAGGTGGGGCCACTTGGCAGTGGTCTGGCAGGGGTGGGCCCTAGAAGAGCCCCCAAGAGCTACTCAAGGGGAGCCCTCAAATGCAGCCAGCCTCTTTCCAGGTGTGGCTGCACTGCATCGGTGGACAAAGAGGATAGGACAGCACTAAGATGGCCATCCTACGAGGTAGAGGGAGGTGGGCATAGCCTTGGGGGGGGGGCATCTGTCCCCAGGTAGGGAGGGTGCTCAATATTAGTCCAACATAGATGGAGGGCAGGAGGCTGGGGGGGTGGTATCTACTCTAAGCCTCCAGTTTTGAAGGTCCCACAACCTCTGGTGGCAAGCGGTTCCACGGGCTAATTGTCTTCACTGTCAGGAAAGTTCTCCTTGACTCCAGGTTGCTTCTCTCCTGGGTGAGTTTCCATCTGTTGCTTCTTCTCCTGCCTTCAG
Organism: Rhabdophis nuchalis; assembly: GCA_039707465.1. Taxonomy (NCBI): domain Eukaryota; kingdom Metazoa; phylum Chordata; class Lepidosauria; order Squamata; family Natricidae; genus Rhabdophis; species Rhabdophis nuchalis. The sequence goes on along the minus strand of CM077645.1, from coordinate 225,660,791 downwards.
GGGCTTTGGAGAATAGGTGGACCCCCCCCTCTTCTCTGGGGCAGCCCCTCTAATATTGGAAGGCTGCTACTAGGTCCTTCCTGTCGTTAGTCCAGACATGTCATCCCTCTCGTTATGACCCTCCGAAGACCTTCCAGGAGAAGAAGTAGATGTTCCCCAAGCCAAGACGTCCCCTGCCCCAAGCCTTTGTGCTAAACCTCCCCACAGCAGATCTCCCGTCTTACCCCCTGGAGGAGGCACGCAGCTCAGGGCCCCCCCCCCAGGCCTTCCAGGAGACCCACCGCCAGCAACCAGCTCCAGAGCCCAGCCATCCTCTGCGTGAAGAGGAGAGAGAGAGAGAGATGCCCGAAACAGCCGCGGTGGGTCATGGGAGGGGAAGGCACCACGTGGGGTGCTGGACGGGGTCCAGAGGGCGCCTCGCCCCAGACTTCTGGGTCCCAGCTGGGGCTTGGCTGGCTTCAACCCCCGGAGAAAGGCTCCGCGAGAACTTTGGCTCAGCTCCTGGTCAGCCATGCAGGAGGTCCTCTCCTCCATCCTAGGAGAGTCCCAGCCGTTGGGGGCCACCTCAAGCCCCTCAGGTGACCTCCAGCCCTGGGGTCAGGTTGATGTCCTCCTCGGCCACTGGACCCTGTTCTTCTGCGCTCACTCAGGGACCGAATGGGAGCCTCTCAAGTGTTCGTTTAGTGACCGTTTGAACCTTGAACCAACAATGACACTTGAAGAAAGGGACTTGGGACCATTTTTCACACTTACGACCGTTGCAGCGTCCCCATGGTTACGTGATCAAAATTGGGACGCTTGGCAACTGACTCGTACTTATGACGGTTGCAGTGTCCCTGCAAGCAAAGTCAATGGGGAAGCCCAGATTCACTTAACAACCCTGTGACTATTTTAACAGCTGCAGTGATTCGCTTTACAACGATGGCAAGAAAGGTCGTAAAATGGGGCAAAGCTCACTTCGCTGTCTCGCTTAGCAACAAACATTTTGGGCTCAATTGTGGTTGTTTCTCAGCCAAGGGCATGACTAGAAGACCTCTAAGGTCCCTTCCCCCTCCCTTATGCTCTTCATTACTAGTCACCGTTCTTTGTCTGCAAATCAAGGCCCACCTTGATCAAAGGGAGCCGTCCCAGGGATGGATGGTCCTCCCTCTCAGGAAACCTCTGCCTCCCACACCTGAAGTGGGGAGGGGGGAGGGGAAGAAGGGGAAGAAGGAAGAAAATGAGGAGGAGGAGATAAGAAGAAGAGGAGCAGGAGCAGGAGCAGGAGCAGGAGCAGGAGGAGGAGGAGGAGGAGGAGGAGGAGGAGGAGGAGGAGGAGGAGAAGAAGAAGAAGAAGAAGAAGAAGAAGAAGAAGAAGAAGAAGAAGAAGAAGAAGAAGAAGAAGAAGAAGAAGAAGAAGAAGAAGAAGAAGAAGAGAGGAAGGAGGAGGAGGAAGAAGAGGAGGAGGAGGAGGAGGAAGAGGAGGAGGAGGAGGAGGAGGAGGAGGAGGAGGAGGAGGAGGAGGAAGAAGAAGAAGAAGAAGAAGAAGAAGAGAGGAAGGAGGAGGAGGAGGAAGAAGAAGAAGAGGAAGAAGAGGAGGAGGAGGAGGAGGACCACCCCCCTGGTCACCTCAAGGCCAACTGACTCTCATCATGGGGTGGGGCGTGCGGGGGGGGAGGTGTATCTTCTCCAAACTGACGCCTACCGGATGGCTGAACTAGAAGTCCCACAGCCTGGAACCCCAAACCCCCTGGAAGTCCAGAGAGCCCGGCTGGGCTGAAACAATGAGACGGGGATGGGTTTGTTGCGGCTCTTGGCCCCCTGGAGGAGCCCCCTGGAAGGAAGCCCAGCGGCCGACCCTCTCTGGCCCAGAGAAGAGGAAGAGGAGGGGGGCCCTTGTCTCTGGCCAGGAGAGGGGCGGAAGGGAAGCCCCCCCCCTTGGTGAGAAATCCTCTGCAGGGGTTCCCTTCCACCTGCCCTCTGGGATAGGAAGCCCCCCCAAAAAGGTTGGTGTGGAGCCCCTTCTCTGCAGGCTTCCCCTCCCTCTCCCGCTCTGGGAGGGGTACAGCCTGGGCTTAGCCCAAGCAGAGAACTGGCAGGGATTCTCAGGCCCAGCCCCCTGCCCACGTGGAGCCCCTGCCCTGGGCCATTCCGGACAAAGGCTTGTCCAGCCGCTTCTTCAAAGCCTCCAGTGAAGGAGCCCCCACAACCTCTGGAGGCAACTTCTGTTCCACTGGTTAATTGTTCTCACTGTCAGGAAATTCCTCCTTAGTTCTAAGTTGCTTCTCTCCTCGATTAGTTCCCACCCATTGCTTCTTGTTCTGCCCTCAGGTGCTTTGGAGAATAGCTTGACTCCCTCTTCTTTGGGGCAACCCCTGAGATATTGGAAGGCTTCTGTCCTGTCTCCCCTGGTCCTTTTCTTTTTAACTTTTACCGAATACATTATAACCGAATTGGAAGGGACCTTGGAAGTCCCGTAGGCCCTAGACCAGGGGTCTGCAAAGTTGGCTCTTTTAAGACTGGGGGACTTCAACTCCAATTGTTCTCACTATTAATAAATTCCTCCTTATTTCCAGGATGAATCTCTCCTTGGTCAGTTTCCTTCCATTCTTCCTTCTCTGGCCTTTGGGTGCTTTGGAGAATAGCTGGACCCCCTTCCTCCTCTCTGGGGCAGCCCCTGAGATATTGGAGCATTGCTATCATGCCACCCCTGGTCCTTCTCTTCCCTAGACCAGCCATGCCCAGTTCCTGCAACCGTTCTTCGTATGTTTGAGCCTCCAGTCCCTTAATCCTCTTGGTTGCTCTTCTCTGCACTCTTTCCAGAGTCTCCACGTCTTTTCTACATCGTGGCGACCAAAACTGGACGCTGTGTGGCCTTCCCAGGGCCTTTGTTTTGGCCATGCCAAAGGGAAGAGTTCCCTGGAGAAAGCAACTATGCTCCGAGGACTTGGGGGGAAAGGAAAGCAGGTCTCCAAAGAAGACGGCGGCCAAACACCAGGAAAGCCGAGACAGACCAGAGCAGAGAAGAAACGCAAAGGAGCAGCATAAGACGGGAAGAAGTGGAGAAACTTCATTGGCCCAGAGACTGGCCAAGAGTTGGAGACGGCTGAATGGATAACGCATCAGAATAACAGAATATATCAGAGTTGGAAGGGACCTGGAAGGTCTTCTAGTCCAACCCCCTGCTCAGGCAGGAAACCCTCTCCCATTTCAGACAAGTGGCTGTCCAACATCTTCTTAAAAACCTTCAGGGTTGGAGCTCAACTTCTGGTGGCAAGCTGTTCCATTGATTAATCTGCAGAGACGGGATTCAGCTATTGATCAGATCGGTTTTATTGATCCTCTACAGCCCCCTTTCACATTCCCAGCCAGGTGAGGGAGGGGGGGCTGGCCCCTTCTCCCCCCAAGGCACAATGTCCGTCTCAGGAGGCTTCAGGGTTAGTCGGGCAGCCCCTCCTGAGGGAGTCTTTGCAGGGTCTCCCCCACCCTGGATTGCAACCTTCCCTGAGCCAGCCAGGCCCGGGGAACCCAGCGCATGGAGGCCCATCTGCCCCGGGGCCCAAAGGAGAAGGAAGGAATGGTTGAGCCTCGGAGCGTGGAGGAGTCCATGGGGCCGAGGTCTTGCTTGGAGGAGAAGGTCCCTCTGTAGGTCCTGGAAGGCTCCACTGGAGGTCAGGCGAGGCTGGTGACTTTCTCAGATGCCCGGCTGGGCCTGAGCTTTCCCGAGTCTTGGCTTTCCTCAGTGGAGGGGGCTGGGGGCGCTTATAATGAAGCCCAGAGGGCGGCCCTTCCTCCCTCGGCCCACCCACCGCCCCGTCTTCTCTCCGGCCGGCCTGCCTGGAGAGGCTACAGCTGGCCCTGGGAATATTCCCTGGAGAACTTGGCATGGAACTGGCTCAGCTTCTGCAGGAGAACCTCCAGCTTCTCCTCCGGAGGCAGGATGGTCATTCTGGGAGGGAGAGAGCGAGAAGAGAGGGTGTGAGAGAGGAAAGAAGGAAGGAAGAAAAATGAGGGAAGGAAGGAAAAGGAGGGAAGGAAAAAGAAGGGAGGGTGGGAAGGGAAGGAAGAAGGAAAGAAAATGAACGGAGGGAGGGAGGAAAGAAGAAAGGAAGGAGGGAAGAAAAAGGAGGGAAGGAAGTAAAGAAGGAAGGAAGGAAAAAGAACAGAGGGAGGAGGGAAAGAAGGAAGGAAGAAAAAGGAGGGAGGGAAGGAAGGGGGTTACAAGCAGTCCTCCACTTACAACCACTCATATAGTGACCAGGTGAGGGGATGCCCGCACTGACCGCTCAATTGCCGGGCAGGGGAGGGCAGGGGAGGGCAGGGCGGGGCTCACCTGAAGTGGAAGGTGCCTTCTCTCTGGCCAAAGCCGCTCCCGGGCACCACGCAGATGCCCGTCTCCTCCAGCAGCCGCAGGCAGAAGAGCATGTCGGGCGCCTGGCCCTGGGCCTGCAGGGGGCGGAGAGGGGGGGTCAGCCTGGCTTTAACTCCTCCTCGCTGGGGGCCCCACACAACCTCCCCCCCCCCCCGGCCCCTGCTCCCCCCTCCCCCTCTGCCCTCCTCACCTGGGCCTCCTGCACTGCTCGGGCGGGCAGCTCGATCCGGGGAAAGGCGTACATGGCCCCCTGAACCGGGTTGCAGTGGATCCCGGGCGCCCGGTTGAAGATCTCCTCCGTCAGCCGGGCCTTCCTGGCCAGAGCGCCCAGCACAGTGGCCTTCTCCTGCGGGGGAGGAGGGGGGGGGAAGCAGGAGAGGGGAGGGGGCACAATCGCTCTGAGCTCAACCCCCAGGCGGCTCTTCCGTGCCCCCCGCCCTCCCCCCCCACGGGAATTGGGCTCTGGTGCTCCAAAGGCCCCTCTTCGCTGAGCCCGTTGTGGGACCCCAGTAAGGGAGGCCTCATCAGCTCAACTGGGGGTCTCCGATCTTGCAATTTGAGGCATTGTGGACTTCGTTTCCTAGAATTGCCCAGCCATCACTGATGATGTAACCTAGCTGGGCCATGAAAGGTTTGCAAGGAAATAACCAAGCTTTGGGGCAACAAGGACCCCAAAGTCGCTTTCCTCCTCCTCCTCCTCCTCTTCTCCCTCCTCCTCTTCTCCCTCTTCTCAGAACTGATGATGTAACCTAGCTGGGTCATGAAACATCTCCAAGAAAAAACCCCATTTCGGAGAGCAGCCAGCCCCCCCCCCCCACGGGGCTCCACCATGGCTTTGCAGCCTCCCAGAACAGGGCAGGGGGGCTACAAGCAGGCCTGGAGACTCTGAAGCTGCTCCCCCCCCCCCAATCTTCCTGCTCTGAGCATCACGCACAGCCTCCTACAGTCTCAACCTCGTTTTTCATGCCTGCATTTAGTTAATTTCTCCAGCCACCCAGGTCTGGACAGCTAGCGAGACATTTACAAAAACCGACCCAATTTAAATCTGCAAAATTAAGTGCCAGAAGGACACACCAAGATCTCCCGGAGGGGCCCTCCTGTCCTGCTGGCTCCATTTCTGGACAATACAATACGATACAACAGCAGAGTTGGAAGGGACCTTGGAGGTCTTCTAGTCCAACCCCCTGCCTAGGCAGGAAGCCCTATACCATTTCAGACCAATGGCTATCCAACATCCTGTTAAAGACTTCCAGTGTTGGGGCATTCACAACCTCTGGAGGCAACTTCTGTTCCACTGGTTAATTGTCCTCACTGTCAGGAATTTCCTCCCCAGTTCAGAGCAAGAGGTTCTGCTTTCTCCCTTTGGCCTTAAGTGACCCAAGGGCTGGGATCCAACCCTTGCAATGCAGAAGGGGAACCTGTTGGATTCTCAGCAGGAAAGGGGCCACACGTCACAATCAGAGTGGCCATCTTGACTTTTTTGCCCTTCCCCACAGTTGAGGATGCGAGGAGGGGGCTCAAAGCCAAAGGGCTTCAGTCTGGATGAGCTCGCATAGTTCAAAGAAAAATCTCAAATCTCACACTGTGCATTATATATATATATATACTCCTCGACTTACAACACTTCACTCCATTCGAAATTACAACAGTGACCTATGACACTTTGGCACACTTAACGACCATTGCAGCATCCCCATGGTCACGGGATCAAAACTCCGAGGCTTGGCAACTGACTTGTACTTACGACGGTTGCAGTGTCCTGCAAACCCCCCAGCCCATTTGCGCCCCTGCCTCTTCTGAACTCACCTGGCTGAACCGCTGGTAGGAGGGGTCTCCTGGCTGGGGCCGGTTGACCACGGCGTCCAGGAGAATCTGGCCAGTCACGGGGGGGCACAAGCGGACGGAGACCAGCTTGGTCAGCTGTTGCTGGACTACAGGGTCCATATTAATCACTTCCATGTAGCCTCCACGGAAACCACACCTGGCCAGGTACAGATACAGATGAACAGAGTGGGAAGGGACCTTGGAGGTCACCTAGTCCAGCCCCCACCCACCCAAGCAGGAGACCCTGCACCATTTCTGACAGAGGGAAGTCCAGTCTCCTCTTGAAAGCCTCCAGGGATGAAGCTCCCACAACTTCTGAATAACAATAACAGAATAACAGAGTTGGAAGAGACATTGTAGGTCATCTAGTCCAACCCCCCACCCAAGCAGGAGACCCTACACCGTTTCTGACCGATGGCAGTCCAGTCTCCTCTTGAAAGCCTCCAGGGATGAAGCTCCCACAACTTCCAAAGAGAACTTCTGTTCCATGGGCGGATTGCTCTCCCTGTCAGGAAATCCCTCCTTATTTCCAGGTTGAATCTCTCCTTGGTCAGTTTCCATCCATTCTTCCTTGTCTGGCCTTTGGGGGCTTTGGAGAATAGCTTGACCCCCTTCCTCCTCTCTGGGGCAGCCCCTCAAATATTAGAAGACTGTTCTCCTGTCTCCCTCTTCACTAGACCAGCCAGGCCCAGTTCCTGCAAGCGTTCATCGTAGGTTTGAGCCTCCAGTCCCCTTAATCATCCTGGTTCTTTGTGCTTTTGCTAGAGTCTCAAGGTCTTTTTTACAGTGTGGTGACCAAAAAAGGCCAGTCCAGAGGAGATGATGGCTTGGTCAGCAGGAACCAATGTCCTGCATTTCCTTGTCCCACCAGCAGGGGACGACAAAGTCCAGAAGGAAACCCAAAGGTGCTTTTCAAAAGGCTTTTTTCCTTCCCATCCAAGAAGCTTCTTCAGTTCTGACATGCAATAAGTTTAAATCGGTTATAGCAGGGGTGTCCAACCTTTGCAACTTTAAGTCTGAAGGACTTCAGCTCCCAGAATTCTCCAGCCAGCTTTGCTATGTGGGTATATACATAATAAGCTTTGCTGGCTGGAGAAGTCTGGGAGCTGAAGTCCTTCAGACTTAAAGTTGCAAAGGTTGGACACCCCTGGGTTATAGGGTCTCCAGCTTGAGAAGGGAGTTGAATTAGAAGTCCTCCAAGGCAGGGGTCCCCAACCTTTTTTGCACCAGGGACCGGTTTCATTTTAAAGAAAACTCTGCGGACCGGCTGAGTGGCTCAGCAGTCATGTGACTGGGTGGGCGTGGCCAATTTGGAAAATGTGAAACTCACTTAACAACGGTCTTGGTTAGCAACCAAACTTTTGGGCTCAATTGTGGTCATAAGTTCTCTCTCTCTCTTTCTTTTTCTTTCTTTCCTTCTGTCTTTCTTTCTCTCTTTCTCTTCTTTCTCTGTCTCTTTCTTTCCTTCCCTCTTTCTTTCTCTTTCTCTCTCTATTTCTTTCTCTTTCTCTCTTTCTTTCTTTTTTTCTTTCTTTCTCTCTTTCTCTTTCTTTCCCTATTTCTTTCTCTCTCTCATTTTTTCTTTCTTTCCCTCTTTCTCTCTCCCTCTCTTTCTTTCTCTCTCTCTTTCTGTCTCTTTTTCTTTCCCTCTCTTTCTCTCTTTCTTTTTTTCTCTTTCTTTCCTTTGTCTCTTTTTTTCTCTTTTTCTCTGTCTGTCTTTCTTTCTCTCCCACTTTGTTTTTCTTTCTTTCCCTTTCTCTCTTTTTCTTTCTCTCTCTCTCCTTCGTCCGCCCATCTCTGTCACTCTGTGTGTGTGTGTGTCTGTCTGTCTCGCATTCAGGCACTTAATCACTCATTCTGTTTCTCTGTCTATCTTTCTCTCCCTCCCGCTCTCTGTCTGTGTGTGTGTGTGTCACTCTCTCTGATTCCCTCCCTCCCCGTCTCTCTCTGTGTCTAGGCCTCTCTCTGTTGGTCTGTCGTTGTCCCATCCCGTTCCCCCCCCCCCCGCCCCCACCGCGGAGTCTCCTCAGCCCGGCTCGACTCGTTCACTTGCCTTAGCCTGCCCCACCCGGGCGGCCACCGCTGCGCTTGGTCGCTCGTGCACTCGGTCAGGCTCCTTCCAGGAGCTGAGAAGGCTCCGTGGGGGGGGGGGGGAGAAGGAACCTCCGCAGCCTCTGGAAGAAGACGAGTAGCTGGCATGCCGGTTGGGGAAGCTCTGTGGGGGCAGGGAGGAAGGGAATCCGCGGCCGGTAGGGAGGACTGCTGCGGAGTCCCTTTCTCCCTGCCCCCCCAGGAGTCCCACCGTCGACAAGGGTGGAAGAAGAGGTGCACTTCAAGCGCGCGAACAGCCGCGCCTGCGTTCTCCCGCGCGCTCTGCCCAGGGGGCTGCCCCCTCCTCCCTCCTCCTCCTCTACGGCCCTGCGGCCCGGCTCCCACCCAGCCACGGACCGGCACCAGTCCGCGGCCCGGGGGTTGGGGACCCCTGCTCCAAGGTCCCTTCCAGCGATATTCTGAATTAAATGGCTTCAGAACTGAAGAAGCTTCTCCGATTAGAAGCAAAAACACTTTAAAAAAAAAAAACAGTTGCTTTTTGTCCAAGGGTCCAGTTGTTCCATGATTGCCGTTCTAACTGAAGAAGCTTCTTAGATGTTAGAACTGAGGAAGCTTCCTGGATGAGGAGCAAAACGTATTCAAAGGGGGGATCCCAAGAGAAGTCCAGTTGCCTTGTGGAAAAGCCCCATTTGGGTTCAACCGTGACCTGGAGGGAGGAGAAGCTCCAGGGACCTCAGGAAGGAAAGCCAAGCCAGCCCCCGCTACTCACTCGCCCATGAAGCCCTTGGAGATGGAGTGGAAGGAGGCCAGCTCCACGGCTTCGGAGTACTTGGGACCCATCTCAAAAAGGACCTTCTTGAAGGAGTGGAAGGAGGAGCCCTCTGCGTAGACGTTGTCCTGGTAGACCTGGGGGGGGGGGAAACCCAGGGGTGAAACCCAGCAAGTTCTGACAGGTTCCGGAGAACCAGAAGCGGAAATTCTGAATAGTTCAGAGAACTTTGACGACCATCTTCAAAGCGCTCCATGGCTCGGGACCTAGTTACATGCGAGACCGTCTCCTGCCCCATACAGACCGATACGCTCCCACAGAGAGGGCCTCCTTAGGGTGCCGTCGGCCGGACAATGCCGACTGGCGACACCCAGGGGAAGGGCCTTCTCTGTGGCGGGCCCTGCCCTGTGGAACGACCTACCCCCTGAATTACGCACCATCACCGACCTCCGCCTCTTCCGCCGGTGTTTAAAAACACACCTCTTTCATCAAGCCAGCCTAACATAACCTCCGCTGGGACTAGTTTAGATAGTTTTATTTTGGGGATTTTAATTGGTTTTTAGCGCAGGACAGGTATTTAATGGGTTTTTTAATTTTGTATTACGATTTTGTATGTATTTTAAATTCCTGTGCGCCGCCCTGGGTCCTTTTGGAGAAGGGCGGGATATAAATCTAATAAAATAAATAAATAAATAAATAAACCAGCAAATGCCACCTCTGGCTGGCCACCCCCCACCCCCACCATCTATTCCCTGCCTCCCGAGACCCAGCTGATTGGGAGGGAATGGGGATTTTGCAGTATCCTTCCCCTGCCATGCCCACCGAGCCATGCCCACCAAGCCACACCATGCCCAACAAGCCACACCCACCAAGCCATACCAAGCCACGCCCACAGAACCAGTAGGGGGAAAAAACTGAATTCCCCCACTGGAAAAACCCAGGTGTGGTTGGGAGGCAGCAGGGAAATCTCCCCGAAATGGAGCTCCCACTTCAGTCCCAGACGTTCTCCAGATGTTTTCAGGTTGAGTTCTCCTGATCCCTGAGTGGGCTGACCGGATCCTCTATGAGGCCCCACCCTCACGGAGACTGAGCTGGAACAGTGGGGGGGGCAGAAGCATCCCAGAGCCTCTGGCCCTGCTTCTCCTCCTCCTGGCTCCAGGGCCCCACCCTGCAAATGGAAGGGGTTTGGGGGGGGGGGGAGAGACATCTCACCTCATCGGCCATGAGGAAGAGGCCTTCTTCCCAAGCGAAGTGGATGACCTCCTCAATGCACTTGCGGCTTTGGACTTGACCTGCGGGGAGAAGGAGAGGCTGAAGCAGGGCCCCTGCGAGGGAGAAGGGAAAGGACCCCCCCAGAAATCAGTCTCAGCCCAGCACTAAGCCCTCGGAAGGGAGGGAGGAAGGCCTCTTCCCCCAAAAGGAGAATAGGGTCATTTTCTTGCAGACGTTTCATGACCTGACTAGGTAACATCATCAATGCTAGAAGAGGGTGGAGTTTGCAAAGGAGGAGGAAGAGGAGGAGGAGGACTGTGGGGGCCCTGGTGCTCTCTGAGGTTGGTGGTTTCCTTGTAGATGTTTCATTACCCAACCAGGTAACACCATCAGTGCTAGAGGGGAATGGAGCTTGCAGGGAGGAGGAGGAGGAGAAAGGAGGAGGAGGAGGAGGAGGAGAGGGAGAGGGAGAAGGAGAAGAAGAAGAGGAAGAGGAAAAGGAAGAAGAATTTGGTGTATTTGATGCTCTCTGAGCGTGGGGGGGTTTGTTGTAGACATTTCATCACCCATCTAAGTAACACCATCAGAGCTAGAGGGAAGACCTTCAGGATCCCCACTAATGATGTCACCTAAACTAGCCAGGAAACGTCCAAACTCCCTAAGGCCCCGCCCACCACAGAGAGCCCTGCCTCCTCCAGGCCTTTCCGGGGGGGGGACGGGGGGGGCAGCTGTTCCTGGGTGACCTTGGGAGGGGTGGGGGGTGTTAATGCCTGAATCTCCCTCCAGCCTTTGAGAAGGTTCCCTGGAAGGACTCCAGAGTCAACTTGGCTCAGGGGTTGTTGACACCAGTCCCTCCTGGTCCTCCTCTCTCTCACCCGAGGGCAGAGGAGCAGAGGGGCTGCCAACTGCCCCCCCTCCCCTCCCCTCCCCTTCCAGGACGACTGACAAGGGTGTCGCCAACAGGAGGGGGCTTGTGAAGGACCCATGGGGGGGGGGGCTCAGATATAACTCAACGTAAATCATTCTCAACTTGACTGTAAAAACCAGGACTTCTTAGCACAGCTGCCAAAGTCCAGAAGGATCTGCAAACTGACTTCCCTGGACCTCCCTCCGTGCTTAAGAGGTCCCTGGGGGGAAGGGGGGGCATGCATAAGCCCACTTCAGGTGCCTATGCCCCCCCCCATTCCCTTTCACAGGATTCCTGTTTTGGTTTCTGTTTGACACTTTAACTTTAACTTTAACCGGATGTTTATACTGCCCTATTTCCTGAAAGGGACTCAGGTTAAAGTTAAAAAAGTTAAAAATACATTAAATACAATGGATCTGTGCTAAAACTCATATTTAAAACAATTACAATTATATTTATAATTAGGACTATCATAAAAGCTATGCTAGGCCAGCAACTTGGAAAAGGTGTGTTTTTAAGGTCCGGCGGAGGAGGAGGAGGTCCATGATGGTGCGGAGGTCGGGGGGGCAGGTCATTCCAGAGGGCTGGACCCGCCACAGAGAAGGCCCTTCCCCTGGGAGTTGCCAGCCGGCATGGCCCAGCAGATGGCACCCTGAGGAGGCCCTCCCTGTGGGAGCGGACAGGTCGGAGGGAGGTATGTGGTAGGAGGCGATCCCGCAGATAGCCAGGTCCCGAGCCATGGAGCGCTTTATTTTTATGTATTTTTAATAGTATTTTAATTTTTTCCCTGTGCACCGCTCCGAGTCCCCTTGGGGAGAGGATGCGGTATACAAAATAAATTTATTATTATTATTATTATTATTATTATTATTATTATTATTATTATTATTATTATTATTATTATTATTATTATTATTATTATTATTATTATTATTTAAAGATAGTTACTAGCACACATTACAATCAATAAAAATAAATACATATCCAGAAGGGCTCCTGCAAGCAAGATTTTGCACCATGCTAAGCTGGGTTCCAAGGTAGTCCTCAGCTTACGACCAAGTGGGAGCCCCACATGTTTGATGCCAACCAAGGCATCTTCAAGTTGACAAGGTTGAGAAACCCTGGTTTAGGGTGTCTCAAGAGGCCCCCCTGGAGCTGCCGGGCAGTGGGACCACTGTTAGGAGTAGACTCCTAGTCTTTGGTAGTCAATATATCATAGCATGATGACAAAGGGTCCTTGTGGCTTTAAGACTGTTGGAATGCAATTGGAGACTGTAATTGGAGACTGTAGTTATCTCCACTATAAGAGGAAGTCAGGAGAGGGCATATTCCTCTCTCTGCTGGATTGTTCTCTCTGCTGATCTCTCTACTCTTTGCTCTCTGCTCGTGTGCCGTGACTGACTGTGTTTGAAGAAGGAAGAATCGTTAATGGCTGACTGTAAGCAATAGTTAGTTTGTTAAGGACTTTATTTGACTCACTTTGCTGTCACTGCTTGAGAAGCAGGAGGTTAGTTTTACAACACCAGTAAAGCGAATTGTTTTTTACTAACAGTGTCTGGGTTACTATTTGTGTGTACACTAGCAACGTTTCTCTAGCTGCACAATTCCGCTGCACAACTTTCCTCTCTCCCAACGGAGGTCTCCCCCCAACAGCCACCATACCTGTGGGGTTGCCCGGGTTGATGACGCACAGGACCCGCGGCCGGCAGCGCCTCTGAGCCTGGCCCAGCGCCCTCCGCAGCTCCTCGATGTTCAGCGCCCAGCAGTTGTCCTCATCCAGGTAGTAGTTGATCTGCTGCGCGTTGAGTTCTGCCAGCGTGGCTGAGTAGAGCGGGTATTGGGGGATGGGGATCATCACGCCCGTCCGGGAAGACCCCTCCCCTGAGACCAGCAGCTTCAGGATGGTCTGAGGAAGGAAGCCAGAGGGGGTGAGCGGCCCAGGAAGGCTGCAGGATTTGGGTTTATGTAGTCCAAGCAAGGAAAGGACTGTGGGGGACGGGACATGATCGCAGTGATCCAATATTTGGGGGTGGGGGTTTCAGCCTATTCTCCGAAGCCCCTGAAGGAAGACAAGAAGCAACGGATGGAAACTCATCCAGGAGAGAAGCAACCTGGAACTCAGGAGAAACTTCCTAACTGTGAGAACAATTCACCGGTGGGACAGAAGTTGCCACCAGAAGTTGTGGGTATTTCATCATCGGAGGTTTTAAAGAAGAGACTGGACATTCATGGTATAGACAGGGTCTCCTTGTGGAGCAGGGGGTTGGACTAGAAGACCTCCAAGGTCCCTTTGACTCTGTTATTCTGTTATTCCATAACCCAGTTGAATTAACCAGTGGAACAGCTCGCCACCAGAGGTTGTAGGTGCTCCTACGCTGGAGGCTTTTAAGAAGAGACTCCAGAGCTGAAGAAGCTTCCTGGAGGAGGAGCGAAACGTCTTCAAAGAAAACCCAGAAAGTCTAGTTGCCCCTTGGGGCGGGGGGGGAATAGCCCCTTTGGGGCAACCGTCCCCTGGAGCAGGGGTCTCCAACCTTTGCAACTTTAAGCCTGAAGGACTTCAGCTCCCAGACTTCTCCAGCCAGCAAAGCTGAAGTCCTTCAGACTTAAAGTTGCAAAGGTTGGAGACCCCTGCTCTAAAAGGATGCGAATGCAAAGCTGGCTGGAGAAGTCTGGGAGCTGAAGTCCTTCAGACTTAAAAGTTGCAAAGGTTGGAGACCCCTGCCCTGGAGGGCTGAGAATCCCCACTGACTTTAATTCCCGGAAGGAAGCTGCTCCTACAACTGTCATGAAATGGGAAAGGAAGGGGAGGCATTCTGGTGCCAATCAGGGGGGGGGGCAGACAGTCCCGGCAACCCCTCCCCATGAGAGCCTCATCCAGGCTCAGCAGCTCTCGGCCCCCCCACCTGCTCGGGGGTCCCTGGCAAGGCCGCCTCCCTCCCTTGGCTGCCCCACTTCTGCCAGGAGACGGAGGTGCCAGGAATAGGGACAAAGGGGGCTTTGTGCAGCTGGTGCCATGCCCGGCTCGGTCCCTGGCGAGGAGAGCTGTAGAGGGGTTCTGCCAGGGGAGGGCATTGGAGGGGGGCTAGTGGGGGGCCCCACAGGTGCCCACCCCCCAAGACTCAAGGGGAGGAGGAGGGATTGCAATTCTGTTACGCCTGCTAGGCTTAGTCCTGGTTTGCATTTCTGACTGCATTGCCTTGCTTGGTTCTTTTACTCAGAGAGTAACTCATGGAGTACCAAGGACCCCCACAGACCTCCTCCTCCTTTTCCCTCCCCCCCATTCTCCTTCTGCTTCTCTCCACAAACCCAACTGCCTTCTAGCCCTGATGATGTTACCGAATTGGTTCATGAAAGGCCTGCACGAAAACTACTGGCCCTGATGGTGTGACCTAGCTGTGTCATGAAACGTCTGTAAGAAAGCCAGCAAGCTCAGAGAGCACCAAGGACCCCACAGTCCTCCTTCTCCTCCTCCTCCTCCTCTTCTTCCTCCTCCTCCTCCTCCACCACCACTATCACCACCACTACCATCCCTAAACCCATCTCCCTTCTCGCACTGATGATGTGCCCTAGCTGGGTCACGAAACTTCTGCAAGGAACCACCAAACCGAGTGAACCCCTGGGGCGCCCCCCTCCCCTCCGAGAAATCCTCCTTCCCTTCAATCCCCTCTGAGTTCAGCTGCCCCACCACCACCACTTGCCACGGGGGCTCCCTGGCGCTTGGACTCCTTACCACAACGGCGTTGCTGGCCCCCGTTGACAGGTAGATGTTCTCCGGGTGGGAGGGGATCCCCCCATCTCGGCGTTGGATGAAGGCCGCCACGTCCTGCCGGATGAGCTCAATCCCAGGACTGGCACTGTAGGCCCCTGAAAGGGGTGGGGGGAGAGGAGAGAGAAGTCAGGAAGAGAAAGTGGGTGGGGGGCGAGGAGGAGGACTGGGCTCTGGCCCTGGGGGGGACGGACGGACGAAGGGGTTTAATAAGAGAGACATGCCACTCTCCAGGGCAACACACCCCCATGGGGTCACCCTGGAGCAATCGGTGGGATCCCACGCCCCTCCCCTCGCCCCTCTTCAGGCACCTTGCAAAGAGGACATCCTGAGGCTTGGGGGGGGGGTCAATCCAAGAGCCCCCCACCCCAGGAATGCAGGAGATGCTTAATCAGGAGCTCCCTAAGAGGGTCGCCCCCCCCCCCAGTTTCTTTGACTGCCCCCCCTGCAGGACTGGGCGCCCGTATAGAGGGGCCAAGAGCCAGGGGAAGCCCCCTCCCCATCTCTGCTCCAGATCAGGGGTCTCCCCAACCTTGGCCATTTTAATGCTTGGGGCCACTTTAAGCTGTGCTGGCTGAGGGCTTCTGGGAGTTGAAGTCCCCAAGCCTTAAAGTGGCCAAGCTTGGGGAGACCCCTACTCCAAATGACCAGGCCTGCAGAAGCCCCCTCGCCCACCTTGACCGGTGGCTACCATGGAAACCTGGACCAGATACCTCCAACAGATGGAGAGGGAGGTCAATGCAGCCCCCGAGACAAAAAGGAAACGTCCAGCTTATCCCCAGGTGGGGGTCTCAGAAGGCTCAGGTGAGGCTCCTGCCTAGGCAGCTCTTCCGAGGGACCCCCCCCTCCTCTTAAAGGAAGAGGGAAGGAGCCCCCCCCCCAGAGATGTCCAGACACTCAACACAATACAATACAATAGCAGAGTTGGAAGGGACCTTGGAGGCCTTCTAGTCCAACCCCCTGCCTAGGCAGGAAGCCCTCTACCACTCACCAATGCTCTGCCCTCCGCACGCGGCCAGGAGTCGCTCGGCTTTCTGCTTTGCGTCTTCCGGAAAATCGGGGGAGTTCAGGAGGTCGGGATACATGCAGAGGGCGCTGACCTGTTTGTGGGTGGGGGGGGAGGAATTGGGGTGATGCTGCAGCCTCCCCCTCGCCTCACCATCCCTCCCCCCCACTTCCCACCCCGCAGGGCCTCCCACCCCAGCTGCTGGTGGGCTTTCTGCACATGCTCAGCGTCCCTCTGTCCTTCGTTCTGTTCTCGCTGGGCAAGGGGGCTGGGGCTGAGCAGGTGAGGCCTGGGCATACCTGGCGCAAGAAAGTGATGGGCCTCTGCCCCATAGCCTGAGCATCTCCGATGTTGGCTGCAATCACTTCAGTGAAGGGCTTCTTGGCCCCCTGCAAGGGACAGGGTGAGGGAGAGATTCGGATTCAGATTCAGGTTTGACAATACAAAGATTAGGATTAGGATTAGGATTAGGATTAGGATTAGGGTTCGGATTCAGATTCAGATTCAGATTCGACAAGACAAGAATTAGGATTAGGTTTTGGTTTGAGTTTAGGAGTAGGATTCGGATTCAGATTTGGATTCGGATTTGGATTCGGATTTGGATTCGGATTCAGATTTGACAATACAAGGATTAGAATTAGGAGTAGGAGTAGGATTAGGATTGGGATTCGGATTCAGATTTGACAATACAAGGATTAGGATTAGGAGTAGGAGTAGGATTCAGATTCGGATTCGGATTCAGATTCGACAATACAAGGATTAGGATTAGGAGTAGGATTGGGATTGGGATTGGGATTGGTATTGGGATTGGGATTAGGATTAGGAGTAGGAGTAGGATTCAGATTCGGATTCGGATTCAGATTCGACAATACAAGGATTAGGATTAGGAGTAGGAGTAGGATTAGGATTAGGATTGGGATTGGGATTAGGAGTAGGAGTAGGATTCGGATTCGGATTCAGATTCGACAATACAAGGATTAGGATTAGGAGTAGGATTGGGATTGGGATTGGGAGTAGGAGTAGGAGTAGGATTGGGATTGGGATTGGGATTCAGATTCGACAATACAAGAATTAGGATTAGGTTTCGGTTTCGGTTTCGGTTTAGGAGTAGGATTCGGAGTAGGATTCGGATTCGGATTCGGATTCGACAAGAATTAAGATTAAGATTAATTTTTATTGTCATTTCCCTGTACAGGTGGTCCTTGATTTACAACAGTTTATTTAGTGACCGTTCAGATTTACAACAGCATTGAAAAAAGTGACTTATCACCATTTTTCAAACTTATGACCGTTGCAGCATCCCTGTGGTCAAAAGTCAGACATTTGGCCCCCGATTCAAATTTATGACGGTTGTCACATCCCGGGATCGCACGATCCCTTCTGATGACCACCTGAGAAGCAAAGTCACTGGCTTCACTTAACGACCATGTTACTAACTTCACAACTGCCATAATTCTGTGGCAAGAAAGGTGGTAAAACGGGCCGAAACTCACTTAACAACTGTCTTACTTAGCAACAGAAGGTCTGGGGTCAATTGTCGACATCAGGTCTCCCTTCCATAGGGAATTCCAATTGAGCTGGCTGGGGAATTCTGGGAGTTGAAGTCCACGAGTCTTAAAGGGGCCAAGGTTGGGCCCCCCGTGATAGATGGCATTCAATGGCGAACTAAGGCTGGAAGTCAGGCTGGCCCCTGAGACAGGAGCCAAGGTTTCAAGGCCCATGGCTGGCATGCCCCTGCGGAGCCTTGGCCCAGCCTGGTCCAAAGGTTGTGTGAAGAGGATGCGGAGAAGAGGGAAGAAAAGCAGAAGGCATTCAGAAGAAGAAGATCGGGGGGGGATGGGGGTCCCACCTGTTCCCCAAAGGACCTGAATTCAAGATGAGAAGCAACGGATGGAGGCTCATCCAGGAGAGAAACTTCCTGACCATGAGAACAATTCACAAGTGGCTGGGTGGCCATTTGTCCGAGGTGGTGGAGGGCTTCCTGCCTAGGCAGGGGGCTGGACTAAAAGACCTCCAAGGTCCCTCCCAACTCTGTTATTGTAATTGTAATAACCAGTGGAACTGCTTGCCACCAGACGTTGTGGGTGCTGGAGGTTTTCAAGAAGAGACTGCACGGCCATTTGTTTGGAATTGTGTGGGGTCTCCTCTCTGAGCAGGGGGCTGGACTAGAAGGCCTCCCAGGCCCCTTCCAGCTCTGTTACTCGGACTTCCTTTTCCACTTGACTCCTAGAGGACCTCAAGGTCACCCTCCCCTCCTCCCCCGTCCTTGGGTGCCTTCCAGGGCTCTTTATCGCCTTGAAATGATTGCACAGCATTTGCCTAAAAGTTAGGGCACGTTCTCAGTCATTCTCATGGGGGAGGGGGGGGCCTGCCACGGCTCCTCTCCCCTCACATCGACTTGGGGGTCATCCTTCTGCAGGCACAGGACACCAGGAACAGTATAACAGAGTTGGAAGGGACCTTGGAGGTCTTCTAGACCAACCCCCACCCTCGTTTTCTATCAGGAATGTCCAGTCTTGGGAACTTTAAGGCTTGTGGACTTCAACTCCCAGAATTCTTCAGATCTATGCCATCCCACCTGCAACTTCTGAAGGCCAGCTGGTCTGCTGTTTAATTATTCTATCACGAAATGTTTCCTTAATTCCAGGCTGCTTCTCTCCTTGGTTAGTTTCCACCCATTGCTTCTTGTCCTGCCCTCAGGTGCCTTGGAGAATAGCTTGACTCCCTCTTCTTTGTGGCACCCTCTGAGATATCGGAACACTGCTATCATGTCTCCCCTGGTCCTTCTTTCCATTAAACTAGACATACCCAGTTCCTGCAACCGTTCTTCATAGGTTTTAGTCTCCAGTCCCTTCATCCTCTTGGTTGCTCTTCTCTGCACTCTTTCCAGAGTCTCCACATCTTTTCTACATCGTGGTGACTAAAACTGAATGCAGTACTCCAGAATCAGAATCAGAATCAAGCAGGGAAGGACCTTAGAGGTCTTCTGGTCCAGCCCCCTGCTCAAGAAAGAGACCCCATTCCATTTTGGACAAATGATCATCGCTTCTTTAAAAGAACCTCCGGTGTTGAGGCACCCTCAACTTCTGTCCCACTGGTTAATTGTCCTCCCTTTGAGGAAGTTTCTCCTTAGTTCCAGGTTGCTTCTCTCCTGGATTGGTTTCCATCCATTGTTTCTTGTTCTACCCTCGGGGGCTTTGGAGAATGAGTTGAGCCCCTCTTCTTTGGGCCAGGCCCTCAAAGTCTCTCAACTCTCGTCTTCCCAGTGCAGAATAAAACGATACTAATGTGAATGAATGCTCATTTTGTGGAGTTTCCTATACTAATGGGAATTGTAGTCCCTGGATATCTGGATGGACAGACATGCTGGAACAACTGCCCAGGACCAATCGACCGGACGGTCTGGAGGTTTGAGATGCTCTGAGGGTCAGGCCAGGCTCATCCCAGCCACCGCAACTCAGAGGAAACCCACCACCCAACAACCTCCAAGGCTGCTCCATGAATGGTCAGTCTGACTCTGCCGTCTAGGAAGCAGAGTCTTCCGAAATGAGGTCCTCAAGAAGACCTCAAGAAGACCTCAAGAGGCCAGAAGGTCTGGAGCCACTAAGACAACTCGGGGATGACCCAACAGTTGAGGTCACGAAGAATCCTTCCAGATCAACCTGGGGCAGGAGAGCTGAACGGTGGAGCAGAGGCCTTTAAGAAGAGACTGGACAGCCACTTGTCAAGTGCTGGAGGGTCTCCTGCTTGAGCAGGGGGCTGGACTAGACTAGAATAATAGAGTTGGAAGGGACCTTGGAGATCTTCTAGTCCAACCTCCTGCTCAAGCAGGAGATCCTATACCTCTTCAGACAAATGGTTGTCCAACATCTTCTTCAAAACCTCCAGTGTTGGAGCATTCACAACTTCTGGAGGCAAGTTGTTCCCCTGGTTAATTGTTCCCAGTGTCAGGGAAGTTCTAGGCTGGTTCTCTCCTTGATTACCAATATCAATCAGAATAGAGGTGGGAGGGACCTTGGAGGTCTTCTAGTCCAGGGGTCTCCAACCTTGGTAACTTTAAGTCTGAAGGACTTCAGCTCCCAGCAAAACTGGCTGGAGAAGTCTGGGAGCTGAAGTCCTTCAGACTTAAAGTTGCAAAGGTTGGAGACCCCTGCTCTAAAAGGATGCGAATGCAAAGCTGGCTGGAGAAGTCTGGGAGCTGAAGTCCCTCAGACTTAAAGTTGCAAAGGTTGGAGACCCCTGCTCTATAAGGATGCGAATGCAAAACTGGCTGGAGAAGTCTGGGAGCTGAAGTCCTTCAGACTTAAAGTTGCAAAGGTTGGAGACCCCTGCTCTAAAAGGATGCGAATGCAAAGCTGGCTGGAGAAGTCTGGGAGCTGAAGTCCTTCAGACTTAAAGTTGCAAAGGTTGGAGACCCCTGCTCTAAAAGGATGCGAATGCAAAGCTGGCTGGAGAAGTCTGGGAGCTGAAGTCCTTCAGACTTAAAGTTGCAAAGGTTGGAGACCCCTGCTCTAAAAGGATGCGAATGCAAAGCTGGCTGGAGAAGTCTGGGAGCTGAAGTCCTTCAGACTTAAAGTTGCAAAGGTTGGAGACCCCTGCTCTAAAAGGATGCGAATGCAAAGCTGGCTGGAGAATTCTGAGAGCTGAAGTCCTTCAGACTTAAAGTTGCAAAGGTTGGAGACCCCTGTTCTAGTCTAACCCCTTGCTCAAGCAAGAGATCCTATACCATTCCAGATCAGTGGCTGTCCAGTTTCTTCTTAAAAACCTCTTGAGAGAAGCTGTCCCATTGGTTGAGTGTCCTCCCCATCAGGAAGTTCCTCCTTAGTTCCAGGTTGCTTCTCTCCTTGGTGAGTTTCCATCCAAGACCTCCAAGGTCCCTTCCAGCTCAGTTCCGATTGAAGCCCAGGAGGGAGGCCGCCTTTCCTTCCAGGGGGCCTCTTCCCGTAATGTGGGAGCATCTCCAGGCTTTGGGTGGCCAAGCTCTTCCAGCCCACCTCCCTCCCTCCACTGCAACCTCCCTGTCCTTTGGCCCTTCCTGGGCCTTGGGGGTCCCTTTTCCTTTGGCTTTGTCAGTGTGCATCCTGCTTTGCAGCTGGTCCTCGCCTTACGACCACAACTGAGCCCAAAATACTGATGCTAAGCAAGACAGGCGTTCAGTAATTTTTTGTTCCATTTTACAACATTTCCCGCCACCGTTGTTAAGTGAATCACGGCACTTGTTAGGTAGTTAAGTGAATCTGGCTTCCCCATTGACCGTCAGAAGGTCGCAAAAGGGGATCACCTGACCCAGGGACTCTGCGACCGTCATAAATGTCCGTCAGTTGCCAAGAGTCCCAAATTTGCTCATGTGGCCAGAGGGATGCAGAGGCGGTCGTAAGTGGGGAAAACGGCCACAAGATGCTTTTTTCTGTGATGTTGTAACTTCAAATGGCCACTGAATGAACTGTTGTAAGTTGAGGACTCCCGGTATTCCAGGACAGTCAAGAAAAAAAGCTGCCAGGGTTGAAAGAAGCTGCCCAGAATCATTTTGGGGGAGTCTAATGGGCAGGATGGAAATTTAATTAGTAAGCTAAACTAAATTAAAACTAGACTAAACTGAACACTAAAAAGTAAAAGTAAAGTAAAAGTAAAGTAAAAGTAAAGTAAAGTAAAAGTAAAGTAAAAGTAAAGTAAAAGTAAAGTAAAAGTAAAGTAAAAGTAAAGTAAAAGTAAAGTAAACTAAACCAAAGCCAATAAAGGAAGAAAACTCCTAAGCCAAGATCCCACTTTCCAATCTTCGGACTCAGGAACAGGCAAGTGATCTAGTCAGTTGCCCGGCTTACCTGCATCAGCTCCTTCTTCAGCTGGTTGGCCCGGGCAACGATGGGTCCCCGCACGGCGTACTCCACCATCCGCACATGGGGGTTCATGGACTCCAGAGTCAGGACTCGGTCCTTGGGCATCGTCCGTCCGTCCGCCATGCCCGGCTGCTCCACCTGCCACCGCAGCGCCCTGAAAGGCGAAGGAGGTCCGGGGCTGAGCGAGGGGGGCGCCAGGCAGAGCGGGCCCCTCGCCCGGACCCCGGGGAGCCTGCTCCTCAGGGCAGCCCTGGCCAAGGGAAGCCTGGCCATGAGCTCCAACGCCTGCAGCAGCTGCCCAGGAGGAGAGATCCGCTGTCTGGGATCCCGGATGAGGGAGGGGAAGGCGGGATCCACTCCACAGGTGGCCAAAGTCTCTCCCTTCCCAAGGGGCTGGGGAGTTGGCAGAGGGGGGGAGGGCTGAAAACCAGGGGAAGGGGCAGGGACAGCCTTGGGCTCAAGGTTTCCCTCCCCCTCCCTCCCTCCCCTCCAGCCAAAGGAAGGGACCCACCGGTCTCCCAGGCAAGCCCAGCAGCTGCTCCCACATGGGCCGGGAGGGGAGGGCGCTGATCCTTTTAACCCAGAGGGAGGGGACTGGCTGGAAGAAAGCCGGGCTTTGTGCAGGCGGCTGAAAAGATCTGGCCAGACCAACAACGACGCCAGGAACAAAGCCGAAACGGGCTGTCCCACCGAGGCCCTGCCTGCCTGCCAACTGCGGGCAGGATGCCCAGGTGGCAGAGAGGGAGGGAGGAAAGGGCTGGCTGGCTGCCTCGCCCTCACTTGCCCCCGGGGGAAGGGGCAGAGGAGGGATGCCAAGGCTGGGCACCCCTGAAGAGCAGCAGCCGAAAGGCTCGGCCAGGAGACTCCTCCACCCACCCACCTCTCACCCACCCAAAACTGGCTCCCTGGTGCTCTAAATCCCCCACCCCTTCTTGAGAACAAGTGGCATCTTGGCACTGCCAGTTGCTTGCAATGGCTGCACCCCATCTTGGCCCAAAGGGTGCATTTTATTTGTATTTATATTTTTTTTGTTTGGTGTTTTGTATTGTATTGTATTGTATTGTATTGTATTTCATTGCATTGCATTGCATTGATTATATTGTATTGTATTGTATGTGCTGTAATTGATTGTATTGTATTGTATTGATTGCATTGCATTGCATTGCATTGCATTGCATTGATTGTATTGTATTGTGCTGGGCTGTATTGTGTTGGTTGTATTGTATTGTATTGTATTGGTTGTATTGCATTGCATTGATTGTATTGTATTGTATTGTATGGGCTGTATAGCATTGATTGTATTGTATTGATTGCATTGCATTGCATTGCATTGATTGTATTGTATTGTATTGTATTGTGCTGTGCTGTATTGTGTTGTATTGTGCTGTGCTGTATTGTGTTGGTTGTATTGTATTGTATTGTATTGGTTGTATTGCATTGCATTGATTGTATTGTATTGTATGGGCTGTATAGCATTGATTGTATTGTATTGATTGCATTGCATTGCATTGCATTGATTGTATTGTATTGTGCTGTGCTGTATTGTGTTGTATTGTGTTGGTTGTATTGTATTGTATTGTATTGGCTGTATTGCATTGATTGTATTGGATTGGATTGGACTGGATTCCACAGGTGGTCCTCAATTTACAATACTTTAGTGGCTGTTCAAAGTTACAACAGCACTGAAAAAAGGGACTTATGGCCAGTTTTCACAGTTATGACTGTTGCAGCATCCCCATGGTCACATGATCAAAATTGAGCCAGTTGGCAACTGACTCACGTTTATGACGGTCGCCATGTCTTGGGACCACAAGGCGATGCCCTGCAGAGAAGCTGAACTCCAACCCCCCAGAATGCCCCCGACCTTGCTGGGCTTCTGGGAGGGCAGATTCCAAGTTCCAGAGGGGCTTTTTCCACAAGGAAACTGGGCTTCCTTGAAAGACCTTTGCTTCTCCTCCAAGAAGCTTCCTCAGTTCACCATTCACGTCTTCCTGAACTGAGGAAGCCTCCTGGATGAGAAGGGAAACCACTTCAAAAGAAAAAAAAACCCAATAAAATCCAGTTTCCGTTTGCAAAGAGCCCCTTTGGGACAGCCGTGAGCTGGACGATGGAGAATCTCCGGAGAGACTGAGGGGTAAAAGGCGACATCAAGAAGCCCCCCCCTCTCCACTCTTGTGGATCCCTCCCCCTGGCACGGAACGCAGCACGGGATCAATCAACCAGAAGAGAGCTGGAAGGGACCTTGGAGGCCTTCTAGTCTAACCCCCTGCTGAAGCAAGACACCCCCTGCCCAAAGCTACGTGATGGAGCAGCCACAACCTCTGGTGGCAACTTCTGGTTAATTGTCCTCAGTGTTGGGAAGTTTCTCCTCAATGCCAGGTTGCTTCTCTCCTTTGATTAGTTTCCACCCATCGTCGCTTGCCCTGCCTTCAGGGGCTTTGGAGAAGAGGTGGGGCAGCCCCTCCAATATTGGAATATTCCCATCAGGTCCCCTCTTTTCTCCAGAGGAGTGCCTGCCATTTTGCACGCTTTCGTCTCCAGGCCTTGGATCCTCTTTCCTGCTCTTCTCTGCACTCTCTCTCTGCGCCACCATCTTTTGTAACAGGGTGAGCAAAGCCGGACGCCGGATTCCAGAGGTGGCCAGGGCTAACGTATTCCCCATGGGCACCTAGAAGGCATGCCGTATTTCCTGGAACCCACGCAAGCTCCCCAGACTGCCTGTCTCCCACCCATCCAGGCAGGGTCCCCTTCCTGCCCCTTGGGCAGATCCTCACCAAGAGAAGCCGTGGGTTGGCCTTTGCGCTTGGTTTCCCCCGTGCCCTGCCCATCCCTGGGTGTTGTGTAAGCCGCTAAAGGTGAGCCACACGCCCTTAAACGGCCCAGGCTGGCCAAGAAGGTGGCTTTGCAGGTGTCAAGATAAGTGCCTCCCTGGCAGGTCACCTCCAAGGGAAACGGTCACCCTCGGGGAGAGGCGGAGTGGCCCAGGGTGGGTCCCAAGCCGGCCGGGGCGATCCAGGAAATGGGATCCGGAGCTCCGTATGGCTGAGTGGCACGGAGGCCCTGAGCAAACACGCTCAGCTGCAAACCTGAGGAACAGGTTGGGCCCTGAGGGGGGGGGGTGTGAAGCCGGGACAGGAGAAGAGGCAGCCTCTGCAACGCCTATCAAGGCTCAACTCACTGCAAAAAATCCGGTGCCCTCCAGGCCTCCCTGAGCCCAGAGGGTCCCTTCCGGGGGGGGCTGGGGGTCTCTGTGCAGAGCCCCAGACAAAAGAGGGGAGGGATCCACCAAAGAGCCCCCACTGGGGTGCAGGAAGCCCTTGGAGATGAGCTGAGAAGAGTCACCTCTCTTTTATCTTTGCAACCTGTGCCACCAGGCGACCCAGACTCCAGGGCTCGGACAGGGAGGCCAGCATGCCATAATTCCTCCGATCGAGTGACCGCTCTGACTGCCCCGTTAGTCTTCCATCCGACCTCTCCTCCTTTCTAAAACTTCCCTTGCCAGAGTGAGCGATGGGGGGGGGGGTTGGACTAGAAGAGGGGTCTCCAGCCTTGCCAACCTCACCACTTGTGGCCTTCAACTCCCAGATTTTGCTGGCTGAGGAATTCTGGGCGTTGAAGACCACAAGTGCAAGACCTCCTTACTGGAGAGCCCTGGATTAGAAGACCTCCAAGGTCCCTCCCAGCTCTATTCTAATTGATTGGTTGATTGATTAATATTGATATTAATTGCTAAAAGACTCAGATCTCACAAATGACTTTTTTCTATATAGTGTAACCTCTATCTGGATGTTTATAGAAATAACGATTGATTGCATGAATATAAAATGATATATTTGTATCTCTTTCCACTTTGTAGGGAAATGAAAAATGATTTGTATTATCTTATTTTTTTTTTTTGTAAGAAGCCTCGGAGGGGGCCGACACCTCCGACATAGATGTCCTCAAAATATCTTTGTAACACCTTATACCCTTTTCCTATTTTTAAAATTTTGTAAAAACCGATTAATATTGATTTTTTTTATATTTTTCAATTACAAAAATAAGCATCCCGTTTTTTCTTATGCATTCTGGGCATCTCTGGGCCACATTGTTCCTCCTTTTCCACATCTTCCCCATCCATATTAACATTGTTTCCCCAGCTTTAGTGTCAATATATTGAGTATTTAAACAAGGGAGGGAGGGAGGGAGGGAGGGAGGGAGGGAGGGAGGGAGGGAGGGAGGGAGGGAGGGAGGGAGGGAAGGAAAGAAGGAAGGAAGGAAGGAAGGAAGGAAGGAAGGAAGGAAGGAAGGAAGGAAGGAAGGAAGGAAGATTGGAAGGAAGATTGAAAGGAAGGAAGGAAGGAAGGAAGGAAGGAAGGAAGGAAGGAAGGAAGGAAGGAAGGAAGGAAGGAAGGAAGGAAGGAAGGAAGGAAGGAAGGAAAGAGGGAAGGAAGGAAGGAAGGAAGGAAGGAAGATTGGAAGGAAGGAAGGAAGGAAAGAGGGAAGGAAGGAAGGAAGGAAGGAAAGAGGGAAGGAAGGAAGGAAGGAAGGAAGGAAGGAAGGAAGGAAGGAAGGAAGGAAGGAAGGAAGGAAGGAAGATTGGAAGGAAGGAAGGAAGGAAGGAAGGAAGGAAAGAGGGAAGGAAGGAAGATTGGAAGGAAGGAAGATTGGAAGGAAGGAAGGAAGGAAGGAAGGAAGGAAGGAAGGAAGGAAGGAAGGAAGGAAGGAAGGAAGGAAAGGCTGTGGTGGTGCAGTGGTTTCAATGGAGCATTACAGGTTAACTCCGCCCACTGCCAAGAGTTCGATCCTGACCAGCTCAAGGTCCGGATGGAAGGAGCCATCCTTCCGTCCTTCTGAGGTCAATAAAAGGAGGACCCAGATTGTTGGGGGCACAAGAGGCTGGTATTTGTAAACCGCTCCGAGAGGACTGCAGAGCGATTCTGCTAAGGGCTAGAAGTCCCTTTCTTCAATGCTGCTGTGACTTCAAACAGTCCCTAAACGAACGGTTGTAGATTGAGGACTAGCTGCACTGTCCCAAACCTCCCCACCTGTAGAAAGCCGGTGAGGGCCCCACCCTCCCCTCCAAGCCCAAGCCCCTCCCTGCCACCGGAAGGCTTTCCACCCAGGAGGCCAGGGTTTGGGCAACGGGGCCCTTCAAAGGGAGGCCTTCAGAGGGGCCTCCTTACCTGGCTGAGGGGGGGGGGAGCCACAGCCTGCACCTGACCCCCCCCCCCAAGCAGGGCTTCTGGGCAAAGCTAAGCACGACCGTCTCTCCCTGCCCCACCGCCAGCCTTTCCACCCTCCGGAGCTCAGCCAAATTGCTGCCCCAAGGCCACCGAGGGTCCCAGGCCGGCAGCTGCCTCAGCCCCCCTCCCTCCCTCCCCCCCACGTAGGAGCAGTGCCCGCCCCCCCTCCTGGCCCCCTGCTCAGCCCTGCCTTCCGGGTGCCCAGGCTGCCCACCCACGGGGGCCAAAATTAGCTCCGTCTGTCCTCCGGCAGAGATAAAAGGGCAGAGAAGCCCCCCCCCCCCGGGGTGGGACCAGGTGTCATTCAAGGGGCAGGGGGAGGGCGGAGCCTCTGGAGGGGGAGGGGCCCCGGAGCATCCCTGAGCAATGCTGGCTGGGAAGAGAAGGGGGAGCCAATCAGGGTTTAAGGCTGGGAGAGAGAGAGAGAGAGAGAGAGAGAGAAGGTCCGCCTGCCCTTCCTCTCTCTGCTGGGTTGCTTTCTTGAAGACGTTTCATGACCCAACTAGGGAACATCATCAGTGCTACCAAGTGCAAACCCCCTTCTAGCACTGATGATGTTCCCTAGTTGGGCCATGAAACGTCTGAAGGAAAACAACCAAGATCAGAGAACACCAAAGACCCCACAGTTTTCCTTTCCCCCCACTCCTCCTCTTCCTCTTCCTCCTCCACAAACCCTTCTAGCACTGATGATAGTAGCTAGTTGGGCCATGAAACGTCTGAAGGGAAACACCCAAGACAGAGAGCACCAAGGACCCCACAGTTTTCTTCCCCCACCTCCTCCCTCTTCTCCCTCTTCCTCTCTGCAAACCCCCCTCCCTACTAGCACTGATGATGCTACCTAGTTGGGTGATGAAACGCCTGCAAGGAAACCTCCCAGCAGGGAGAGCCTCAAGGGCCCCTCATTCCAACCCTCAGCTACAAACCTTCTCCTTTCTCAGGACCCTCCATTGTTCCCAAAGGGACGGAAGGGGGGAGAGGTTCAGGGATGATTTTCCAAAACAGATTATACACCCCCCACCCCACCATTCCCTCCCCCCAAAGAGAGGGGGCAACGTCAACCCAGGGACGGGCTCAGTCCTTTGCAATGCGGAGCCCACCTCTGGCTCCCTGGGTGTAGGGTGGGCACAATGCTGCTTGCCAATAGAGGCGGTGGGCGGCTGAAGCAGGCCACGTGGCATAGACCCCGGGGCCCGATGGGGGTCAAGAGGAGCCCTGAGCCCCAGCCCAGGAGCAGAGCTTGCCCCTCCTACCTTTGGCCCCCTCCCAGTTGGCAAGAAGTCCTCAGAGCCTCTTCTTGGGGGGGAGAAGGGAAGGCGCTCTGGGCAGGGCTGCCTCCTCTGCTGGGCTGGGGGTGATAAGGAGCCCGCCGGTCCTTGCCCAGCCGCTGCCAAAGGTCCCCACCCACTGCAGAGCTTCTGGTGGCCATGGAAGAAGACGGGGGGGGGGGAGGCTCTCTGGATTACGATGCCAGCCTGCTTTCGGGACGTTCCTTGAAACGGGCACTGCCAGCTGGCATCGCACCCCGAAGGAGAAGCTGTTGGCTGGGAGGTGCCTGCATTTCTTTCTATTTTATTTTGCATTTTTATTTTCTTTATTGGAGTTGATAGGGCCGCCCCCTCATTTTTAGGGACTCTCGGACAGGGGCAACGGGAGAAAGAGAACGCTGGGAAGAATATTTAGGAATGTTAGTGATGCAGCCGAGGGGAGCATGGAAAGGAAGGCTTTAAATCAGGCGCCTCCAACCTTTTGCAATTTTAAGCCTTGGAGGACTCCAACTCCCAGAATTCCCCAGCCAGCAAAGCAGGTTCCCTAGTTGGGTCATGCAACGTCTGGAAGAAAACGGCCAAGCGCAAAAGGCACCAAGGACCCCCCAGTCCTTCTCCTGCCTTCCTCTTCCTCCTGCCTTCCTCTTCCTCCTCCCTGCAAACCGCACTTCCTTCCAGCACTGATGATGTTACCTAGTTTGGTCATGAAACGTCTGCAAGAAAGGCACCCAGCTCAGAGAGCCCCAAGGACTCACAGGCGGTCTTATCGGTTTCAAGGGCCGGCCTGCCCTCTCTAGGTGAACCAGCTGACCAGCCTTCAAGGCCGGGGCTCTTTCCTAACAGGGTCCGTCCCTTTCCTTAGTCCGTAATCAGCCACCGCTGGTCAAGGACGACCGAACAGCTGGGAAAGCTGTTCAACCTTCTCCATGGGGATTCACAAAACGCCTCCCCAGGTCACCCAGGAATAAAGAGCCTGGCCTCGTTTGGATCCAAGCATGGTCAACAAAGAGTGTGAGAGAGAGGGGGGCAGGCAGAGACAGACCCAGAGACAGAGAAAGGGAGGGAGGGAGGGAGGGAGGGAGGGAGGGAGGGAGGGAGCAGCCGAGGGTCCAGGCCAGGAGACGTGCTGGACAGAAGACATTGTTAGATTGGCTTTTGGCTTCGGATGGATGGGGAGAGTCCGAAAGGCGCGAATGCTGACCGGTGAGCGATGGGGGGGGGGGGGCTGGGGGGCTGGGGGGGGAGCCTGAGCATTTGCAGAGCAAAGCTCAAAGGGCTGGCGTGGAATTTGAAGGCTCGACTTGGCCATGCGTGATTAGACACCCAAGGAAGTTGCCTCTGGTACATGGAGCCCTCGGCAGACATGCAGAGCAGTGGGGAGAATAATCACAGGAATGTAAGTAACACATCAGGGATCCACATCTGCCTCTCCCAGGCGCCTGGAAAGGCCTCGGTGGGTAGACAAAGAGGCCACATCTGGCTGACTGTGCGACGAACCATAAAAATGGGCTCAAGCATGAGATGACCCTTTATCTGTCCACTCGCTTCTTGGAAACCTCCCGTGTTGCAGCATTTACAACTTCCAGAGGGAAGCCCTGTCAGCTCTTTATTATTCTCACTATTCCAATACAAGAGCAGAGGTGGAAGGGACCTTGGAGGTCTTCTAGTCCAACCCCCTGCCCAGGCATGAAGCCCTACACCATTTCAGACAAACAGCTATCCAACCTCTTCTTAAAGACTTCCAGTGTTGGGGCATTCAGAACTTCTGTTCCACTGATTCATTGTTCTCACTGTCAGGAAATTTCTCCTAAGTTCTAAGTTGCTTCTCTCCTTGATTAGTTTCCACCCATTGCTTCTTGTTCTGCCCTCAGGTGCCTTGGAGAATAGCTTGACTCCCTTTTCTTTGGGGCAACCCCTGAGATATCGGAAGGCTGCTATCATGTCTCCCCTGGTCCTTCTTTTCATTAAACTAGACCTACCCAGTTCCTGCAATTGTTCTTCATATGTTTTAGTCTCCAGTCCCCTCATCCTCTTTCTTGCTCTTCTCTGCACTCTTTCCAGAGTCTCCACATCTTTTCTACATCGTGGCAACCAAAACTGGATGCAAATATGCCAGGTGTGGCCTTCCTAAGGCCTTATAAAGTGGTATTAACCCTTCACGTGATCTGGATTCTCTCCTTCTGGTTTAGGAAGTTTCTCCTTAGTTCCAGGTTGCTTCTCTCCTGGATTAGTTTCCATCCGTTGCTTCTTGTGAGAGTAGCTTGACCCCCTCCTCTTTCTGGCAGCCCCTCAAATACAGGGAAATGTTATGCCACCCCTGATCCTCCGTTGCATCAAACTAGGCAGGCCACGCATAAGATACCCAACGTATATAAGAATGAAAATAAGATACGAGCCCTGTAGGTTAAGCCAGGGGTGGCACCTTGGCCCTTTGAAGCCTTGTGGACTTCCGCTCCCAGAATTCCCGAACCAGCCTTACGGGCAACCTGTGACCCACCAAGACCACCAAGGACCCTTCCCCTCCCCTCCCCCACCCCCCGCATGGCTCCCTTCGACTTTGCCCTGGGTTTTTCCTACTCCAGAGAGAACTCTGCCTTCCTCTGAGGAAGCTGCCTGGCTGGTTCCTTCCCAAGGGATCCAGATCCTCCAGATCAGAGGTTCCCAAACTTGGCAACTTGGCTGGAGAATTCTGGGAGTTGAAGTCCACAAGTCTTCAAGTTGCCAAGTTTGGGAACCTCTGCTCCAGATCCTCCTCAGTCATGAGATCCACTCCTGCCTCCCTTTCTTGGGTTCACACTCAGAAGGGCTGCAGGATCTGAGTACATCCCATCTAATGAAAATAAGGACCAGAGGTGGCATGAGAGCATCTTCCAGTAATTGAGGGGCTGCCCCAAAGAAGAGGGGGTCCAGCTATTCTCCAAAGCCCCTTTGAAGGCCAGAGAAGGAAGAATGGATGGAAACTGACCAAGGAGAGATTCAACCTGGAAATAAGGAGGGATTTCCTGACAGTGAGAGCAGAATGGGATACGGTCTTCTGCTTTTTGGGTATATGTGTGGACTAGAT
The DNA here is from genome assembly GCA_039707465.1 of Rhabdophis nuchalis. NCBI lineage: Eukaryota > Metazoa > Chordata > Lepidosauria > Squamata > Natricidae > Rhabdophis > Rhabdophis nuchalis. The sequence continues at coordinate 225,629,513 of CM077645.1, read as the reverse complement.
GACCTACAAGGTCCCTTCCGACCCTTCCAAGGATACCGACACTCTAGAAAGAGGGCAGAGAAGAGTAACCAGGATGATGAGGTAACTGGAGGCTAAAACCTAGGAAGAGCGGTTGCAGGAACTGGACATTGTTGGTCTAGTGAAGAGAAGGACCAGGGGTGACAGGAGAGCAGACTTCCAATTGTTGAGGGGCTGCCCCAGAGAGGAGGAAGGGGGTCCAGCTATTCTCCAAAGCCCCCAAAGGCCAGAGAAGGAAGAATGGATGGAAACTGACCAAGGAGAGATTCAACGTGGAAATAAGGAGGGATTTCCTGACAGGGAGAACAATCCACCCATGGAACAGAAGTTGCCTTCGGAGGTTGTGGGAGCTTCATCCTTGGAGGCTTTCAAGAAGAGACTGGACTTCCCTCGGTCAGAAAGGGTGCAGGGTCTCCTGCTTGGGAGGGGGTTTTGATTAGACGACCTCCAAGATCCCTTCCAGCTCATTCATTCCATTCCCACTCCTCAAGGAATGAGAGCCCAGCCCCTCTTTCTCCTTCTCCTTCCACAGCCCCAAAGCCCCTGTCATTGTAGCTCCTCACGCCTGGCCAAGGGTGGGGCCTGAGGCCTTCTCACTCTCCTTCATCCAAGGTTAGCTGTTGGATCTGTTACCCACCCGACCTCTCCTAGCTCAGTGGAAAGGCATTTCACCCACTTCCCAGATCTTATTTCGGAGACATTCCCAAGCCTCCCTTTGGCCTGGCATTTCTGTCGCCTCCTGAATCTTAGATGGCAGCTCCTCAACAGAATAGATTAGAGCCTGAAGGGACCCTGGAGGTCTTCTAGTCCAGCCCCCTGCCCAGGCAGGAAACCCTATAGCATTTCAGACAAATGGCTATCTAACATCTTCTTAAAGACTTCCAGGGTTGGGGCCTTCACAACTTCTGGAGGCAAGCTGTTCCACTGATTAATTCTTCTCACTGTGAGGAAATTTCTCCTTAGTTCTAAGTTGCTTTTCTCCTTGATTAGTTTCCACTCATTGCTTCTTGTTCTGCCCTCAGGTGCCTTGGAGAATAGCTTGACTCCCTCTTCTTTGGGGCAACCCCTGAGATATTGGAAGAAGCTATCATGTCTCCCCTGGTCCTTCTTTCCATTAAACCAGACAGACTCAATTCCTGCAACCGTTCTTTGCGTGTTTCAGCCTCCTGATCATTCTTGTTTATTTAATTTAATTTAATTTAATATTAGACTTATAAACCGCCCCCTCTCCCCGAAGGGACTCGGGGCGGTGTACAGGGAAAAAATTAAAAACCATATAAACAGACAATATATAACAAAGCTAAAAACGAATTAAATTACCTGTACTAGAATTTAAAAACATTAAAATAGGAACCCTCCTAAGCTAAAATTCCCTAAATCTAAAATCCATTTATGTCCTTGACAGAAGTTATGTTATAAAATCAATACCATTGCTCTTCTCTGCACTCTGGGGAATTCTGGGAGTTGAAATCCCCCAGTCTTAAAGTCCCAAAGTTGGAGACCCTTGCCATTTTAGACAAATGGCTGTCCAAAGCATCTACCTCTGAGTGAGCAGACCCAGGCCCATGCTTGACCCACCGGCCAGAGGCCCCAGGTGACTCCCCCCACCCTCTAATCTTGCTCCGAGGACTTGATAAGGGAAGCCTGGTGGACTTCAGCCTCAAAGGAGGTCTCAGCAGAGCAGAAACTCCCGGGGGTGGGGGGGGTGGGGAGACAGGCAGATGTTGCAAGCGAGGGCCCTCCGGATATCCCCCCACCCCCAGACCAGCTTTGCCCTTTGACCCCCACCTGGCCCTTTGCCCTTCCTCCCGAGCAATCTGCTCTCGGCCTTGGGACCCTCCCTGGCCTTCCTCCCCAGCAGTCAGAATTTCAACAGATGCAGCGCTCTCAACATTGGGACACACACACACCCGCCCCCATGACTCCGTAGGATGTCAGATGACCTGGCCATGCAGTGCTTGATCCTTTCTCCAGATCACATACACACACACCCCGCCCAGAAATGGGAATGTGAAGGCAGCCCTCCTGGATGTGGTTTTTTATTATATTTCTTGTTCTCTATATACAATTATAGGTATACATTCCCCTAGTTATTCTTCTTTTTTACATTCGTCATTCTTATACATTTATCGCTCCATTCACAGGGTTATAATATACTTTTTGGTTTGCTTGTTTACCATCCCTTCCTCCTGTTCTGACGCCTCCTTCTTTTCCCTTTCTTTTCTCCTTCTCTCCTTCCCCTTCCTTCTTCCCTTACCTCCCCTACTCTTCCTCTTCCTACGCTCTCTCCTTCTCTTTCTCTCCCTCCTTCCCCTTCCTTCTTCCCTTCCCTCCTCCTCCTCTTCCCTTTCCTCCCCTCTCTCCTTCTCTTTCTTTCCCTTCCACCCTCCTCTCCTTTCCCTTTCCTTTCTCCCTCCCTCCCTTCTCTCCTTCCTTCCTTCCTCTTCTCCTTCCCCTTCCTTCTTCCCTTCCCTCTCCCCTCCTCCTCCTCTTCCCACCCTCTCTCCTTCTCTTTCTTTCCCTTCCACTCCCACATAACACCCAGTAAAACTCATCAGAGGAGCAAAATGTTAAGCTGGGTTGATGCCAACCTTCATTAGATTAGGGTTTGGGGGCTTAGCTTTGGGGGGCCTATCCAGCCTGTTTGACTAGCATACAATGCAATCTGTGACATTTAACACCCCCCCCCAAAAAAAGGTTAATTTATTGACCTGTGTTTTGTGAGAGCTTCTCTCCTAGGTCGGTGGACAAACCAGCTTAGGCTGTCAGGCAAACGTGGCCAGTTCCTGCAGGGCATTCAGGGTTACGGCCCACACAGGGAATCCTCATTTAGCAACCACCTTGGACAACAGCCGTTCACAGTTACAACCGTGATTAAAAAGTAACTTTGTGAACCAATTTTCGACCATCCCAGGCCTATGGAGCCAGGAAGGTGGGAGTAGGGTCTTAAGCACAGGTCGTGGTTTCATTTAGTGACTATTTTGCTTAATGACTGAGTGCCTGGTACGAATTGTAAACGATAGCTAGACAAGGACTATCCTGCACTATCCTAAATCTGCTGTTAAAAGAGGAACTCGGCTTGCAAAATCATGCAGAGCCCCTGCAGACATTTGCACAACCAAATGGTGAGAGAGAGAGAGAGAGAGAGAGAGAGAGAGAGAGAGAGAGAGAGAGAGAGAGAGAGAGAGAGAGAGAGGCAGGGAAGGAGGGAGGGAGAGAGGGAGAGAAAGGGAAAGAAAGAGCGGGAGGGATGGAGAGAGAGAGGGACTAAGAGAGGGAGAGAAGAGACAGAGAGGAAGGGATGGAGAGAGAGAGAGAGAGAGGGACTAAGAGAGGGAGAGGAGAGACAGAGAGGAAGGGATGGAGAGAGAGAGAGAGAGAGAGAGGGACTAAGAGAGGGAGAGGAGAGACAGAGAGGAAGGGATGGAGAGAGAGAGAGGAGGGTGGACAGAGGGAGGTGGGGAGAGAGGGGAAAAGGAGAGTGAGACAGACAGAGAAAGGGATTGAGAGAGAAAGGGGAAAAAAGAATAGTAGGGAAAGGGAGAAAGAGAGAGAGAGAGAAAGAGACAGAGAGAGAGGCTTTGCCCCACCACCCCACCACCCCCAGACACCCAAGAGACAGAGAAGGTCAGGGAAGGAAACCCCCCAAATGTCCGGGGGCTGGGTAGAGGGGACGGGGCTGGTGTGGGACAGGGAGAGCCATCTTTGGTCCCCCCACAGCCACGGGGCTCCCTCCCTCTCAGCCCAAGAGCCGGGGAAGGGGAACGGGGAGGGGGCTCCAGTGGGGAAGGAGCTGGGCTGGAAGAGAAGACCCAACTGGCCATGCCCCCCACCCAAGGCAGCCGGGGAAGCCCTCCTGCCTACCTACCTCGCAGGGTTTCCTGGTGGGAGAAGAAGACCGAAGGGATTGGCAGGCGTCTTTCAAGACGGGATTCAGATATTGGGCTGAGACGCCAGATAAATCAGGTCAAAGTCTCATTAGGTCCCATAATCATTAGCTCCAGAGCCCGGCTGCACCCAATCAGAAGGAGGGAAGACCCGGTGCCAACGGGAACACCCTCTCCCCACCCCCTGTGGGGCCCCCAAGAGCACCCCAACTCTGCCCCCCAGAGAGGCCAGGAGGGTTCCTCCAAGAAGGCCCTTCTCAGAGAGCGCTCACCTGGGATGACCTCCCGGGAATCAGTGGAAGGGAGGGAGGGAAGAAAGGAGGGAGGGAGGGAGGGAGGGAAGAAAGGAGGAAGGAAGGGAGAAAAGGAGGGAAGAAGCGAGGGGGGGAAGTGGGGAGATAGGGAGGGAAGAAAGGAGGAAGGGAAGAAAGGAGGAAGAAAGAAAGGAAGAAAGAAAGGAGGAAGGGAGGAAAAAAGGAGGAAAAAGGAGGAAGAGAGGGGGAAAGTGGAAGGGAGAAAGGAAGAAAGGAGAAAAAGAAGAAAGGAGGAAGGGAGGAAGGAAAAAGGGGAAGAAAGGAAGGAGGGAGGGAGGGAGGTTCTCCCTGGTGGGAGACCCATGGCAGGCGGAGGTCAGATCCTCCCCCCTCCCCCCAGCCTCTTGGGCTCAGGCAGCCTCCGAGGTGACCCTGGAGCGGCCAGAGGGGCTGAGGGTCAGGGCCAGCTGCTGCAACCCCCCAGCCGCGTCTCACCTGGACCCTCCTCCCCCTCAAGTATCCCACCCAGGGAGGCCAAAGCCCCCTCCATCCCCCGACCCCCAAGGCATGGGAGTTGTAGTCCACCAAGTCCCAGGCGTTGCTGTTCTTGGCCCCAGGACCGCCTTGCCCCCTCCCCCGACGGGTCTCCCCCATCCCCAAGGCCCCCTTCCTGCCCAGGCGCGCCCCCTCCTGCCCCTCTCCTACCTGCATGCGGGGGAGGGGGGGAGTTTCCCCTCCAGCTGTGGCCGCCTCCCCCCCTGCGGAGTTCCCCAGCAGGGCGCCCGCGGGGCCCGGCTGACCTTTAGGCACCCGCTGCCCTCTTGCGCCCCCGGGGCTCCGGCCGAGCGTCCCCCGAGGCTGCAGGAGCGGACAAGGCAGGGCGGCGCCCCTGGCCTCTTATTTCACGCGGCGGCTCGGCGCTGCGCGGATCCTCCGCCTTGGCTGGTGGGCAGCGGCCCCTGGTGAAGACCCCTGAGCATATGCAGAGGGCATCGCCCTGGGGGGGGGGGGGAAGGGACGAAGGCGACTCGGTGCCAGCGGGGCTTATTTATACGAGCCCTCGGGACGCGCCCACCCCCAAAAGCCTCCCACCCTCCAAGCCCCCACCCCTGGCAAGGTAAAAATAGACGGTTACGGAGCCCGGCAGGCGATGCAGGAAGGAGAAGGAGAAGATCAAAGGAGAAACCAGGCGGAACGAACCCAAATGTAGCCAAGACGGGAGACTTCCCCCCCCCCCAAACTCTCAGGGTTTCCAGTGGGGGGGGGGGCTTTAAAAGGAAAGAGCCTGGTCCCTGCCCCCCCTTCCCCCAAACCAACCCTGGTGGGTGTGCATGGGGGAGGGGGAGGGGGGGGGGTCAAGATGACAGCCGCAGCCTTGAGATTGAAGCCTTGTCCCTCTTAACTGGCATCCCAAGATTGGCACTCCCGCTTCTGCCCCCCCATCCTGACTTGTCCGACCCCGTGGGCAGAGCGCAGGAGTGGACTCTGGCGCCCCCCTCTGGCTCCAGCCTCCAGGGGCTCCAGCCCGCCCCGGCTTCCCCCCTGCTGTGCCAACTCTCACGGGGGGGGGGCCGCTTGCCCCCTGGTGCCCTGGGACTTTGCCCGCCGCTCACCTGGCCAAGCAGCGCTTGGAGAAGGCGCACCTCACTTTGCCCGCCATGCCTGCCTCGGGAGGGGCGCAAAGGGGTGGGGGGGAGCCGTGGCCCTGGGTCACTCCGGCCAGATGCCAGGCGATCCTCCGCTCGCTCCCTCCGGCCGAGAAAGGACTGCCGGGCCCGCGTGCTCCCTGGCTGGGCATTTGACACCTGTCCCTGCGGAGGGGATGGGGGGGGGGAGATACATTTCCGCACGTGGACGGTTGAAAAATCTGCCCGTGTATTTTGAAGCATGGATCGGAGCACCAGACGCGCTTTCCCTACAGAGAGACAGAGAGGGGCGGGAGGGAAGGAAAAGGAGAGAAGAGAGGGAGGGAGGGAAGGAAGGAAGGAAGGAAGGAAAAGGAGGGAGGGAGGAAGAAAGATTGGGAAGGACAGAAGGAAAAGAGGGAGGGAAGGAAGGAAATAAATGGGAGGGAGGGAGATAAAGGGGAGGGAGAAAAGGAAGGAAAAGGAGGGAGGGAGGAAGAAAGATTGGGAAGGACGGAAGGAAAAGAGGGAGGGAGGGAAGGAAGGAAGGAAATAAATGGGAGGGAGGGAGATAAAGGGGAGGGAGGAAAGGAAGGAAAAGGAGGGAGGGAGGAAGAAAGATTGGGAAGGACGGAAGGAAAAGAGGGAGGGAAGGGAGGGAGGGAGGGAGGGAGGGAGAGGTTAGGAGGAGGAGATGGAGGAGGAGGAGGAAGAGGAGGGGGAAGGAGGAGGAAGAGAAGGAGGGGGAAGGAGGGGGAAGGAGGAGGAAGAGGAAGGGAAGGAGGAAGGGGGGGAGGAGGAAGAGGAGGGGGAGGACTGTGGGGTCCTTTGTGCTCTCAGAGCTGGGTGGTTTCATGACCCAACTAGGCAACGCCATCAATAGTAGAAGGGAGAGGGGTTTGTGGAGAGGAGGGGGAGGAGGGGGAGGACCTGTGGCAAAGGAGGAGGCTGGACCTTGGATGAGCATTGAGTGGCCCCTTCAGCCCAGCAGCTTCTGGCCCTCTGTCACCTGCCTTGCATAAGGTGGGCGCCTGGAAGCTCCCCAGCTGGCACAGCCTCCCAACCCCCTTGCCCAACGCCTTGGCTCACCCGCTGTCTTGCCCGAGGACCGATGTCCAGAGTCCAACGGGGCTGGGCTGCCCCTGAGGTGAGCTGCCCTCAACTCCCTCCTGGCACTTCCTCGCCAGCCAAAGAGCCCCCTGGTTCACATCACCCGCGGGGCCTTTGTGCCAGTCAGCAAAGAGAAGTGGCACGTCCAGAGTTTTCCCTCGCTCATCCGGCAGAGCGGATCGGAGGAGGAGGAGGAGGAGGAGGAGGAGGGGCAAGGGATGGTGGCTGCAGGTAGGCCAGGCTGTGCAAAGGGGAGAGGGCGGGGCCCGGCCCATCAGGTTCTGCTGGAGCAGAGGCTGCCTTTGGGGCAAGGGAGGGGTTCAAGGAACGGCCCCCTCTTGACCAACCAGGGTTACTCAACCCAGGAAGGCCAAATTCAGGGAAACTAAGCAAAAAACAACAACAACCAAGGCAGCTCAGGAAATTCACGGCAGATTAAACTCCGGACCAAGAAAGAGCCGAGCCTCAGCTCCAGCCCCCAGCTGTGCTCCAGCTGTGCTTGCAGCCCAAGCTTCCGGCCTTGAAGGAACAGAGTGAGCCCTCTCTTGGGGGAAGCCAGAGAGGTCCAAATGGTTGGGTGTGTATGGTCGTAGGACGTGGATCCCAATCGGTGGCACAGAAGCCAAATGAATTGCCAACCTGTGGCAGGTGGTTTGGGGGTGCCCGATTTCTCCCTGGAAGGGAGAATCCTTGCGGAGTCCTTGAGGTCGATTAGAATGCAGCTGGAAGGGACCTCGGAGGTCTTCTAGTCCAGGGGTCTCCAACCTTTGCCACTTTAAGTCTGAAGGACTTCAGCTCCCAGAATTCACCAGCCAGCTTTGCATTCGCATCCTTTTAGAGCAGGGGTCTCCAACCTTGGCAACTTTAAGTCTGAAGGACTTCAGCTCCCAGACTTCTCCAGCCAGCTTTGCATTCGCATCCTTTTAGAGCAGGGGTCTCCAACCTTTGCAACTTTAAGTCTGAAGGACTTCAGCTCCCAGACTTCTCCAGCCAGCTTTGCATACGCATCCTTTTAGAGCAGGGGTCTCCAACCTTGGCAACTTTAAGTCTGAAGGACTTCAGCTCCCAGAATTCTCCACCCAGCTTGGAAGTCTGGAAGCTGAAGTCCTTCAGACCTAAAGGTTGGAGACCCCTGTTCTAGTCCAACCCTCTCAAGCCCAAGCAGGAGACCCTCAGCCTTGACCATTTCAGGCTGCCCGGTCTCTTCTTAAAAGCCTCCAGTGAGGGACCACCCACAGTTTCTGGAGGGAAGCCATTCTGCTGGTTAATTGTTCTCACTGGTTAATTGCTCTGTTAGATGCAGCCACACCAACCCGCAGGAGGTGCACAATGGGCGTTGGGAAGAGTTTCATTGTAATTTTTGAAACCAATTTCATTGTAATTTCAGTACAATGACAGTGAAGATTATTATTATTATTATTATTAGTTAATTTCCTCTTTGTAGGAATTGGCCTCAACTGTTAGGATTGAAGTCCTCCTGTGGCGGTTGTGGTAGTGGTCTTCAGGTAGTAGTAGACCACTCAGAACACAACCTTCATGCTGTGTGTGTGTGTGTGTGTGTGTGTGATGGCAAACTGCTTAGGCCAGGGGTCTGCAAAGTCGGCTCTTTTAAGACTGGTGGACTTCAACTCCCAGAGTTCCCCAGCCAGCATAGCTGGCTGGGGAATTCTGGGAGTTGAAGTCCACCAGTCTTAAAAGAGCCGACTTTGCAGACCCCTGGCTTAGGCTGAGAGCTGTTGGGTGGGTTCATAGAACCTTCCTAGCTGGCCTGCAAGGGTGGCGCCCCTTGCCCAAGGAAGAAGCCCTTAATGCCAGCTGGATAAATGGTTGGATCCAAGGGAGAGACCAGCTTAATTCCTGAGGTGCTACCGACCCAATTCACTGCATGGGGGATCAGGGAGCTAGGAGAGGCATATCTGCGAGGCCCCAAGAAGCGAGAACAACACGAGGATTGACTTGAGAGCAGCTTCTTCCTCCTCCTTTACCTACAGACAGAATCTTGCTAGACGGAGGCAACTATTTGCATAACTACGTTCTGGGAATCGCGGATGCAACCCTCTCCCTGCCGCCCAAACTTTCCCAGTTCCGCTGTCTCTTCCCCCTCTGGGGAATCCCGGCCACGTTCCGCCCTCACCCAGCCATGCAAACCTAGAGCTGTTTTGGGAGGGGTGCAGAGCTGGGCAGTCCCAGGAAAAGAGGGATGTGAGTGAGTGGAGGCGGTGAGGGGGCTCTGTCATCTCCCAGGAAAGAGAGGCTGGCCTACCTCCAACGCGGCTTCTCCGCCTGGGATCCATAAGACTGTGCAGCCTATGAGAAAAAGGACAGCAAAGAGGAGGATGGAATAAATGAACCAAAAACTCTGGAAAGAGATCAGAGAAGAGCAACAAGAATGATCAGGAGGCTGGAGGCTAAAACATACGAAGAGCGGCTGCAGGAATTGAGTCTGTCTAGTTTCATGAAGGGAAGGGCCAGGGGAGACATGATGGGGGTCTTCCGATATCTCAGGGGCTGCCCCAAAGAAGAGGGAGTCCAGCTATTCTCCAAAGCATCTGAAGGCAGGACAAGAAGCAATGGGTGGAAACTAATCAGGGAGAGAAGCAACCTGGAATTGAAGAGAAACTTCCTGACGGTTAGAACAATTAACCAGTGGAACAGCTCGCCACCAGAAGTGCGGGTCCTCCATCTCTGGAGGTTTCAAAGAAGAGACTGGGCATCTACTTATCCGAAAGGTTATTCTGTGATTCTGATCTAGCCAGCCTTTAAACAGGTCTGCTGGGATAATGGACTGGATTGGGCACCCAAATCTCTCACCAATGCTAGCAGTCCTGGTAGTCGTGGTGAGCCAGATACCAACTTCACCTTCTACCAAGTTTGGCTTGGTCAACTGGGCAGGGAGTTTGACTAGATGACCTCCAAGGTCCCTTCCAACTCTGCTATTGTATTATTGTATTTCCAATGCAAATTCCTGCGCCCAGTCTGTGGGATGGCGCACCTGTTGGCCTGGTGCAATTCCCAGGAGCCCCCCCCCCCAGGTGAAGATGGGGGTGTCACACTGGAGCTCCAGTGATCCTTCAGGAGTTGGTGGCCCAACAGCATCGCTCGAAGGCTAAACAGACGCCCTCACCATGATTTGGATCCACCCTTGAAATAAGAGGGGGGGGATTCATTGGCATGGGCTCGCTTGTCTCACCTGTCGAATTCTGGAGCAGTGAAACCTACAACAACCCCCCCCCCCAAAAGGTCCACATACCAGTCCTGCCATGGTCACCCTAGGCCAGGGGTGGGCAAACTTTGCAACTTTAAGTCTGAAGGACTTCAGCTCCCAGACTTCTCCAGCCAGCAAAGTTGAAGTCCTTCAGACTTAAAGTTGCAAAGTTTGCCCACCCCTGGCCTAGGCGGCTTGTACTTTGCTTGGTTGGGCTTCCAATAGTAATACAATACAATAGCAGAGTTGGAAGGGACCTTGTAGGTCTTCTAGTCCAACCCCCTGCGTGGGCAGGAACCTTATACCATTTCAGACAAATGGCTATCCAACATCTTCTTAAAGACTTCCAGGGTTGGGGCATTGACAACTTCTGGAGGCAACTTCTGTTCCACTCATTCATTGTTCTCACTGTCAGGAAATTCCTCCTTAGTTCTAAGTTGCTTCTCTCCCTGATTAGTTTCCACCCATTGCTTCTTGTTCTACCCTCAGGTGCCTTGGAGAATAGCTTGACTCCCTCTTCTTTGGGGCAGCCCCTGAGATACTGGAAGACTGCTATCATGTCTCCCCTGGTCCTTCTTTTCATTAAACCAGACATACCCAGTTCCTGCAACCGTTCTTCATGTTTTATCCTCCAGTCCCTTAATCCTCTTTGTTGCTCTTCTCTGCACTCTTTCCAGAGTCTCCATGTCTTTTCTACATCGTGGTGACCAAAACTGGATGCAAATATTCCAAGTGTGGCCTCACCAAGGCCTTATAAAGTGGCATTAACCCCTCATGATCTTGATTTTCTCCCTGTTTATGCAGCCTAGAACTGTGTTGGCTTTTTCAGCAGCTGCTGCCCACGGCTGGCTCCTATTTAAACGGTTGTCCACTAGGATTCCAAGATCCCTCTCACAGTTGCTACTATTGAGCAAGGTACCACCTATCCTGTACCTGTGCATTTGGTTTTTCTTGCCTAAATGTGTTTTGTGTTGCACTCATTTTGGACTCATGGGGCTGTGCCTGGTTACTGCAGGTGGCCCATACCTGGCAACCAAGCCCATGGCCACTCCCAGTTCTAAAAACACAAAACCTGTTTCCTCTGGCAGGTCTTGCACCAGGCCGAAGCAATCCACCCACTGCGAAGGAGACCGGGAGGAGGTGCCCTTGAGGATCTCAAGGACCCCTGAAGGCAGAAGCAGCAACAGATGGAAACTCATCAAGGAGAGAAGTCTGGAACTAAAGAACTAGAGTAACCTAGAACTAAGGAGAGACTGGACAACCATTTGCCTAAAATGGTATCGTTTTTTCCTGCCTGAGCAGGGGGTTGGACTAGAAGACCTCCAAGGCCCCTTCCAACTCTTCTTCCTCTGTATCCTGTACTTGTTAGGCTTCAAGGATGCTGCCTAGTGAAAGAGCAAGGGAGGGGCGCCCGGTTCTCGTAATGTTACAACTCAGTCATCCCCCTCGTGGTTGTCAAGAGCTGAGGAAGCTTCCTGGGATGAGAAGCGAAATGTCTTCCAAGAAAAACCAGAAAGTCCATTGGCCTCTTGAGAAAAAAAACACCTTTGGGATGATCTCCTCTTGGGAAGAGGGCTTGTGGGGGCAGGCTGGAGCCTCCTGTCATAAAGGTAGGGCTGCACTTACCTTGTCCAGGTGTGACATTTATGCTTCTGTTTATTTACACAAAGGAGCAGAACGTGTAAATGGGCCATTTTGGATGGCAGAGAGGCGGAAGAGGCTGGGGAGCAGGAGGGGGGGCAGCTGGGCCCCTTCTCTACCTATGGACTTTGCCTCCCACAATCCCTCAGCTGGGCTGGCTGGGGAATTCTGGGAGTTGAAGCCCGGACATCTTCAAGTGGCCAAGGTTGAGCCACCCTGTGATATGGGAAGCTGTGAAATGACATATTTTTATGCTGTTTGTGGTTTTACCTGTTTTGTAGGTTTTTGTGGGCTTTTTCCTTTTTTTTACTTGTGGTTTTAAACTTGAAAATGTTCAATAAAACCTGCTAGAGAGCGCCAGCCTCTGCCCCTCTCCTGCCTCCCCCATGGCCAGAGTCCGAGCCTTCACATCTCTTATGGATGGGGTGCCCAGAGGGCAGCGGAGACGCATAGAAACACAGCCGCCCCATCCGGGAGTTTTCCAAAATGCCTTTAATGACAGAAGAGGGTCGAAGCAGAAGCCGCTGCCTTCCCTGCCCACTCCCAGGCTGCAAGGGGGAGCAGGGGGTCCTAATCCCCAGAAAAGAGATCTTGCAGCCATCGACCCACTGAGTGGAGGCCAACCAAGGCTGGCCACGGCAGCATGGCACAAACGGGGGATTACCGGCGGCTGGTCTCCCCCCTACCCCACTTGAAGCAGGGTCTGTGCCAAGGAGGAAGCCGGGAAGGGCAGCCTGTGGCCTCGCAAGAAATGAGCCACTTGATAGAGAAGGGAAGGGAAGGGTAGGCATAAAAATATAACTGGGTTTGTGGGAATACCATCCCGAAAATACACCACTTGAGCGATGAAAAGAGATAACGACAACAAGTGAAAAGGAAAGGAAGAGAGGAGAGGAGAAGAGAGGAAAGGAGAAGGAAGGAAGAAGAAAAGAGAAGGAGGGAAAGAGAAGGAGAAAGGGTAGGAGCAAAGGAACAGAGGAGAAGGGGTGAGGCAAAAGGGAAGGAGGACAGGGAAAGGAGAAGAGGGAGGAAGGAAGGAAGAAGAGAAGGGAGGGAGGGTGAAAAGGAAAGGAAAGAATAGGATGCTGGTAACACAAAATAGGTAAGCAAAGCAACCCAGAATGTAGATTTTAACCTTTTATATGGAAAAATAAATATGTAAAAGTGATAAAAGATAAATAAGAACAATAACGATGGGAATGGATACCTGTAATTGTATTTCAGAGAATAAAAAGACTTAAAAAAAGAGAAGAGCCAATCAATAGCTGCCGAGAGGGTCTGCCTATGGGCTCTGAGAGGGGGGTCTCTCGGGTGGGAGGAGAGGGAAAAGGCACCACCTGGAAGAGCCCTTCCTGAGTTGGAGAGGGGTTTCATCCCCTCCCCCCTTCTCTTCCCTTCCATTTCAGCTCCCCAAACTCCCTGGCAGAGAGAGCAGATCCAAGGCCAGCCCTGGAGACGACGGACAGACGAGAAACCAGGCCCTTTCCCAGAAAACTCCTCCTCCTCCTCCTCCTCTTCTCCTTCCTTCTTCCTTCGCCTTCCTTCTTTCTTCCAGGGAGACAGAATGAAAAAGACAGAAGAGAAAGGGACACCGATCCCCCCCACCCCATCCAGGGTCTGGTCAGGAAAGCTGCATTTTCAGGTGCAATTTAAGGTTTTTCAAGTAAGCCAGGGATGTCCAAACTTGGGAACTTTAAGACTTGTGGACTTCAACTCCCAGAATTCCCCAGCCAGCTGTGCTGGCTGGGGAATTCTGGGAGTTGAAGTCCACAAGTCTTAAAGTTCCCAAGTTTGGACATCCCTGAAGTAAGCCAAGCCTGCCACCCACCTTAGACCAAGTCAGTTCCCCCCTCCTCCCCACAAGACCCCCATGAAAAAGGTCTCCTGACAGGCACTTTGGCTGAGAGGCAAGAGGCAGCCATTCGCTCTTCTCCCCCGTTGGTTCCCGGAAGGGAAGGGAGATGGGGGAATTCCTAACCAAACAGGCCCCCCGGAGCACAGGAGAAAACAACCCTCTGGCAGGGCAGGTAGTCCTCGATTTGTGAACCAAAAGTTCTGCCGCTAAGCGAGACATTCGTTAAGTGGCTTTTTCCCCTTTACAATCTTTCTGGCCACCGTTGCTAAGTGAATCACTGCAGTTCATAGGTTAGTAGTGCGGTCTTTAAGTGAATCTGGCTTCCCCCTTCGTCTTACTCATCCGAAGGTCGCAAAAGGAATCACTCGAGCCCGGACACTGCAACCGTCACAAGTACGAGTCAGCTGCCAAGCGGTTGAATTTTGATCACGTGCTGCAACAGTCGTTAAGTGTGAAAAACGGTCATAAGTCACTATTTTCAGTGCTGTTGTAACTTCGGTGCCTAAACGAATGGTTCTTAAGTGAAGTACGAGAATAGAACAAGCGAAGGAGGACTTAGCTTCGATCCCAGCAGGCGACTCCAAAACGGGCAGATGGCCAGGCTCCGAAGGCCCACGGCATCCTGGGAGGCTTCACCAGAGGGATGACCAGCAGGGAAGAGGAGGTCCTAATCCCGCCGTGTAAGGCTTTGGCCAGGCCCCACTCGGAGTAACACTTATTTAAAGAAAGCATTTGATAAGGTTGAATGGGCCCAGAGAGGGAGAACCAAAGTCAGGTCTGAGGGACAAAAGCTGTCAGGAGAGATTGGAGGAGGATCAAGGCCTTTAAATCTACTAGGGGTGGGAATAAGGGGCTATTTTACTCCAGAGAGCTTTGGCTTGGAGGCAAGAGGAAACCAGCCTTCCCGTGTTCTTGATCTTTGCTGAATATTGAACGTATGAGGGAAGGCAGATCTGCGTGTCCCGAGATAATGTTGGAGGATCCAATCTGGGTCGGTCTCCAGGACCAAAGATCTCGTCTTCTAAAACAGGGGTCTCCAACCTTTGCAACTTTAGGTCTGAAGGACTTCAGCTCCCAGAATTCAGCAAAGCTGGCTGGAGAAAGTCTGGGAGCTGAAGTCCTTCAGACTTAAAGTTGCAAAGGTTGGGGACCCCTGTTCTAAAACATATGAAGAGCAGTTGCAGGAACTGGGCCTGGGCAGTCTAGAGAAAAGAAGGGGAGACCTGATAGCAGTCTCCCAATATCTCAGGGACTGCCCCAAAGAAAAGGGGGTCAAGCTATTGTCCAAGGCCCCTGAGGGCAGGAGAAGAAGCAATGGCTGGAAACTCATCCAGGAGAGAAGGTAGAATTTCCTGACCGTGAGAACAATTAAGCAGTGGAAGAGCTTCCCTGCAGATTGTGGGGCTCCATCATTGGAGGTCTTCAAAAAGAGATTGGATCCAGCCGTTGGCCTGTAATGGCACAGGGTCTCCTGCAGGAGCAGGGGGTGGACTAGAAGACCTCCAAGGTCCCTTCCAGCTCTCTTCTGATTCTGACTGAGCTTTCGGATTTGTGATGGAGCCCATCCTCAGGGAACGTCTCTCTCACCGAATGAGAAGAACCTGAAGACAAGAGAGAGGGAGAGAGGGAGGGAGGGATAAAGAGAAAGAGAGAGGGGGAGGGAGGGAGGAGAGAGGGGAGAGAGAGGGGGGAAGGGATAGAGAAAGAGAGAGAAAGAGAGGGGGAGGGAGGGAGGAGAGGGGAGAGAGAGAGGGATAGAGAAAGAGAGAGAGAAAGAGAGGGGGAGGGAGGGAGGAGAGAGGGGAGAGAGATAGAGAAAGAGAGAAAGAGAAAGAGAGAGAGAAAGAGGGAGAGAGAGTATATATATATATATATATATATCTGCCTTCACTAGAATTTTCAACGTTCAGCCAAACTCAGGAGCCTGGACGGCTGGATTTCCTTTAGCTTTCCTCTCTGGTGTAACTTTGCAAGCAGACCGAGAAGAGGGGAGGGGGCTGGAGGGCCAAGGCCGGACCCCCAGGCTGCCACCATGGCCCAAATACTGCTTTGCATCGTGGCTTCCTGCCCAAAAGGAGCCGGCCTGAAACATTGGCCCTCGTTTCAGGGGCTCGGTCCCACTCCAGACGGGAAACCAAAGGTGCAAGGAGGGGGAAGCCCAGGCAAAGGGCATTTCCTCACTGAGGACTAGCAGCTTATGCTCCAAGCATCCCCTACTTGGGGGAGAACAAATCACTGCCCTTACCCGGATCTGGCTTCCATTCAGCTCCTTTCTCCATATCTGGCAGGAAGCCCCCCCCCCCCCCCCAGGACTGGGGAAAGCAAGGCCAGCCCCCCTGAAGTGGGAAGGGGTGGGGGCCCACTTGCGAAGGGAGGGAGGGAGGCAGGAAAGGGGATTTCTGGCCCAGTCAAAACCCTTTCTCCCAATCTATGCCTGGGTTCCCCCCCCCCCCCCCAAATTTGACAACTTTAAGACGGGTGGACTTCAATTCCCAGAATTCCCCAGTCAGCAGTGCTGACTGGGAATTCTGGGAATTGAAGTCCACCCGTCTTAAAGTTGCAAGTTCCCAACGGACCCCATGAAGGACAAAACCCCCCCTCTTTATCGCTGGACCAGAGACAGGAAAGTTGTCAGGATTAAAAATGAGGCGTGAAAGAGGAAAAGAGGCTGTCCAGTTATTTAACAACAACAAGAAGAAAGGATTGTGTAGAAAAAGAGGAAGGGGAAATGCGGAGCTTGCAAAGGGGGATGGAGGGAAGGAAGCCGAGGATTCCCACAACCGGCCAGGCAGAGTCAGGGCCCTGAGCACTACGGGGAGGGTCTGGGGGCTCCACCTGCCCTGGAGACCCCCCTCCCCACCCCCACCCGGCTAAGGGGATCAGGACCCCCCCAGGCATTCCCCCTTCCCCCCCCCCCCCCAGGAGCCCTCCTAAAGCTAAGGGAAAGATTGGACATTCAGTTGTCTGGGGTGGTACAAGGCAGGGGGGATTGGATAGATGATCTCCAAGGTCCCTTCCAGCCTTAAGATTCTAGGATTCCCTCTCTTTCTCTCTCTCTCTCTTTCTCTCTCTTCTTTCTCTCTCTCTCTTTCTTTCTTCCTTTCTTTCTCTTTCTTTCTTTCTCTTCTTTCTCTCTTCCTTTCTCTTTCTTTCTTTCTCTTTCTCTTTCTTTCTCTCTCTTTCTCTCTTTTTCTTTCTCTTTTTCTCTCTTTTTCTCTCTCTTTCTCTCTCTCTCTTTCTTTCTCTCTCTTTCTTTCTTTCTTTCTCTCTTTCTCTTTCTTTCTCTCTCTCTTTCTCTCTCTTTTCTTTCTTTCTCTCTTCTCTCTCTCTCTCTCTCTCTCTCTCTCTCTCTCTCTCACACACACACACACACACACACACACACGGAGTCCAAAGTCCAAAGGGGGAGAGGTGGGCATCTCCCCAAAAGCTCCCTTCACCCTGATATCAATGCACAGGCCGTTCGGAGGCTGGGGGACCTGCCCAAAGACCGATCCCCCAAGGCTTCCCCACTGCCTTCCGGCTGGCCCTCGCCTGCACGAAGAGGAGGCCTGGGGAGCTGCCAGGGCAACAGGGGGCACCGCCTTGCAGCCCCTGGGATTACGGCTACCAACTTCGGGTTTCCAAAGGCACTCAAGTCCCCAAAAATGGAGCCCAAGAGAGGAAGCAGAACGGCTCGCTGCTGCCACCCAGTGGTCCCCAGGGGTTTTGCAGCCGGAACTGCACGGGTGCTGAATGCAGCCCGTCCTCCGTTGCCACGGGGCAGACCTGGGTTGCCCTCCTTTCAGCTCCAGCTGGAACCCGGCCAGAGAGAAAGGCGGGTGCAGGCAGACTGGCTGGTATGCCATCGCCCTCTCTCCAGCTGGCACCCCCAGCCCATGCCCCCTGGGCATCGCCACTCTCTGCTGGGCCTCGGTGCCCAGACGCCAAGCCAAGCTGCACCCCCAGCCATTTTCCGCAGCGCTCAAGCAGGGGGTTGCCTAGATGACCTCCAGGGCCCCTTCCAACTCTGCTCCTCCCTTGAGTGGGGCGTTCGGCCCTCCCTGAGATCTCCACGCCTGGAGAGAACATCGTCCCGATTCAGGTGCCCTGCTCTTCCTGCGGGTGCAGGCGGCCACATCAGCTCTCGACCGGATGGAGCACCAGGGACGCCAGCTTGGGCGAGAGAGTGGACGGCTCACATCAGCCGGCAGCATCGCCTCTTCTGGGCCGGCCTCTCTTCGGCCGGAGCGGTCAGCTTGAGGAGGGGAGGGTCTCCGCTGGCGGCTGTGAAGAACACAGAGGCGTTGGGCCCTGCCTGGGGGGCCGGAGGGGCCTGGCCGGTGCCGGGAGGGAGCTCTTCCGTGGGGGGCCGCTGGAGCTTGGCCGCTGCCCGCTGGCGCTTGAGGTCCGCTAAGGTGTGGTGAGCCTTCTCCTTGCTGAGGCCGGAGCCCGCTGGGTCCTCCTGGGCAGCCAGCCGGTAGGAAGAGGCGCGCTCCGGCCGCTTGGGGTGGGAGGGGTGAGGGGGGGCCGTGCCGTTGCGTTCCTCCGGCCCTCCTGCTTCCACTTGGGGGCCCTGCCAGGACAGAGAGAGGAAGGGTCTCAGCTGAGCAGAAAGGCATAAACCCCCATTCCTCCGCTCACCCCAAGCACCTAGGGAGGGCAGCCTCTGAGGCAGGGGGTCAGCCCCCCCCCGCGCCCCCCAGGCAGGCTCAGCTTAGGAGGAAAAGGGGGGGGGGTCCGGGTTCCAAATAGCCTGGAAACTTTCAGATTGGGGTTAATGTCAGGGTTCCCAATAGCCTCCGAATTAAATCAGAGTCCGAGGCAAAGGATTCCTCAAAGTTCCCATGGATGAAGAGAGACATGTTGGCCCATCTGGGAACCCTGAATCTGGAAGCTTCCCGGTTTCCCTCCCCCCCAGTTGAAAATTCAAGATCTTGCCCCCCGCCCCCCCAAGTCCATCCCATGGTCCCATCTCCCTCTGCCACCCTGCATCTTCCACCCATCCAGTTCAGTCACGTGAAGAGGTGCAGAGACAAAGGATGACCTTGGCTTTCTACAAAAGAACGTTGTTATGGCTACATAGCATCTAACTCTGTCCAATCCCCCCTCCCATTATCCCACCATGGGGGGGGGGGGGAATTGTACAGAATTAGATGCTATGTAGCCGTAACAACATTCAGTGGCTAGATAAGAAAACATGGAAATGAAAAAATGTTGGCGAAATCTTCTTAGGGATTGTTAAAGCAACTGTAGGAGATAGTTGATACGATAAAGACATTTGCTGTTAAATAGATTAACCGTGATGTGAGGAAAGATTCCTATATCCACGAATATTTCAACACTTTGTTTAAAAATGACGGAATAACATCTGTGGTTGAATATAGGAAGTATAAGGATAATGATGATTACATGTATATTTGATGGATGATTGGTGATAGTATGCATGATAGAAAGTGATGATATATAAATATAAACTGTTGGAAACTTCTTCCGTATTCATATTGTAAAATTAATAGAAGGAGATAGGTGATTACGTAAAGTTACTAAATGGACAATGAAGGATGTAAGGCAGGGATGTCCAAACTTGGGAACTTTAAGACTTGTGGACTTCAACTCCCAGAATTCCCCAGCCAGCCACGCGTGTCTGGCTGGGGAATTCTGGGAGTTGAAGTCCACAAGTCTTAAAGTTCCCAAGTTTGGACATCCCTGATGTAAGGGAATAACCCCTGTCTAAAATGAAGGAATATTTACTGTAACTGAATATAGGCTGGGGCAAAACCCACTTCACGAGTGTCTCACTTAGCAACGTAACCCCTGGGCTGAATTGTGGTCGTAGCCCGAGGACTCCCTGTCAAGGAAGGAGCGTGGGTGGGTGGGTGAGTCGAGGCCCCCGCTTGACCTGGGGCTCCTTGGGGGGTGTGGGGAAAGGGGGGAGGGGCGCCCACCTGGACTCCGTCCTCGTCCTCCGTCTCTCCCTCGCTCTGCCTCCGTTGCCACACGATGGCCTCCTTGGCATGCTCCCTCCGGTAGAGGTTGGTGCGCTGCGTCACACTGACACGCCTCACCACTTTCCTGGGGAGGGGGGGGAAGGAGAAGGCATGGTTGAGGGTCCCCTAGGGGCCATGCTCCCCCAGGAGGTTGGAGCCCTCCCCAGTCCTCTTCCTCCTCCTCCTCCCCCCCGTCTCCCTCCTTCTAGCACTGATGAGGTTTTCTAGTTGGGTCATGAAACGTTTGCAGGAAAACAACCCATAGAGCACCAGGGACCCCACAGTCATTTGGTCTTTCCTTCCTTCCTTCCTTTCTTTCCTTCCCTTCCTTCCTTCTTCCATTCCTTTCTTTCCTTCCCCTTCCTTCCTTCCTTCTTTCCTTCCTTTCCTTCCCTTCCTTCCTTCCCTTCCCTTCCTTCCTTCCTTCCCTTCCTTCCTTCTTCCCTTCCTTTCTTTCCTTCCCTTCCTTCCTTCCCTTCCTTCCTTCTTTCTTCCCCTTCCCTCCTTCTTCCCTTCCTTCCTTCCTCCCTTCTTTCTTTCCTTCCCTTCCTTCTTCCCTTCCTTCTTTCCTTCCTTCCTTCCCTTCCTTCTTCCTTCCCTTCCCTCCTTCTTTCCTTCCTTCCTTCCTCCCTTCTTTCCATCCTTCCCTTCCTTCCTTCCCTTCCTTTCCTTCTTCCTTCCTTTCCTTCCTTCCTTCTTCCCTTCCTTCTTTCCTTCCTTCCTTCCCTCCCTTCTTTCCTTCCCTTCCTTCCCTTCCTTCCTTCCTTCCCTTCCTTCCTTCCTTCCTTTCCTTCCTTCCTTCCCTTCCTTCCGTCCTTTCCTTCCTTCCCACCAAGATCCCCCACATTGTCGTCTACTTCCTCCTCCTCCCCCCCTCCCTCGCTTGCTCTAGCGAAAGCCACTCATCCCCCCCCCCTCCCCCCGGGCGCCCACCCTCGGCTGCCGGCACTGGACGTCCGGCGCTGGAGCGGCGTCTTCTGCTTCTCCTGGACTTCAGGATGGCCTCCTGCTTGTGCTTCAGCTCCAGGAGTTTGGCCCTCACGTCTTCATTGGGACACACATCTGGCAGGGGGGGGGAGAGAGATAAGTAGCCTCAGGGCCGCCCCAAAGCCCCTTCGCACCCGAGGGGCTCCCTGCACGGAGACGGCTCTCTCCCCGAGCCCCTCGGCTTCCACCCACTGCCCAAGCCAGCCCCTTCCCTCCAGCCCCCAAGGCCACGTGGGCTGCAGAGTCCAGGGGCTCCCAGGCCCCACTAGAGCCTGTTGGGTGAACTGGTCAGACTTTCCCCCTTGCTAGTCTCCCGTCTCCCCAGCTGGGGAAAGATCTGGGCTGTGGGTGTGAAAATCCCTCCCACAACAGGTAACAGAGAAAACTCGGTTCCACTCTTCCCTGCTCCTCCAGTCTCCTGTCTCCTGAAGCAGGTGGGCGAATGGAGCCCCTTGCAATGGGTTTCCCCTCCTGGGGGGCCCTCGGTACCCTCTGCTTCTCTTGCAGACGTCTCAGGACCCAACTAGGCAACATCTTCAGTGCTGCAAGGGGTGGGGTGGGCTCTCTCTTAATCAGTGGAACAGAAGTTGCCTCCAGGAGTTGTGAATGCCCCAACACTGGAGGTTTCTAAGAAGAAATTAGATAGCCATTTATCTGAAATGGTATAGGGCTTCCTGCCTAGGCAGGGGTTTGGACTAGATGACCTCCAAGGTCCCTTCCAACTCTGCTATTGTATTGTATTCCATTCCATTCTATTTCTATTTCTACTTCTATTCTATTCTAAATATTCTGCATTCTATTCTATTCTATTCCTATTTCTATTCTATTAGATACAAGAGACTTGCCCTGTCAGATATATATATATATCTGACATATATATACATATATATATATATGTTTTCGTAGATTTTCACGGGTGTAGGTATGCTGGCATAGCTGGCTTCGGGGATTTTCCCGTGTATAAGGCATGGAGATGTTATTGCAACGTTTCGGCAAGATCTCACTTGTCATCATCAGGCAGGCTTCTGTCTGTGACTGTGACTGCGGAGGCATCGCCCCTCTTTAAATCTTGGTGAGGGGGGTGGAGTGCTGACTTGTTGTGAGTGGGTTGATTGGCTGTGCAGCTGCATCCTGACTGGTAGATTGATGCTGATTGGTCTCATTTGTATGTTTCTCCTTGTTTTGAATTTCAACGGCTTGGCTGGAGGGTGGGGCTCGTCTGCTGGTCAATGCTGGCTTCCAGATAACTGGTAGGCCTCCGCAGTCACAGTCACAGACAGAAGCCTGCCTGAGGATGGCAAGTGAGATCTTGCCGAAACGTTGCAATAACATCTCCATGCTATATACACGGGAAAATCCCCGAAGCCAGCAATGCCAGCATATATATATAAACATTGCCAGCATATATATAAACATTGAGATATATATATATATGTGTTTTCGTAGATTTTCACGGGTGTAGGTATGCTGGCATAGCTGGCTTCGGGGATTTTCCCGTGTATAAGGCAAGGAAATGTTATTGCAACGTTTCGACAAGATCTCACTTGTCATCATCAGGCAGTCACAGACAGAAGCCTGCCTGATGATGACAAGTGAGATCTTGTTGAAACGTTGCAATAACATTTCTATGCCTTATACACGGGAAAATCCCCGAAGCCAGCTATGCCAGCATATATATATATATGTATATTTGTGTCCCAACACCCTGGTAAGCCCCAATTAAGGGAGGGAGCAGAACACACACACACATATATATATACTTGTGTCACAACAAGTGTGTGTACAAAACGTAACACACACATATATATACACACACACACACACATGGAGAGCAAACCTCCCTCCCTCCCTCCCAGCACTGATGGTGTCACCTAGCTAGGTCAAGAAACGTCTGCAAGGAGACCGCCAAGCTCAGAGACCCCCAGGGCCTCCCCAGGTACAAATGCCTCCTCCTCCTCCTCCTCCTGTTTTCCCTCCTGCCCCACAGAGGCCTTAGCAGCAGGAGGGCTGGTTCCCTCCACGGAAGCCCCCCCCCCACTCCTGGCCTCCTCGGGGGGGGGGGGAGGACGACCCCTGAGGCTGCCCAGGAGCCCCCCGGCCCCTCCCTCCAGCCCCTCCGGCTCACCCAGCGGGCTCTCCTCCGACACCGACTTCCCGTTGAGGTCTGCTCCGTGGGCCACCAGCAGCTCCACCAAGGGCATCTGCCGGACACAGAGAAGGGGCTTCAGGGGAGGGATTGGTTCCCCCCCTGAGCCACACTTGCCTGGCTCAGAAAGAGCCCCCCCCCCCCCGACGGACTCACCTGGCCCCAGCAAGCGGCGGCATGAAGCGGCTGCCACCCGTCCTGGTCCTTGGCGCTCAGGCTGGCCTGATGCTCGATCAGGAGCTGGGCGGCTTCCAAGTAGCCGTTGGCCGAAGCGATGTGCAGCTGTGGGGCAGGAAAGGGGGAGGCTGGTCCTTTGGGGAGGGAGGGCCACGCAGGGCCGGGCAGGCAGAGCGGCTGAGCCTCACCTGAGCCACGTGGGGGGGGGGGGTGAGTCCCAGGGGCCAGGAGGGGCCGCTGCTACCCTGCTCCTGCGGCCATCTCAGGAGGAAAGAAAGCAGAGAGGTCTTTTGCAGGGAAAGCCTGGAAGGAGGGAAGGAAGGAAGGAAGGAAGGAAGGAAGGAAGGAGGGAGGGAGGGAGGGAGGGAGGGAGGGAGGGAGGGAGGGAGGGAGGGGAGGAGGGAGGGAACTGAGAGAGGGAAGGGAGGGAAGGAAGGAAGGAGAGAGGGAGGGAGGGAGAGAGAATGGGAGGAAGGAGAGAGGGATGGCTGGATGGGAAGGAGGGCGGGAGAGAGGGAGGGAGGAAAAATGGAGGGAGAGAGGGAGAGGAGAGAGGGAGGGAGGGAGGGAGGAAGAATGGGAGGAAGGAGAGAGGGAGATGAGAAAAGAGAGAAGGAAGGAAGGAAGGAAGGAAGGAAGGAAGGAAGGAAGGAAGGAAGGAAGGAAGGAAGGAAGGAAGGAAGGAAAGAAGGGGGAACTCTCCATCCCAGGGTCCCGGGGGCTCCTCACCAGGGTGGCCTTGTGGTCCAGCGGGGTGTCCAGGCTGTCTCCTTCCTTCACCAGCCGGCGGATGTCCCTCACCATGCTGCCCTCCACGGCTGAGCGAGCCTCCTCAATGGTGGCCTGGGTGATCTCTGAGGGGAGGAAGAGCAGCTGAGCGTCAGGCAAGGGGGGGCAGATGTGGCTGAGGCTCGGAAGAGCCCCCTCCTCGCTTTAAGACGCTGCTTCTTGCGACAAAGGAGGAGACGGGGGGGGGGGGGCTCAGGGTTGAAGCGAGGGCTCCTTGGTGCTCTCAGGGAGGGCTGGTTTTCTTGCACACGTTGTGTGACCCGGCTAGGTCACATAATCAGTGCTGGAAGAGAGTGGGGTAGGACAAGGAGGAAGAAGAGGAGGAGGGGAAGAAGAGGGGGAAGAGGGAAGGAGGAGGAAGAGGAGGAGGAAGAAGAGGGGACGAAGAAGAGGGGAAGAGGAGAAGGCAGAGGAGGAAGAAGAAGAGGAGGAAGAGGAGGGGGAAAGGGAGGAGGCAGAGGGGAGGAGGAGTTAGAGGAGGAGAAGGAAGAAGAGGAGGAGGAGGGGAAGAAGACGAAGAGGAGAAGGAAGAAGAGGAGGAGGAAGAAGAGGAGGAGGAAGAGGAGGAGGAAGAAGAGGGGAAGAGGAGGAAGAGGAGGAGGATGGGGAGGGGGAAGAGGAGGAGGTAGAGGAGGAAAAGGGAGAAAAAGAAGAGGAGGAAGAAGAGGAGGGGAAGAAGAGGAGGAAGAGGAGGAGGAAGGGGAGGGGGAAGAGGGAAGGAGGAGGAAGAAGAAGAGGGGAAGAGGGAGATTTCGGAGGGGGAAGAGGAGGAGGAAGAGGAGGAAAAGGAAGAAGGAGAAGAGGGGAGGAGGAAGAGGAGGAAGAAGAAGAGGGGAAGAAGAGGAGGAAGAGGAGGAGGAAGAGGAGGAGGTCTCCTGCAGACATTTCATTATCCAAACTAGGGAACATCATCAGTGCCAGGAGGGAGAGGGCTTTGCTCTCATTTGTATATACTAGTCAGTTGATATACCAAAAGTGAGCGTATCCCCACTCCCTACCAGTACTGATGACGTTCCCTAGTTGGGTCATGAAAGGTCTGCAAGGAAGCCACCCAGCTCAGAGAGCCCCAAGGATCCCTGGGCTTCTTCCTCATTTGTATGCCTCTGTCCAGAGTTGGGGCTGGGGGTGCAGCCTCCCCCCTCCCTCCCCACAGGGCCCTGGCCTGGAAGGAGCTGGACGTCAGGCCTGCCCCCAAGCATGCTGGGACGGTGGAAAGGAGGGGCGACAGGTCGGGCAGCCCAGAGCCTCCTCAGCCAGGAGGGAGGGAGAGAGGGAGGGAGGGGGGAGGGAGGCCCCGGAAGAGCCCCTCACCTCGGTCAGCCATGGCCCCTTCCAGGTAGTCCAGGGTGGGCTCATCCTCACAGAGGTCGTAGGGCATGTTGCCATCCGAGTTGAGGGCAAGCAGGTCGGCCCCTCTGGAGGGGGGGAAAGGGGGGGGGGAGAGAGGGAGAGGCGGTGAAGCTGGCAGCCGCTGCCAAGGCCCCCTCCCTCCCTCCCTCCCTCCCTCCCTCTGGGCACCTGAAGGGAACAGATACCAGGAGCTATTCTGGTCCGGGAGCTGGCAAAACTGGCCGGGCTGCCTGGCAGCAGATTGGGTTTCCCCCTCCCTCTGCTCCCAGGACGGAGGGAGGGGAGGGGGCCACCCGCTAGGCCGGCCCTGCCACCTGCTGGACGGCTTTGCCAACCACGCACGGGAGGGAGCCGGAGCCCCAGCCGAAAGGAAGGGGCCTCAGGGGGCAGGAGGGGCCTCGCCCTGCAGACGGAGGAGATCCTTCCTTTAAGAAGAACGGTTGCAGGAACTGGGGATGTCTAGTTCAATGAGAAGGACCAGGGGAGACAGGATAGCAGCCTTCCAATATCTCAGAGGCTGCCACAAAGAAGAGGGAGTCAAGCTATTCTCCAAGGAAACTCTGGAAAGAGTGCAGAGAAGAGCAACCAAGAGGATTAGGGGACTAGAGACTAAAACACATTAAGAACAGTTGCAGGGACTGGGTATGTCTAGTTTAATGAAAAGAAGGACCAGGGGAGACAGGATAGCAGCCTTCCAATATCTCAGGGGCTGCCCCAAAGAAGAGGGAGTCAAGCTATTCTCCAAAGCACCTGAGGGCAGGACAAGAAGCAATGGGTGGAAACTAATCCAGGAGAGAAGCAACGTGGAATTGAGGAGGAATTTCCTGACAGTGAGAACAATTAATCAGTGGAACAGAAGTTGCCTCCAGAAGTTGTGAATGTCCCAACACTGGAAGCTTTTAAGATGTTGGATAACCATTTGTTTGAAATGGTGTAGGGTTTCCTACCTAGGCAGGGGGTTGGACTAGATGACCTCCAAGGTCCCTTCCAACTCTGTTAATCTGTTAACAAAGAGGGTTGTTTAAAAAATGCTGAGACTCTAGAAGGAGTGCAGAGAAGAG
This sequence comes from Rhabdophis nuchalis, assembly GCA_039707465.1. Taxonomy (NCBI): domain Eukaryota; kingdom Metazoa; phylum Chordata; class Lepidosauria; order Squamata; family Natricidae; genus Rhabdophis; species Rhabdophis nuchalis. Next base: position 225,603,439 of record CM077645.1, on the reverse strand, counting down.
CAAGAAAGAGGATCGGGGGACTGGAGGCTGAAACATACGATGAACGGTTGCAGGAACTGGGGATGTCTAGTCTAATGAGAAGAAGGACCAGGGGAGACAGGAGAGCATCTTCCAATATTTGAGGGGCGGCCCCAAAGAAGAGGGGGTCCACCTCTTCCCCAAAGCCCCCAAAGTCCCTGTGCCCAAAGCACAAGAAGCGTTGGGGGGCGAGATCTGGGGACTGGATGTGAGCCCCATAATCCCTCGTGATGAGGGGCACAATCCTTGAGCGAAGACCCCAAATCCTACCGGCTGGCTAAAGGAGACCGATTAAGCCAGGCGGGGCCTTCTCCTTCTCAGAGTTAACAAAGGGGGGGGGGGGGTTCCATGGGGAGATTACGCTCGAGAGGAAGACCCCCGGAGGCCCCATGCCCCCTTCCCCAGGGAGGACAAGGGGGGGGGGAGAAAGGGTCCTGCAGCAGGGACCCCCTCCAGGGCCCAAGAGAAAGGAGAGGCCAGCGATGCTCTCGTCCAGGGGGTGGCCTCAACAGCAGAGACAGGCTGGCCTAGTGGTTAAGCCGGCATCAGGCTAGACAGCGGGAGACGGTGAGTTCTAGTCCCACCTTCGGCACGGAAAGGCGGCTGGGGGACTTTCAGCCAATTTGCAGACGACAGTGAGTTCTAGTCCTGCCTAGGCATGGGAGCTGGAGGGGTTTAGAAATTTAATAAATTATTATTATTATTATTATTATTATTATTATTATTATTATTATTATTATTATTATTATTATTATTATTATTATTATTATTATTATTATTTATTAATGTGGGGGTCAATGACCAGGAGTTTGTGAGTTCTCGCCCCCCCCTCGGTCATGGAAGCCAGCTGGGTGACCCTGGCCCATCCCTCTCTCTCTCTCTCTCTCTCTCTCTCTCTCTCTCTCTCTCTCTCTCTCTCCTCCCCTCACAGGGGGGTTGGGGTTGCTGCTGTTGTGGTGGTGGTGGTGGGGAACAGGGGAAGGGAGGAAGGCCACCTGGAGTTACCCACAAAGATCATAAAGGCGGGATATAAACCGGAGCGTTTCCTGCAGGTGGGAGAGCAGAGGAATTGGGGCAGGGGCTCCGGGCTCCCTCGGGGGCTGAAGGACAACCTCAGCTCCCAGCGCTCACAGAATCCATCCAGGGGCCGAAATGACCCCTCAGCACTCAGGGAATCTCAACCCTTTTTCCCCCCTACCGGTTCTGTGGCTTGGTGGGGGTCATGTGATTGGGGGGGGGGGTCAAAAAACTCACTTTAACAACGTCCTGCTGGAGCAGGGTTGGACTAGATGACCTCCAGGTCGCCCCCCCAGCCCTGGATTATCCTCTGAAGCTGCGTCTAGTGCCAGCTTTATAGTCTTTCCTTCCTCTCCATTTTCCCTCCCTCCCTCCCTTTCTTTTTATTTTTTTCCCTTCCTTCCTTCCTTCCTTCCTTTCTTCCCTCTTTCTTTCTTTCTTTCTTTCTTTCTTCCTTTCTTTCTTTTTTCTTTCCTTCTTTCTTTCTCTTTCTTTCTTTCCTTCTCTTTTTTCTTTCTTTCCTTCCTTCCCTCCCTTTCTTTCTTTTTATTTTTCCTTCCTTCCTTCTTTCTTTTTCTTTCTTTCTTTTTTCTTTCCTTCTTTCCCTCTCTTTCTTTCCTTCTCTTTCTCTTTCTTTCTTTCCTTCCTTCCCTTCTTTCTTTCTTTCTTTTTTCTTTCCTTCTTTCTTTCTCTTTCTTTTCTTCTCTTTCTTTCTTTCTTTCTTTTTTCTTTCCTTCTTTCCCTCTCTTTCTTTGTTTCTTTGTTTCTTTGTTTTTCTTTCTTTCTTTCTTTCTTTCTTTCTTTCTTTCTTTCTTTCTTTCTTTCTTTCTTTCTTTCTTTCTTTCTTTCTTTCTTTCTCTCTCAACACCCCCCAACCCCCATTTTTGGCCTAACAAAAATGGACCCCCACCCACCCCTGTGTTTCTGGGGAAACAGTAAAAAAAATGCTTAATTTTTTTTTTTTTTAAAGGTTCCGAAGATTGGCTGTGCAACATGGGATGTGGGAACTTTTTAAGAAAACAAAAAACTTTTTTCAGTATTTTTTACTACCGGTTCTGGTGAAGTGGCCGGAATCTGTAGCATTTCACCCCTGCCCCTAAGCCACCAACACATTCCTGATCCTCCCGTCCGCAGCCCCTGCCCAGCCTCAGCCCCACCACAGCAAGCGCAGACCCTCCGAGACCCCCCCCAAGTCCAGGCGGATGGGTTCTGCTCCGCCTCCCAAGGAGAGAAGCCCCTCCCCCTGTACCTCTGAACGAGCAGCTCCACCAGGTGCAGGTGCCCACAGGTGGCGGCCGCGTGCAGGGGGGTCCAGAGTTCGCTGTCGCAGGCGTTCACGTCGGCCCCGGCTTCCAGCAGCAGCTCCACCATCACCCCATAGTCGTCAATGCAGCACTGGGAAGGCGAGAGGAAGAGCATGGACACAGGAGAGGGGGCAGGTGGGGGGGGGGCATTCCATTTTTTCACTACTGGTTCTGTGGGTGTGGCCTGGTGGGCGTGGCCTGGATTGGTGGGCGTGGCAGGGGAAGGAAACTGCAAAATCCCCATTCCCTCCCCATCAGCTGGGATTCGGGAGGCAGAGCATAGATAGAGGGCGTGGCCAGCCACAGGTGGAATTTGCTGGTTCTCCAAACCAGGGGTCTCCAACCTTTGCAACTTTAAGTCTGAAGGACTTCAGCTCCCAGCAAAGCTGGCTGGAGAAGTCTGGGAGCTGAAGTCCTTCAGACTTAAAGTTGCAAAGGTTGGAGACCCCTGCTCTGAAAGGATGCGAATGCAAAGCTGGCTGGAGAATTCTGGGAGCTGAAGTCCTTCAGACTTAAAGTTGCAAAGGTTGGAGACCCCTGCTCTAAAAGGATGCGAATGCAAAGCTGGCTGGAGAAGTCTGGGAGCTGAAGTCCTTCAGGCTTAAAGTTGCAAAGGTTGGGGACCCCTGCTCCAAACTACTCAAAATTTCCTCCACCGGTTCTCCAGAACCGGTCAGAACCTGCTGGATTTCAGCCCTGAGGGGGGGGGGGCTCCAGAAGGCCCCACTTCTCCCCTCCAGAGGCATCGTCCCTTGGCTTGGAGGCAGGAGGTCTCCAATGGCCGGAAGGTTGCTGTAGGAGAGCTCCTGCCCCTCCCATGAGTCCCCATGAGCCTCTTCCCATGGGTCCATCTGGCTAGCTTCCCACAGCAGCTAGTCCTAAACTTACAACCGTTCATTTAGTGACCGTTCAAAGTTTGCAACGGCGGTGAAAAGGGCGACCGGTGTTCAAACTTACGACTGTGGCAGCGTGGCCATGGTCATGTGATCAGAGTTCAGGGGCTTGGCAACTGCCTCGTATTTATGACGGTGGCCGTGTCCCAGAATCACGTCACGATCCCCTTCTGTGACCTTCGGACAAGCCAAGTCGACGGGGGAAATCCAGAGTCCCCCTTAACAGCCGTGTTCCTAGCTTAGCTGCCGCCGTGATTCACTTAACGACGGTGGCAATAAAGGTGGTAAAATGGGGCAAAAGTCACTTCACGACAGGCCTTGCTTAGCAAGAGGAATTTTGGGCTGAGGATTTCCTGTCCTCCCCGGGCCTGAAAGACGGATATTGGACTCTCCACTCAGGGCCACTTTGGTGTATTTACTCAACACAACTGCCGCACTGCCAAAGGGTTTACAACCCACAACAGAGAGAGCGAAGGGAGAGGATAAAACCGGCCCTTGAAAAAGGTGGGATTTGGGTCCACCCCACGGACGGAGGCCTCCCTGCCGGCCCTCCACCCAAGGTCACCTCTGCCTCACCAAGAAGAGACCCACAACGTGTCTCCCCATAGAATTCGGCGGCGTCATCATCTTCACTTAACAACCCCAATCACACTCCCTTGCGGGGCCTGGGAGTCTGGGCAATGGAACGGAGCTAGCAGAGTGTCTGAATGGCCGGATGCGTTTCCCTGTCGCCAGTGCGGAGTTTTCTTCGGCAGATACATTCTCATTGTGCCCAGAGGGAGAGAAATACCTGCCTCTACCTGGGATCGAACTCACAGCCTCCTGATGGTGAGGCCAGAGCTCCACCTCGGGGCTCCTGCACTGCTCTGGGTCTCCCCATAGAGTTAAAGTCATGAAAAGGGAGGAGTGAAGGGATGGGCAGAGGGAAAGGGAGGGCCGAGGGAGGAGAACTACCAGACTATTTGTCTGAAATGGTCTAGGGCAGGGGTCTGCAAAGTCGGCTCTTTTAAGACTGGTGGACTTCAACTCCCAGAGTTCCCCAGCCAGCATAGCTGGCTGGGGAATTCTGGGAGTTGAAGTCCACCAGTCTTAAAAGAGCCGACTTTGCAGACCCCTGGTATAGGGTTTCCTGCTTAGGCAGGGAGTTGGACTAGATGACCTTCAAGGTCCCGTCCAACTCTGCTATTGTATAGCATCAGAGGGGTGAGGAGCTCATGGCTAGAGGTCAAGAAGAGCTCCAGGAAAGACCCAGATTCCAGGAGAGGCCACAAAAGAGCCCAAAATCTTATTGGATTTATATGCTGCCCTTCTCCCAAAGGACCCAGGGCAGCATGCAACATGAGAAACAGATTAAAAAGCAATTCAATGTCCCCTCCTGAGCAAGACCCGTGTTAAGTGAGACCCCCTCTTGCATCTCAGCCCTGAGAACCTCCCTCTCCCCCCCCCCCACCCCTGGCTCTGAAAGTAGCTTAGCCTCTCCCGTCAGGTGCCCTCTGGATCTCCAGGTGGGCGCCAGGTGTGATGGGGCTCCTTGGCAGGAGGACAGCAGTGCCACCAACAAGGGAGGACCCCGTGGGATGCTGTGAGGGCTCATGGGGGGGGGGGCTGCCACGTAGAGCAAAGCACCTAACACCTGGCCCAGGAGGTGGGAGAATGGAGGGCAGCTGGACTCACCTGGTGCAAGGCGGTCAGTCCATCCTCATTGCTCAGGTCGGGGCTGATGCCCTTCTCCAGGAGACGGTGAACTGCAAGAAGGAAAATATCTCTCTCAGACCAGGAGCTTCGGGCGGGGGGGGGGGGGGAAGGGGGGGCAGGTGTTGGCCCCCAAGATGCCAAAATACAACCAGCCTGTTATGGTTCAATCCAGACAGGGCAATGACTCAGCAGAGGATGGGCAATTTGGGCCCACAGCTAGGGGGTGGGTAGGGACGGAATCCAGATCCCGTGAAGGGCTAATACCACTTTTGTAATCCCTTGGGAAGGCCACCCTGGGAATCCTCCATCCAGTTTTGGTCACCTCACTATAAAAAAGATGCGGAGACTCTGGAAAGAGGGCAGAGAAGAGCAACAAAGAGGATGAGGGGACTGGAGGCTCAAACATCCGAGGGACGGTTGCAGGAATTATGGCTAGTTTAATGAGAAGAAGGACATGATAGCAGTCTTCCAATATCTCAGGGGCTGCCACAAAGAAGAACGGGGTCAACTTATTCTCCAAAGCCCCTGAAGGCAGGAGAAGAAACAATGGGTGGAAACTAAACAAGAGAGAGAAGCAACCTGGAATTAAGGATAAACTTCCTAACGGTGAGGACAATTAACCAGCGGAACAGCCTGCCACCAGAAGTGCTCCATCACTGAAGGTCTTCAAGAAGAGGCTGGGCATCTACTTATCCTACTTATTGTTATTAAACAGATGATTAAGTATTTAAGAAAATAAGGTGGTTTGAAATGAAGGAACACTAATTTTTAAGTCAACATATCAATGCTCAATAATGGTGATATACTTGGCTATGTTTGATGAACAGTTAGTAATTATACCAGGGGTCTCCAACATTTGCAACTTTGAGTCTGAAGGACTTCAGCTCCCAGCAAAGCTGGCTGGAGAATTATGGGAGCTTAAGTCCTTCAGACTTAAAGTTGCAAAGGTTGGAGACCCCTGCTCTAAAAGGATGCGAATGCAAAGCTGGCTGGAGAATTATGGGAGCTTAAGTCCTTCAGACTTAAAGTTGCAAAGGTTGGAGACCCCTGCTCTAAAAGGATGCGAATGCAAAGCTGGCTGGAGAATTCTGGGAGCTGAAGTCCTTCAGACTTAAAGTTGCAAAGGTTGGAGACCCCTGCTCTAAAAGGATGCGAATGCAAAGCTGGCTGGAGAATTATGGGAGCTGAAGTCCTTCAGACTTAAAGTTGCAAAGGTTGGAGACCCCTGAATTACAGTATACTTGTAACTGTAAGAATTGATGCACAAAAACTTGTGACCAAACGACATGCTACACAAAATTGAAACTGGATGTATGTTTTATTTGTTTTTATGCTAAAAATTAAAAAAAACTATTTTTTTTTAAAAAAAGAAGAGGCTGGACAGCTGCTTGTGTGAAATGGTATGTGGGTTCCTTGCCAGAGGAGGGGGTTGGACTAGAAGACCTCCAAGGCCCCTTCCAACTCTGTTATTTGGTTAAACCAGGGGTCTGCAAAGTCGGCTCTTTTAAGACCGGTGGACTTCAACTCCCAGAATTCCCAAGCCAGCATAGCTGGCTGGGGAACTCTGGGAGTTGAAGTCCACCGGTCTTAAAAGAGCCGACTTTGCAGACCCCTGGGTTAAACCCCAAGCGTGTCTCAGACCAAACGCCCACCTAGGCCAGGCGTGGGCAAGTGTGGCCCTTCAACTCCACGGTCATCATGGGGCCATACTTGCCCACCTGGGCCCAGAGACCTCTGGCCTTCATTGCAATGCCAGGCTTGGCCGAAAGTCCCTGGAGCTCCGGGCTGGGTGGAGTCCACAAGGACGCCAGAGACAGAATGCCAAGTGTGGCAGGGAAGGAAGCCAAGAGCTTCACCGGCATTCAGCTGAGAAACCAAACAAACGAGCCAGGCCCCAATCTCACACGATGCCTGTTGTACCCTCAACAAACCCAGACTTTCTGCCAAGGGAGGCCCAGGGTGTGGAGGAGGAGGAAGAGGAGGAGGAAGAGGAGGAGGAGGAGCAGGGAGCCCTCAGTGCACCAAGAACTCCCATTCTGCCCACCGAGGGCCCTTTGTGGCCCCCGAAATCCTGGAAGGGGAGGTGGGGAGGCTGCCAGTCTTCCGGTGGAAAGAGGGACCATCACCCCATCATCCAGAGTCCCTCTTCCACATGCAGGCCGTCCCGGATTCACGACCACGACGGAGCCAAACATTTCGGTCGCTAAGTGAGAAAGTTGAGTGACTTTCCAAGGGAGACGTGGCTTGAGTGAAGTTTGAGCCGTTTTCCAACTTTTTTCACCAACGTTGCTAAGCGAAGCACTGCAGTAACCCGGTTGTTGAGTGAATCCGGCTTCCCCCTTGACTTCCCTTGTGCGAAGGTCCCCACAGGGGCCACTGCAATGGTCGTAACTATGAACCAATTGCCAAGGATCTGAATGGAGTTCCCGTGACGGGGGAGGGGGGGTTCTAATCCCTTTTTTTCTCCAATGCCCTTGGGACTTCGAACGGTCACTGAGGGACAATTGGTGATAGTATGTATAATAGAAAGGAATGATGCATAATGATAAATGGATGGAAACTTCCTGCCTATTTGTATTGTAAAATTAATAGAATGAGACAGGTGAATACGTAAAGTTATACTGTTATTAAATGGACAATTAAGGATGGAAGGCAGGGCTCTCCAACCTTTGCAACTTTAAGTCTGAAGGACTTCAGCTCCCAGGCTTCTCCAGCCAGCTTTTCTTGGGAGCTGAAGTCCTTCAGACTTAAAGTTGCAAAGGTTGGAGACGCCTGATGTAAGGGAATAACCCCTGTCTAAAATGAAGAGGGAGTCAAGCTATTCTCCAAAGCCCCTGAAGGCAGGACAAGAAGCAACAGATGGAAACTAATCAAGGAGAGGTCCTTCCTTCTCTCCTTCCTTCCTTCTCTTCTCCTTCCCTCCCTTCTCTCCTTCCTTCCTTCCTTCCTTCCTTCCTTCCTTCCTTCCTTCCTTCCTTCCTTCCTTCCTTCCTTCCAATATCTCAGGGGTTCTCCAAAGCCCCTGAAGGCAGGACAAGAAGCAACGGGTGGAAACTAATCAAGGAGAGAAGCAACTTAGAACTGAGGAGGGGTTTCCTAGCAGACCCATTGATCTTCCCTCCAGAGGTTGTGGGAGTTGAAGTCCCCAGTCTTAAAGGGGCCACATCTGGAGACCCCTGCTTGAGATTCAAGATGCCACTTTCTATTGTCCTGAAATCAAAGAGGCCCGGAGGCAGGGAAAACTGGGGAGGAGGAAGAGGTCTTTGGTGGCCCCCAAATTCTCCAAGGAGGACCATGGGGATGGTTTTGCATCCCTCTCACCAGAGCTGGCTATTTGCCATGGGGGACAACTGATGGTGGAACAACTTGTCCTCCTCCCTTTCCTTCTTCTCCCTCCCTCCCTTCTTTCCTTTCCTTTCTTTTTCCTCCCTCCTTCTTTCCCTCTCTCCCTCCCTCCTTTCCTCCCTCCCTCCCTCCTTCCTCTTGCGTGCTCTCTCTCTCTGAGCTTGCTTCTTCCTGCAGACGTTTCATGACCCAACTGGGTAACATCATCCATGCGCTCGGAGAGAAACTAGAAATCCTCAAGCGAGTGGGTTTTTCAAAGACGGGTAAAACTCTGCAGCCTTGGTGAGCGCAGGGGATCTGAGGGCGGAGGGGAAGGGGGGGTTATTGAGCAAGGTGCCTGGATGGATGTGACCAAGACAAGCATGCAGAAGGGGGTGCTTGGGTGCCTGAGGAGGACTGGGGAGGCGGACGGAGGAGGAGCGGCCCAGAAAAGGAGCGAAAAGAATGAAGGGGAATCTAAAAAGATGACCCATCGGGTTGTTTTAGGGCGAAAGAGATTCAGAGGTCAATGCCAGGACGGTCAGAGGCTCCGAATGTCGGTGGGTTTTCGGCAGAGGGAAATGGGTAGATCTTTGAGAAGAGAGAAAACGGAACTGGAAGAAAGAAAGAAAAAGAACAGAGGGGAAAAGAGAGAGAGAGAGAGAGAGAGAGAAAGTAGGAGAGAAAAATGAAGAAAGGATTTGGGATAGAACCGGAGAAAGAAAGAGAACGCTGGGGAGAATATTTAGGAATGTTAGTGACGCAGCCGAGGGGAGCATGGAAAGGAAGGCTTTAAATCAGGCGCCTCCAGCCTTTTGCAACTTTAAGCCTTGGAGGACTCCAACTCCCAGAATTCCCCAGCCAGCTTTCGCCTGCCATTGAGCCCAACATTTCCGTGGCTAAGCAAGACAGTGGTTGCAGTGACTTTTGTTCGATTTCACCATCTTTCAGTTCCCACGGTTGTTAAGTGAATCACGGCAGTGGTTCAGTTACCAACATGGTTGTTAAGGGAATCCATAGACTCGTCTTGTCACAAGGGCCACTGAGACCCGTCGTAAATATGAGTCGTTTGCTGACCGTCTGAATTTTGATCCCGTGACCATGGGGTTGTTGCAAAACGGTCATCAGTTCCGTGGTAACTTTGAACGGTCACTAAATGAATATCTGTAAGTTGAGGCCTGCCGGTGCTGCTTTCTCAGCCGCTGAACCTCGGCTCCAAGCCTCTGGGCCTTTCCTGGTGGCCTCTGCCATTCGGGGCCCACGCCGAGCCTTCAAATTCAGCCAAGGCCGGACGGTTTTCTGCCAGCTTAGCAGGGCAGAAATTCCGGACACTCCCTGTTAAAAGCAACACTCACCCCACCCTCTAAGCCTTTCTCGGCTTGTTTGACGCCAAACCCTCCTGCTGGGATTAAGTTTAAAGTCCTCTGATAAAACTCCCCTGGCTTCGGTCAAACACGTGACTAGTCCTCATGAAGGACAGCCAGCTATCATCCAGATAAGCCAAAACGTGATCCAGAAACTGAATTACTTCCACTGAAATGCCACTCCTTCCCCTAAAGGAGAGAGAGAGAGAGACGAGGGGAGGGCACTTTCCGACCTGGGGAGGTCAACTTCCAGAATTCCTGACCCAGCAGGCAGGACAAAGTGCCCAAAGGAAATATAGGAGCAGGATTCATAGCCTCACCCGGAAGATTCTTAAAGTGGGCATAAACATAAAACCAGAGACGTATAATACAATACAATACAATAGAAGAGTTGGAAGGGGCCTTGGAGGTCTTCTAGTCCAACCCCCTGCGTGGGCAGGAACCTTAGACCATTTCAGACAAATGGCTATCTAACATCTTTTTAAAGACTTCCAGGGTTGGGGCATTCACAACTTCTGGAGGCAAGCTGTTCCAGAGGTTAATACAATACAATACAATAGCAGAGTTGGAAGGGACCTTGGAGGTCTTCTAGTCCAACCCCCTGCGTGGGCAGGAACCTTATACCATTTCAGGCAAATGGCTATCTAACATGTTCTTAAAGACTTCCAGGGTTGGGGCATTCACAACTTCTGGAGGCAAGCTGTTCCAGAGGTTAATTGTTCTCACTGTCAGGAAATTTCTCCTTAGTTCTAAGTTGCTTCTCTCCTGGATTAGTTTCCATCCATTGCTTCTTGTCCTGCCCCCAGGTGCCTTGGAGAATAGTTTGACTCCCTCTTCTTTGTGGCACCCTCTGAGATATCGGAACACTGCTATCATGTCTCCCCTGGTCCTTCTCTTCATCAAACTAGACATACCCAGCTCCTGCAGCCGTTCTTCATATGTTTTAGTCTCCAGTCCCCTAATCATCTTGGTTGCTCTTCTCTGCACTCTTTCCAGAGTCTCCACGTCTTTTCTACATTGTGGTGACCAAAACTGTATGCAGTTTTCCAAGTGTGGCCTTCCCAAGGCCTTATAAAGTGGCATTAACATCTTTTAGGTTAAGCCTGAAGGACTTCAGCTCTGGGAGCTCTTAAGTCCTTCAGACTTAAAGTTGCAAAGGTTGGAGACCCCTGTTTTAGGTCCAATGGTTCAGGAACCTGGGGAAAAAATACTGGAACTTAAGAGGTTATCCGTGTTGGAGGAGCAAGATGACTTTGGGCACCTAAATGGAATTCATTTGCACTTTGGCTCCCACAAATGGGCAAAATGGGCTACGGAATCTGATGGAGTTAGCAGAGGTGGGGAGGTGGAAATTGACCGCTTTGATTAAAGAGGAGAAGAAGAACACAATTAATTCCGTTTCTATTTGGAAACGGCTTCTGGGGTGGAGGGAGAGGGGAAAAAATGAAACACTGATTTGGGGTTTCGCTGTTTAGAGAGGTTTGGTGTTTACAGGAATGGCTAGTATATATTATGATGTCAAAGTAAACAGTGGAGGTTTTTTTGCATGATTGCACCAGAAGGAATCGAAAGTCAATGCTTTTCCTTTTGGTTTCCCACCCTCCATCCTCCACCTTTCTCCCTTCCCTTTTTCCTTCCGTGTTTTCATTGCCCTTTCTAATTCGGTGTTTTATACTTGGATCAAACGACACATTCTGAACTGCAAGGCATTCTGGGAATCATATAAAGTGGCCATAATGGCCTACCCTTGCCCTAAAGCAGTTTTTCTCAACCTTGGCGGCTTAAAGTCCTGTGGGCTTCAACTCCCAGAATCCCCCAGCCAGCTATGAGGCCACTCTGTTCTTATGCCAACAAAACTTAGCAGGAAGTTGTAACTGGGATAAGCCTGGGAGGTGCCACATCCCTAATCTGGGTCCCATAAAACGAGAGACATCCTGGTTTTCTCTTCCTGGAGTTGCCAGTGGCAGCTGGCCTTGGGGCTGTTCTATGCCGAATTCTTGCCGGCCTTCTGGACTTCAGAGGTCAACCTGCCGTTCCCTGCTGAGCGGGTAGAATTGGTTCCTTGGGTGCAGATTTCCAAGGTCCTGCTCAAGCCCACTTCATACCCCTAGAGAAAACCTATGCCATGCGAGCCAGATGTGGTGCGCAGAGACCTCTTTGTGAGAACATGCACCGTTGCCATCTGCTCTTTAAGTTCCCGTCGCGCATGGCTTCACAGTGATGGCCTGAAAATGGTCAAAAAACAGCCAAAAAATGGCCTGAAAACAGCCTGAAAAACGCCCCCAAAATATCCAAATCACAGGCCATTTTTCCTGCTGTTTTCAGGCTGTTTTGGACCAGTGGTGGGTTAATAATAATAATAATAATCGAATTTATTAACCGCTCCCTCTCCCCACAGGGACCCGGGGCGGTGCACAGGGAAAAATAAAACAATAAGAACAATAAATACAAAAGTACATAACTTAAAACACAATTAAACAATTTATCCCGTGCTAAAATTATTGACTAAAATCCCATTTAAAAATACATTTGAAATCTATAGACAGAGAGACTATCCAAGGCCGGCCAGTCGAAAAAGATGGGTCTTCAGTTTCATACGGAAGGAGCGGAGGTCGGCGGTCGTTCTGATATCGGGGGGAAGGTCATTCCAGAGGGCCGGGCCCGCCACAGAGAGAGCCCTTCCCCTGGGCGTCGCCCGCTGACAAAGTCTAGCGGATGGCACCCGGAGAAGTCCCTCTCTGTGGGTTGCAGGCGGTACGCTCTGGTACAGGTGTACTGGAGCACCGAGTACCATTCTGGTATGGTGCTCGGGAGGGCCCACCTGTCCGCCCACACTCAAACAGACCTCATGTGCTGGCCAGCTGGTCTTTGGGTATCCGGCACTCCAGTGCGCGCGCACCTGCCCACACGTTCCAGTTTCGCAAAGGTTCGCCATCACTGGTACCTAGGGTCACCTGCTGAAGTAGAGGGTTGGACTAGAAGACCACCGAGGTCCCTTCCAACTCTGGGATTCCATGTTCGATTTGCCTCTACTCAGCTTCCTGAATTTTATTTTTATTCCAGCCGTTTTTTTCCTGAGACTTGAGGCTGTCGACTTGATGCACAAAATATTCCCACAGCCTGTCGGGGAATCTTTCCATTAGCTGCAGTATGGCTTCAGTTGTTGAAACATCACAACCGAAATTTCCTGGCTGTGAGAACAATGAATGAGTGGAACAGAAGTTGCCTCCAGAAGTTGTGAATGCCCCAACACTGGAAGCCTTTAAGAAGATGTTGGAGAGCCATTTGGTAGAGGGCTTCCTGCCTGGGCAGGGGGTTGGACTAGATGACCTCCAAGGTCCCTTCCCACTCAGTTATTCTAGGAAGGAAGGAAGGAAGGAAGGAAGGAAGGAAGGAAGGAAGGAAGGAAGGAAGGAAGGAAGGAAGGATTAATTAATTGTTTTAGATCAATTAATCAGTGGAACAAAAGTTGCCTCCAGAAGTTGTGAATGCCCCAACACTGGAAGTCTTCAAGAAGATGTTGGATAGCCATTTGTCTGAAACAGTATAGGGCTTCCTGCCTAGGCGGGGGAGTTGGACTAGATGGAGTTGGACACCCAGCTGTACATATCCACCCCAAACCACCCCAAAGATGCCGTCGAGGTGCTGTCCCGGTGTCTGGAGGCCGTACGGATCTGGATGGGTAGTAATAAACTCAAACTCAACCCGTCCAAGACCGAGTGGCTGTGGTTTCCGGCACCCCGGTTCAGCCAGATAAGTTCAACACTGGCCATTGGGGGCGAACAACTAGCCCCCGTGGAGAGGGCGCGCAACTTGGGCGTCCTCCTGGATTCCCAGCTGTCCATGGAGGACCATGTGGCGGCTGTGGCCAGGGGGGCATTTTATCAGGTACGCCTGATATGCCAGTTGCGCTCCTTATTGGACCGGGGGGCCCTTCGCACAGTCACTCAAGCGCTTGTGACATCCCGGCTGGATTACTGCAACGCTCTCTACATGGGGCTTCCCTTGAGGTGCACTCGAAGGCTACAGTTAGTACAGAATGCGGCCGCGCGGGTGATTATGGGTGCCTCAAGGCAAGCCCACGTAACACCTCTCCTGCGCGAGCTGCACTGGCTGCCTGTGGCCTTTCGAGTGCGCTTCAAGGTGCTGACGACCATCTTTAAATCGCTCCATGGCTCCGGGCCTAGCTATATACGAGACCGCCTCCTGCCCCATACATCCCTTCGTCCGGTCCGCTCCCACAGAGAGGGTCTTCTCCGGGTGCCGTCGGCTGGGCAATGCCGGTTGGCGACACCCAGGGGAAGGGCCTTCTCTGTGGCAGGCCCGGCCCTCTGGAACGACCTACCCCCCGACCTTCGCACTATCTCGGACCTCCGCCTCTTCCGCCAACGTCTTAAGACGTACTTATTCCAACAAGCCGGCCTAGGATAGCCCCTACTTCTGACTTTTAAGAAAAATAATTTATAATTTGGTAATTGGTTTTAATATGGGTTTTAGCACGGGTTTATTAATTTAATATATTTTAATTGGTATTTATTGTATTTTGTGTTTTTAAATTATGCCTGTACGCCGCCCTGGGTCCTAATAAGGAGAAGGGCGGGGTATAAATTTAATAAAATAAAATAAAATAAAAGATGACCTCCAAGGTCCCTTCCAACTCTGCTCTTGTATCATGTATCATAAGCATCTCAATGAAGAAGACCAAGGAAGTTGTATGAATTACCAATTTCATTGTAATTTTTACAATGACAATAAAGATTATTATTATTATGAAGAGATAAGATCCACTCCTCTTCCAGTGGGCTGCAGTTAGTCCTTGTCTTGCAACGCCTCATTTAGTGACCATTCAAAGTTACAACGGCACTTTGAATGGTCACTAAATGAGGCATCCTTTTAGAGCAGGGGTCTCCAACCTTTGCAACTTTAAGTCTGAAGGACTTCAGCTCCCAGAATTCTCCAGCCAGCTTTGCATTCACTTCCTTTTAGAGCAGGGGTCTCCAACCTTTGCAACTTTAAGTCTGAAGGACTTCAGCTCCCAGACTTCTCCAGCCAGCTTTGCATTCGCTTCCTTTTAGAGCAGGGGTCTCCAACCTTTGCAACTTTAAGTCTGAAGGACTTCAGCTCCCAGACTTCTCCAGCCAGCTTTGCATTCGCATCCTTTTAGAGCAGGGGTCTCCAACCTTTGCAACTTTAAGTCTGAAGGACTTCAGCTCCCAGACTTCTCCAGCCAGCTTTGCATTCGCATCCTTTTAGAGCAGGGGTCTCCAACCTTTGCAACTTTAAGTCTGAGGGACTTCAGCTCCCAGAATTCTCCAGCCAGCTTTGCATTCGCATCCTTTTAGAGCAGGGGTCTCCAACCTTTGCAACTTTAAGTCTGAGGGACTTCAGCTCCCAGAATTCTCCAGCCAGCTTTGCATTTCCATCCTTTTAGAGCAGGGGTCTCCAACCTTTGCAACTTTAAGTCTGAAGGACTTCAGCTCCCAGAATTCTCCAGCCAGCTTTGCATTCGCATCCTTTTAGAGCAGGGGTCTCCAACCTTTGCAACTTTAAGTCTGAAGGACTTCAGCAAAGCTGGCTGGAGAAGTCTGGGAGCTGAAGTCCTTCAGACTTAAAGTTGCAAAGGTTGGAGACCCCTGTTCTAGAGCAGTGTTTCTCAACCGTGGCCACTTGAAGATGTCCGGACTTCAACTCCCAGAATTCCCCAGCCAGCGAATGATCCAAAGCACCTGAGCGAATGCTGGCTGGGGAATTCTGGGAGTTGAAGTCCACGCATCTTCAGGTACCCAAGGTTGAGAAACACTGCCTTGCAGTATCTCTTTCTATTTTTAAAAGAAAACACAAAGCTCACACACACACCCCACAAAAACTATCTGACCGCGATGGGCACAACCCACCTATTGTATCCCGATGCCCCGGGGGGGGGGGGGGGGGAGAACACAATTACAAATTGCAACACGGGCCGTGCCAAGGCTGCCCACCTCCATGCCCCTGTGCCAGCCCTAATTCTGGGCGATACATAAAACAAAAGGCTCCTTGTGCCCACGAAGAAATTACGGCCTTGCTTCCTTGGGGAAGTCTTTAAAAGAGGAGTGAACTGTAATTATGTCTCTGCTCCATCCTCTAACTCCCTCCCTCCCTTCCTTCCTTCCTTCCTTCCTTCCTTCCTTTCTGCCAGCCTGTGGGCTCTGCTTCTTTTTAGTTTTTAGCATTTTGGGTTTTTAGCGCAGGGATAACTTGTTTAATTTGATTTTTATATATTTATGATGTATTTATGGTTGTATGTTTTTTAATTCCCCTGTGCACCGCCCCGAGTCCCTTTGGGGAGAGGGAGCGGTCTATAAATTAAATTTATTATTATTATTATTATTATTTTGACCTCCCTCCATGGCTACCAAGGGTGGAGGCAGCCGCGGTCGGTCTCCGGCCAAAGAGGAAGGCAGCCGTTCCACCTTTGTTGGTCTGTTTATAGATATACATACACCCCGCCTTCATTATTTTTACAAATAACCCAGTGAGGCACACGTACCTCTCACGCTCCCGCCTCCTCCTCCTCCTATTTCCCCAACAACAACAACAACAACAACAACAACAAGAACAACAACAACCCTGTGAGGTGAATTGGGGTGAGGGTGGGAGAGAAAGAGAGGAGCTAGAGAAAGAAAGAGAAGGAAAGAAAGAAAGAAAGAAAGAAAGAAAGAAAGAAAGAAAGAAAGAAAGAAAGAAAGAGGGGAAGAGCTAGAGAAAGAGAGAGTGAAGGAAAGAGAGAGAGAAAAAGGGGGAGAGCTACAGAAAGAGAGAAGGAAAGAGAGAAGGGGAAGGGGGAGGGAAAGAGAGGATCTAGAGAAAGAAAGAGAAGGAAAGAGAGAAAGAGAGAGAGAGAGCGAAAAAGGGGGAGAGCTAGAGAAAGAGGGGGGAGAGAAAGAGAGGAGTTATAGAAAGAGAGAGTGAAGGAAAGAAAGAAGGAGAGCTACAGAAAGAGAGAAGGAAAGAGAGAGGGGGGAAGGGGGAGAGAAAGAGAGGAGCTAGAGAAAGAAAGAGAAGGAAAGAGGGAAAGAGAGAGAAAGGGGGAGAGCTAGAGAAAGAGAGAGAAGGAAAGGGGGAGGGAGGAGGAGAGAAAGAGAGGAGTTATAGAAAGAGAGAGTGAAAGAAACAGAAAGAAAGAGAGAGAGAAAGGAGGAGAGCTAGAGAAAGAGAGAAGGAAAGAGAAAGGAGGAAGGGGGAGAGAACGAGAGAAGTTAGAGAAAGAGAGAGAGAAGGAAAGAGAGAAAGAAAGAGAGAGAAAGGGGGAGAGCTAGAGAAAGAGAGAGAAAGAAAGAGGGGGAGGGAGGAGGAGAGGAAGAGAGGTGTTAGAGAGTGTGTGAAGGAAAGAGAAAGAGAGAGAGAAAGGAGGAGAGCTAGAGAAAGGTTGTGGACCTGACGTGGGTGTGTGCGCACACACACACATCAGTGGTGAAATCCCAAAATTTACCTGCCGGTCCTGTGGGCGTGGCTTGGTGGGCGTGGCCTGGTGGGCGTGGCAGGGGAAGGATGCTGCAAAATCCCCCTTCCCTCCCCACTGTTGGGCCCAGCCAGAGGTGCCATTGGCCGGTTCTCCAAACTACCCAAAATTCCCGCTGCCGGTTCTCCAGAACCGGTCAGAACCGGCTGGATTTCCCCCCTGGAGCATGCCTGCGCTCCCTTTTCGGCCCTCGGAAACGTTCCCCATCCCTGGTCTAGAAGGAGAAGGGGTCAACATTTGGGGAAGGTACACAATACACCCTCAAGCTTTCCAAATATCAATAAAAAAACCTCCCTTTTTATGACCCGTCCCTCCTTAACTGGGGGCAGCGTCAGGGCTGGATGGGGCTGAGCGCTTACTGGCCAGATGCCCTTCCTGACGCCACACCGAGTTCACAGCAGGTACCACTCAAGGAGAATTCCTTTCCTGACTGCTCA
The DNA here is from genome assembly GCA_039707465.1 of Rhabdophis nuchalis. Lineage (NCBI taxonomy): Eukaryota > Metazoa > Chordata > Lepidosauria > Squamata > Natricidae > Rhabdophis > Rhabdophis nuchalis. The sequence goes on along the minus strand of CM077645.1, from coordinate 225,585,889 downwards.
GAGGGACCAGGGCCCTGGAGAAAGCAACCGATGGCCGTTCTCTCACAGTTCTCCCACTGTTGTTGAAGCCCAGAGGTTCCCAAAGTTGGCAACTTTAAGACTTGTGGACTTCAACTCCCAGAATTCTCCAGCCAGCTCTGCTGGCTGGAGAATTCTGGGAGTTGAAGTCCACAAGTCTTAAAGTTGCCAACTTTGGGAACCTCTGTTGTAGCATCTCCCCAATCAGGGGGGCACGATGCCCCAGAGGGATGGGACCACCTCTGGCAGCTGTTTGCCCAACAAGGCCAATGGGGAAGCCAGGTCCACTTAACAACCAGGTTGCTCACTTATTAACTGCGGTGATTCACTTAGCAACGGTGGCAAGAAAAGTGGTAGAAATGGGGCAACACTCACTGAACCAATGCCTCACTTAACAACAGAAACGTTGGGGTCGTAGGTGGGGGACGGCCTCTATTTCTTCCTTCCAAAGGGATCTGAGCAGGGAGAGGTCTTAGGGGCAGGACCCTCTTGCCCCAACACCCCTGCGCAAAATGGGGCCTCCCCCCCCCCCACCTACCTTCCTCCACATCGTTGCGGCTGGCGGCCTCCAGAAGCCGGACGTTTTCAGGGAAGGCCACCTTCTTGTCCTGGGCGGCCCTCCGCCTCTTCTTCTCCCCTTTCGCCTTCCTGCCCTGCCCGTCCTTCTCAAACTGCGCCCACTTCTTCAGCTGCTGGGTGCGGCGCTTCTGGGCATGCTTGAGCCGCTCCTGGGTGCCCATCCGGCCCACCGCGGGCATCTCCGCCAGCAGCTCCTGGTGATCTGCCATGCCTGGGCAAACGCAGGGGCTCACCTTCGACTCCCCCTTAAGAGCATTGGGAGATGATGGGGGCCGAGGGGCCGAAAGGGGGTCTCTCTCTCTCTCTCTCTCTCTCTCTGTCTCCAACGGCAGCTCTTCAGAGGAGCCTGGCAGGAAGAGGGCGACACCCAGGCTGGTCAAAGCGCATCTTCACCAATTGGGGAGAAAGCTGGTGTTTAATCCCTCGCGGGAGCCTCTCCGCAGCCGGTGCCAAGCCTTTCCTGGGAAAACGGGAAGGATTTGTGAGGCACTCGGGCTGCCCACCTGAGGCAGGGTGAGGGGCTCCAGCTGAAGCAGGTGGGGGAGGGGGGTTTCCTCCCTGTTCAAAAGACCCCCAAAGGCAACTGGGGAAAACAGCCGAGTATCAACCCTTCGTGCTTTGGTGCCAGCCGGGCCCCTCAAGCGGCCAACCCAGCCTGTGTCTCTGCCCCTCTTCAGCAATCAAAGTTCCCGGGGAGCCGAGCTTCCCAGTGGGGAGACGTCTGAGCCTTGAGGGCGGCCCCAATCTCTTTGCAACGCTCCGTGGGTCTCCCCTGGCGCCCCTAAAAGACGACCTCAGCGCCTGGGGACTTCAGATCCCTCGGAAGGGCCGTCACACTCCCGAGAGCGGCCCACAGCCTCCATCCCCGGCCAGGCAAGGAGCCCCCGGCAGGACCTGGGCAGCCTGCCCGCGGCTGCATCCTCTTCCAGGCAGAGTCCGCCGCTGGCCGCCCATTGCAGGCCCCCCTTTGCTCCGGACCGTCCCGACCTGGCAGCTGCTTGGGAACAAAGTCCTCTCGCCTGCTGCCCGCACGGCTCCCCTGGCCTCCAGCCACTGGACTAAGGGATGGGTCAAAGAAGAGAAACTTCGGGCGACCTTCCTTCCTCGGAGCCGTCGCCTGCTTTCGAGGGGGCTCTTCCCATGCCAGCCGCTTCGGAGCACCGCAGGACAAGCCGGTCGCTGGCTGGCTGGCAGGCTGGAGTCAGCCCTGCTGGCAGGAGACTCCTCCCTCCGCGCGGGGCTACTCGGGCGCTGGGCTGGGCTTCCCGCCGTCGTCCGCAGCCAAACTCTGCCTGGGAGGTCCTGCAGCAGAAGAGGAAGAAGGAAGCCGGTCAGGCAGGGCTTAGAGGCTGCCCCACACCCAGAACACCTAAGCCCCCCTCCCTGGGCTCCTGCCCTGCCTCCCTCCAGGGTTAGGCCACAGGGGAGAGTCGAAGCCACAAAGCAGATCAGGTTACCAAAAGGGGGGAGGAGGGGGCTCTTCAGACAGGGACCCCCTTCCCTTCCTAGGAGCCATTAGAGGTTTCCCGGCATCTGCAGCCTTTCTACCTAATCCCCCTGGGAGGGGCTGACTGGGGGACCTTTGCCTTGGGGGAGTTGAGCGAGAGACGGATTAAGGGCTTGGGGGGGGGGGGAGAACTGTAAATGATTTAAGTGCCTGAGGGCCCTGGGCATAGACAGCAGACGGACCCAGAGAAATAAGAGAACAGCCAAGTTGGAAGGGACCCCTGGAGGTCTTCTAGTCCAACCCCCTGCTCAAGCAGGAGGCCCTACACCGTTCTAGACAAATGGTCCTTTAGTCTCTTCTTCAAACCCTCCAGGGATGGAGCACCCCAAAACCTCTAGGGCAGGGCTGTCCAAACTTGGGAACTTTAAGACTTATGGATTTCAACTCCCAGAATTCCCCAGCCAGCATAGCTGGCTGGGGAATTCTGGGAGTTGAAATCCACAAGTCTTAAAGTTGAGGGCAAGTCCCGCCCTAGGTCCTTTTTGGAGAAGGGCAGGATATAAATTGAATAAAATAAATAAATTTCACTGATTAATTATCCTCACTATCCGGAAATTGCTCCTCAGTTCCAGGTTGCTTCTCTCCTTGATTAGTTTCCACCCATTGCTTCTTATCCTGCCCTCAGGGGCTTTGGAGAATAGCTTGACTCCCTCTTCTTTGGGGCAACCCCTGAGATATTGGAAGGCTGCTATCCTGTCTCCCCTGGTCCTTCTTTTCATTAAACTAGACATGTCCAGACATATCAGCAGTGCTCCTCTGGACTTTTAGCGATCCAATTTGGGACGAACACCAGGGGTGGGTGGCTGCTGGTTTTACTACTGGTTTGCAACCCATGTACGTGCGCTGTTCAATGTCAATTGGTCTTTGCGCATGCATTGAAAAATTTACAGTGAACTGCGCGCGCACAGTCCCTAAAAACCAAAATGGTGGCAGCCCAATGTCAGCGAGGGAACCAGCTCGGCGGCTTGGAAGGCTTGGGTCACTGCCTGGCCCCTACCAGTTTGGGTATTCCACTCCCAGTTTGCCAAACTGGGAGCAAGCCACCTCTGATGAAGACCTTTGGAATGGGGTGGGAGTAGGAATGGATTCCCAGAGGGGAAATGGCAGGAACCATTTGCATCGCTCAGGTGACCCTGAGGACACAGGTGGCCTCAAGGACCCTCTAAAGAGGATGCAAAGGACCAGCTGCCTGGAAGGGATATCAATCCTTCCCTTCCCCACCATCCGGTCAGAGCTGAAGAAGCTGCTTGGAATGAGAAGCAAAACGTCTTCCAAGAAAGACACCAGAAAGCCCAGTTGGGGCACCTAATGAACGGCTATAAACCAAGGACTACCTGTACCGTGGCTGGGGAGTTCCTGTTCCAGGTGGCCTAGATGCATTTTAAATCAGGATAAATAAATATTGCTTCAGGTTCCAGAAACCGGAGGCCTCTCCTGCTTTCTCGCCCCACCCTCCACCTCTCCAGACAAGAGCCAGGAAGGCAGCCGGCAACTCCTAGCCAGCATAATAATCTACCCAGCTTCCACCTCGCCCAAATGGCCACCATAACAGCTCAGCAGGGTGTAAACCAGTGTTTCTCAACCTTGGGTACCTGAAGATGTCCGGACTTCAACTCCCACAATTCCCCAGCCAGCATTCGCTCAGGTGCTTTGGAGCATTGGCTGGCTGGGGAATTCTGGGAGTTGAAGTCCGGACATCTTCAAGTGGCCACGGTTGAGAAACACGGATGTAAACCTTCCCATTTCTTCCTCCAACTGGGGCTGGTCATCACTGCACACTCAAGGGCTCTGACAAAGGGACTGACTTCGTCCAACCGCGATGAAACCACGATTCCTCACAGCCAGAAGGGCTTCCAGCTCAGCCTGTCGTTAAAGGGAACTGCGGCCACTACACCCGACCGAGCTCAACCGCAGAGCTACTATTCCTAGAATCCCAGTTTTTTTAAACAAAATGCACTTGCACTTGGCTGACCCATAACCGGCTTTGGGAAAGTTCCTGATCAATATCTCCCACATGAGCAAAGAGGGCAGAAAAGCAATTAGGGATTTCTGGTCACATCAGAGAAGGCGGGGGGGAGGGGGATTCATGGTCTCGGGGGGGCTTTTCGTGGGCTAATAAAAGCAGACCAATGAGTTTTAGACTCAAACAGGAGACATTGGCACCTTCTGTGCAAGTTACAAAACTGAGGTTTGCTACCGCCCCCACCCCAAAAAAAAATTCACGCTGGTGCATAATTTCCTACAAAACCCCATGCCTTACGAAGAGCGCATGCAACACAGCATTGCCTAAATCCTGGGGAAACGATTTTGCCAATATTGAGAGCTTCCAGAAACGATGAGGCAGGGAAGGTTTAAACCCGGAGACTTCCAGATTTGTATATTCCTCTCCAGGTTCAGGTATCAATGGGTTACAATCCAAGTGTCCTTGGTCCTCTCTGAGCTGGTTTCCTTGCAGACGTTTCATGACCCAACTAGGTGACGACATCAGTGCTGGCAGGGAACAAAGTCTGAGGAGTGGAGGAGGAAGCGGGGGGGGGGGGGGAGAAAGACTGTAGGGGCTCTGAGCTTGATGGTTTTCTTGCAGAGGTTTCATTACCCAAGCCAAGGCTGATGGTGTGACCTAGATGGGTCATGAAACGTCTGCAAGGAAACCACCAAGCTCAGAGAGCACCAAGGACCCCACAGCTCTCCTTCTCCTCCTTCTCCTCTTCCTCCTCCTCTCCACAAGCCCAACTTCCTTCTAGCCCTGATGATGTTACCCAGTTGGTTCATGAAAGGCCTGCACGAAAATACTGGCACTGATGGCGTGACCTAGATGGGTCATGAAACGTCTGCAAGGAAACCACCAAGCTCATAGAGCACCAAGGACCCCACAGTCATATTCCTCCTCCTCCTCTTCTTCTTCCCCCTCCTCCTCCTGCTCCACCACTACCATTCCGAAACCCACCTCCCTTGTAGCACTGATGATGCTACCTAGTTGGGTCATGAAAAGTCTGCAAGAAAACCACCAAGCAGAGCACCAGGAACCCCACAGTAGTCCTCCTTCTCCCCCTCCTCCCCCTCCCCATGGACCCCCCTCCCTTCCAGCACTGACGGAGTTCCTACTTGGGTA